>OX336397.1:263055719-263655719 GCA_946902985.2 Meconema thalassinum | reverse complement strand
ACCTAATTTTACGATGCAACAAGCATCCTAACACGAGTTATAGGCGTACATAAAGATACACAGAAAGACAGACAGACAATTCTATTGTCTACAACATATCACCCAGATTTCAAAATATGGGTATATCTACAACACAGTATGAAACAAAATCATCTTTACGATGAACCCGCATGTCGACAAAAAAAAAAAAAAGATCAGTTAAAATGTGCTCTCTTACTAAATTCACCTAACGTGTATTTCCTGACGTGAAATAGAATTGACAGCCTTGTAGACGAAACGCAATACACATCACATAAAAACTGACCCTTTACGTTGTGTTAGGTCCCCATACACAGGAAGACCCCTTTCATAAATTATAAAGGCTTGTGGTGCATGAAAATTCAGGTTCTTTACCCTCAAATGGTCCAAATTCCTAAAAGCCTCAAAAAATGCTGATTCAATACAGGAATTTTTGAAAATAATGTTGATGTTTGGAGATATAATAGACCTTCTGTACTATATGTCGCACGTGAAAATTGCATGAAGAAATTCTAGGTTACCCCTTGACCCACTTAATTGCATTGATGAATTATACAGTCTACATTGGTTCCGTGATAACCTTATAGCCATTTGGAAACTTTCACAGAAATGTAATAAAAGGAGTGACAATGCTTCTTACAGAAATAGATGGAAAGTTGGATGCCACCCCTTGAGATAATGTTGTCAAGGTTACCGATTTGCATTCCTCCATTAGTTTGTTAAATTAAATTATTTTTCTGTGAATATTTCAGAAACTGTTGGATTTAGAGCCTGATAATATAGTTTTCGAGGACCCTTTAGGGCCCCCGAGTTTTGTTTCTGGCACCGAGGGTCTTTGTCTCGTCGTTGTACGCCATAATATAATACTAATAATATAATATAGGGATAGGAATATAATAGACCTGCCGTACCACACCCGCAGGTGTAAATCGCGCGAAAAAATTCTAGAGTACCCCTTGACCCCCTTAAGCGCATTATACGTATTGATGAATTTTACAGCTTAATTTGGTTCCGTGATAACCTTCTAGCCGTTTGCAAACTTTCACACTAATGTAATTCATGGAATTGCATTGCGTCTTACAGCAATAGATGGACCTCTGAGAATCTGTTGCCATGGCTAGCGGCTTGCATTCGTTCATTAGTTTATTAAATGAAATTAGTTTTCTGGGAATATCTCAAAACTGGTTGGTTTTAGGGTCCCTGGGTTTCGTCTCTCACATTGAGGGGCTGAATATGAGCTTTGTCTCGTCCTTGTACGCCTATTTCAGCATGTATTTTAAGGGGGTAGACCCCCTTTTATGAGATGTACGGAGAAGAGTTACATCAATGATTAGTGTCGTGCCTATCATGGATTTATGTACCAAATTTTACGTAGATACACCCAGCCATTCTCGAGTTATAAGGGAACAAAGTTGTCTACAGACAAACAAACAGACAAAAAATATCTTCAAGCGCATCCATCATAAAACAGTCTGAAACGCGTAAATAACTCAAATTTACGTGGAAATTCTGAAAGAAAAAAAACTTTCGTTTTTATATATAGAGAGATATACTGCACCGCTCGGTGTTGACCGTGTTTTATTGCTCAAATTTAGGTTTTACTAGCTAACCGTTGGAGATAAACGAAAAGTGATAAGGAACTTTCGGATATAAAATTAAATGTTAAAGCTCGTGTATGCCATCAAAAGTTTGCTATATTTTAGCGTTCTCTTTTTATTTGAAATGGAAATATGAAATTTTGAAACCAAAGGGTGTAGTGACGTCACAAATGTGGGTTTTACTCGCTAACCGTTGGAGATACACGAAAAGTGATAAGGACCTTTCGGATAGAAAATTAAATTTCAAAGCTCGTACGTACCATCAAAAGTTTGCTTTTTCTTAGCCTTCTCTTTTTATTTGATATGGAAACATGAAATTTTGAAACCAAAGGGTGTAGTGACGTCACTAAAATGGTCGCCATTTTTAATAGTGCAAAATATCGAAATCAAAAGTAACCTATATGTAAACCTGGTAAATCAGCTACATCTATGCAAAATTTCGTTTAAATCGGACCAGTGGTTCTTGCGTTATTGAACACACAGACACACACCATCTCATTTAATATACTAGAATGATTATTATTGATTATTGATTTTTTATTTATTGTTTCAAATTTATTATCATTGTTTGATTTTATTATTATTACTCTTGTTTACTATTTATTTATGTATTATTTAATTTGTATTAATTCAATCTTTAACATATATTGATTTTTTAATCGAATTTGGCCAGCTATGGACCGCAAGGAACTCAAGACTTACTGGCTTTCTTTCTCCTCCCTTCCCAGAACTTTTTTTTTATCCTGTCACTTCATTGTTTTCTCTCCTCCTCGGAAATGATCCGTTTGGGCCTCCTGCTTGGTGGTTTCTCCTGAAATGATTTTACTCCGTCAACTCGACTGCTGAACTCTCTTCTATCGCGGGCCATCGGTGGAGTAATTCCAACTTCCACTGCATCCCTCTTCACCTCATCTACCCATTTAGATGTGACCTTTAACCCCATGATGTAGCCGAAGATACTTTTGGTCAGCCTGCCTTCATCCACTCGTAGTAAATGTCCGTAGAACTTTAGCCTCGGCTTCTTCATTACGTCTGTGATCTTTTCAGTACACTTGCCAAGTTCTTCATTTTTCCTCTTCTTCCATGTCCCATCAAGTCTTCTGTGGTCCAAGTATTTTTTTCAGAATCTTCCTTTCTTTCTTTTCTAGTAGGACTACTTGAAGTTCTCCCTTTTTACTAAAAATAAGACACTCTGCAGCGTACAATCCTTCAGGTTGTACTACCCTTCAGGTTGTACTACCGATTTTTAGTGTCTGATTTTGGCCTTGTATGATAAAGCTCGTTTGTTGTATTTATTCTGTGTTAGTTTGTAGGCCAGGTCCAATTTCAGGTTCTTCTTTTGATTGCTACCTTATCCGGTCCGTTGGGTTGGATATATTACCCCAGTCATTTATAAACTTCACTGTCCTTTTAATCTTCCCATGATTGAATTTTTGCGCGAATTAAGAGATTATCTGAAGGATGTTAAGGTGACTAAGGAAAGAGAGATGAGAGTGAATAGTAGATTCTTAGATGGACCAAAACTCGTATGGTTTAGAGCTTTTCGATGTAATTTGAGGACCTATGACGAATTTGAACAGGTACTCTTACGTAAATTTTGGTCGCCAGAAACGCAACAGAACATCAGGGCAGAATTATATGCCAAGCGTTATTCCACGTCACAGCCGACCAAGTATTCAAATTACTTTGCAAAATTGCAATGCTTGGATCCACCAATGCCAACGTACGAGTTAATCCCAGCTTTGATTAGACAGCTTCTTTGGATGTCCAGTGAAGTCTCATTTCTGCAAATGTCGAGAACATGGAAGAATTTGATGAAATGCTACAACGTCTAGATCATTCTAATGCTCAATTTTACCAGCAGAGGGGTAATAATCAAGAGTCTCAGGCTGCATATGCTGTCCTCGCCGATCGACAATGCCAAACCATGCCCGAGAGGAATACAGAAGAGCATACGTCGAGGGATTATCAAGACAGAAGAGAAAGAGATGGTGGACGACCTTACATCAGGCAAGGAAGGTACGGAAACAATTGGAATTCGTGGAGAAGACAAGGATACACGAGACCATATGACAGATCAGGATACAATAAATCGTATGATAGAACGGATAATGAAAGAAAGACGAAAAACAACAGTAACCATAAAAATAAAAATGGGGATTTTTGGCCATGTGTGGGGCGGATGTGACCATTTGTAGGAGCGTCAGTTGCCAGTTATAAAGGTGTTGTTTTTGTCACGGCTGTATTTGAATTTGAAGCGAGCGCCTGAATGAGTTGAGTTTCACCGCCGCAGAGTGCATGTTGGTAGAGATGCGCGAATGACGATGCGCGTACTCATGCTAACACCTGGCAATCTGCAGGGGTCAAGCAAGCAGTGGTGAGGAGAGTGACATTCGTTCTCGTGCAGTAATCCGTGCATAAACGGACGGCTCAATCAATCTTAAGTTACGAGTACCGGACCTGGAAGCCGAAAGTAGCCTACGGATGAGACATTGTTCGCAATGCGCTCATGATAGTTTTTACTAGATGGAACCAACTTTTGTGAGTGCAAAGTTGTGTTGGGTAATACCCGAGCTCACAGCATATTTTATCCCACGAGCTGGAACTAACTCCTGACCCGAGTTATGTGAAGATAATATCTTCTACCAGGGTAGATTACTGGATAGCAAATAACTTGGAAATAAGGCTGAACAGGTGTGTAAGTGTACTGCGATAACTACAGAAAGATTATGAGCAAGTAACCGGGAACATTATTGTGATTATTCGGAGATATTGCGGAAAGGTAAAACACCGGGTGATTGTCATGAAACCAGTGACAGTTTTAGACACGTGTTTTTTCATAGCAGAAGCTATAGTGTTAAGAAAATTCGATCAGGAAGTCATGGTAGCGATACGCCGTTATGAACTTTTGCAACCTACCATGAGTCGAGCCATTATTATGGTGTACTAAATTTGAATTGGGTGTACGATGGATACCAATATGTGGATACTTGGGACTTGGAGCAGTGGAACCAGGAAGGTGACCTGTACACATTCCGTGTGCAGAAGAACGCTTGGGACTTTATGCTCAGACCAAGGGCATTCCACCGGAGCATGAGCCTTCTTCAAGAACATCTGAAATGGACGTGAGCCCTTTATTTTATTTTAATATCTAGTACCGGTGAATATCAGACTATAGACTACACCATTCAACCATGTAGGAATCATTTTACACGCCATGAATCTTTATTTTCTACATTATGCTGGAACATAAGCATGGAGCCTTTTGTTGTTGTCTACTCTTTCGATTTTTTTGGGGATAGCACATCCACGGTGGGCATATCGTAGAATGAGTATATTTTTCGAAGGCATCCGGCTGTTCTAGTTAGACAGGAGTTTCATCCTGATTTTTATTTTGTACAGTTCCGTGCATATTTTCATTGCACATTGTTATTATAAGCGACCGCTTTGGGATAGTTTATTGGCAACTTTCATTATTTAACGTAATTCTTTATCGTTTTGATTCGATTCGTCTTAGAGGAGTTCTGATTATCATTTATCGTGAAATGATTCGATTTTTCTTGTGGATCAGGATTTTCTTTAATAATGATAATGCGGAATGGTCATGTATTGGAAATTACATGTTGGATTATGGAAGAATATTTGTAACAATTTAATTGATCTTATGAAAAATAGAATATGGTAATTATCCATGAGCATTTCATATTTAATAATAAATAATAAGAATAATAATAAATTAATGGATGAGTTTGGATAATTTATGTGATGTTAATTAAACAAATATGAGTTAATGATAACGGAGAAATGAGAAATAAATACTGAATTAATGAACATTGGCATGATAAAGCAATCGTAACGTAGTTTTGTTACTGGAGCAAGGTGTATCAATTAGGAGGATTTTTGTTATGGTGACAAGCGGATAATTGAACAAGTTAATTGGAAACAGTTACTTATAACATCCATACGATAAATCTGGCAAGGTGATGAGTTGAATTGGGAATGCGTGCGAACATTTTTGTCCCATTAATAATTATGATAATCCATTAAATAGAGTATATATGACTGGATGGAAGTTCAATATGTGAAAATATAGTGTAAAAGAATTAGAGTTGTTGAATACAATGAAATGTAGGAATTTGGAGGATGTTGCCTCATATTACTCAAAAGAAGGGTAGGGCCACAGTTGCAATCCCACGCCACTATCCGGATCTTGTCATCAGCGGAATTCTAGATTCTGCTTTAATTTGCTCTAACCATAATTAAATGTTTTCTTGTTGAATGATATAAACCTGCAGATAGATTAAAATGCCTAATAATTTTGCCATATTGTGATATTATGAAATAAATTAAATTGATAAAGTGCATAGAGAAATGGGGCATTTAAAATGCGGCCTCATGTTCCGATGAAAATTTTGAAATAGCTACGAATCATCCATAAGTGCTTGAAATTAATTGGTATAATAAGGTTGAGTTGCAACCAGCATCACAGAATAATTAATCCCATAATTTATTTATTATTGATGGTAAATCACAGATCCATAATTTATAAATTTTGATATGAATATTCCTTTGTGGAATTAATGAAAATTAAACTGTATTATATTTCTAATGGAGCAACCATAGTTCGACTTGATCTGACTTTCATTAAGTTTCGTAATTAACAATTCTAGTAATGTTTTGGAATTTCTTCTCGTTTCATGGAAGAGAATATCCGATAGGATTATCCATGATTTTTGGAAATATGGAAAAGTGTAGAAATTTAGAAATATAATTTTATTCAAGTGTTTAATAGGACGATCAGTGTTCTACACATCTTGAATACTGTAAATAACGTTTAAAATATAATGGAATACCATGATGGACTATTAATTTCATGGGTATTCTAACCAAAGGGAATGTTTAAAAATCGATGATTTCTTTGCATAATTTTTTTGGAACGTTATTCTATGCCTACGATTAAATAGTATAGAATCCCAGGGGGGGCGCAGGATGTTATTTTTTTCAGATTGGTGTTTAGTTTTCTCCCAGAGGATGCCCCTTGTAAGGATTAGGATGGTTGAATAGATCAATTAAATTGATGCGAATTTTATCTTAACTGATACTGTGGTCATTCATGATTCTTGAAATATGCCTTCTATCCTAGCTGTAGTGTGCATCTGGGGAACTGCAGAGCTTTTATTTTTTCATTCTACAACTTTGTTGTTTGTTCACAGTTAACCCCGAGATATGTTTGAGTCTTGTGCTCGACTGTTGTTCGGATGCGCACTTGTGTGGTCGTGGGACGCCCGTCAAACGGTCACAGTATCGAGGGTTGCCTATTCAGTTACACCTGGGATAGGACCCCTCTACTTACGAGCACGGGCAACTGAACAACAAGTAACTAGCGATGTGTCCATGCGACACAAATTAATTCGCTATATAATAGCCTAGTTGGAATATATACGTGTTATCGTACTTCACTATTGAAAACCTTACGGATGAAAGGAGAGCACTATTTAGGGCTACACCCATTGTGTAGAGATGATTGACTTACTTGGCACATAGTACATATAGTGTGGTATGTTATAATGTACAGAAGGTGGCAACCCTTTAACCCGCCATCGGTAGCGTTGTCTTCACTTACGCGAGAGGTAGCGTGTATAGGCGCTCCCTAACATCAGCTTGGTATATGATTTAGTGCTTATACGGGCTTTTCTTGGTATTTAGAATACATTATACTAGTCTTTGGTTATTTATTAATATATCTAGGTAAGTATATACAGTACTTACGTATTTGTATATAACCACAATAGTAAATTACCTAAAAATTAACTACTACAATTTTGACTCCTACATTATTTTCGTTCTTTTAGAAGGTAATTATAATTTTATTTTATTAGACTCGTCTTATGTTACCCCTTTATATACACATAAATCTACATAAACATAACAAAATTTTATAAAAAGGAACAAAATCCCTGGGCGTTACATTGCTAAAAAACAAATTTGATCATGATTTGGAAACCACATTATTTTCTAACATTATCCTGTTCACTCATTTCACTATCCGAATACCGGGTGAAATAGCCGTGGTTGTTACGGCGTGGCTGCAGCAGTCGCTCACATCCGGGAGGCGAGGTGGTTCGAATCCCCCCGCCGGCAACCTTGAAGGTGGTTTTCTGTGGTTTCCCATCTTCCTTCCAGGCAAATGCCGGGGTTGGTCCCTAACTATAGGCCACAGCCGATACCTTCCAATTCCTGGTCCTTACCTTCACACTTTCCTTCCCCAGACAATACTTGTAGCTCACCCCATGGGTGTCCGTTAGAAGCAGCTACTAACTCTGGCGAGCCATACACTCCCGGCACTAAAAGCCATATGCTAAAAGAACTATCTGAAACGTTGGATTGCTCAGTATCAGTTTGATGCATGGAATTTTCACAAGGAGCTTCACTTAGACAGTCAGAAGCACAGCCTTGGTCGTCAACATCTGTAAATACGTCGTCCTCTCCTTCAATCCAGCTCAAAAGAACAGATTCACTAGGCCTATTAGCCTTTAAAACATCACTTTGACACTTCTCACAAAAATATTACACCAGCACGGAACGCGCAAAATATGTAACGCCAAAGGTATCGAGGATAGAAGCCACCTAACAATGCCTGTGACGCGACCGGTACGCACTTACCCCCTTCCCACACGTGACATGTGTGTGCGAATCATCGCATACCAAAGCAAAACACGTGACTCATATACTCATTTGAGAATACCTGGAGATTGAAAAGGTTGAGTCTTAAAACAAAAAACTTTTCTTAATAAGGAATGTTTTTCTTAGGAGCAACCTAACAACGATACCGGGTTAAGAACCACAGTACACAGCGCGCACTTATCCAACTCTCAGCATACCACAGCATGCCTCCCCTCTAGCGTTCCACATTTTAACTGGCACGATTTATTCTGAACGTTTACTTTTATCACCACAATGGCTTTATCTCCCGAAGTAGTATTTACAAATTATTTCCCAGTATTTGCAATCCAATTAGATTACACTATGTACACAGTATTTCCAAAATAACTTGTGGCCTCTATTGACAATATTGTTGTGTATAAATGCGAGTTAATTGGGCGATAAGTCATTAATTATTTTCTTAAAGAAATGACGTAGCCTCTACAACTAAACTTTGCCAGTCTTGCTTTTTATCTTTGTGCCGTGGAGTGAAGTGATTGCTAAACTGTTGAGATTTCGTTCCCAAGTGGATGCCAATGGTTGATGGCTTGACCTGGTATACATGTTTTGTGTGGATGGGATCAACTGGAGTTGTTCACATCCCAATGATTGGGTTTTAACGCAATCCAAACTTTCATTTAGGGGGTTTATGTTTTGAAATTCATCCTCCGCGGTGGTAATGTAATATTAGGTTAACTAACCACTTACTGAATGTGAAAAATGGTAAACAATTCAGTTTGCCACAGGAGAGTCAGCGAGACAGCCACGACACATTCCACCCTCGTCCCTTTTATATATAAGGTGCGTTCAAAAAGTATCGAGCTGGAGGCATAATTACAGAAACCAGTACCAGTATGTTAGAGGTATTGGCCCTGGCTGTTGAGGCACTTTCCCACTGTGACACGAGGCGATGAATGGCTGTCTCATAAAATTCCCTGGGCTGCGATGTAAACCAGTTCCTCACGTACAGCTGGACGTCGACGTCCGATGTGAATCGTTGGCCCCGCAGATCCCTTTTCAGGGGACCAAACATGGCGTAATCTCAGGGAGAGATGTCTGGACGGTATGGAGGGTGGCCAAGAACCTCCCATTTGAATTTCTGCAGGAGTGCCGCGACTGTGATGGCCGTATGGGGTCGTGCATTGTCGTGGAGCAGAATTACCCCACGGGTGAGATTGCCTGGTCGTTTTGTTTTGATCGCTTGGCGAAGGGTGGTCAAGGTTTGCGAGTAACGCTGGGCATTCACTGTTGTCACGTGCGGCATGAAGTGTATCAGAAGGGGGCCATCTTGGTCAAAGACGAACGTCAGCATTACCTTTCCTGCACTCGTGTGGATGGCCTTGCCTTTTTTGTTTGGTGGTGACCCAGGATGCTTCCACTGGAGGCTCTGTCGTTTGAAATCTGGTTCGAAGTGATGACACCAGGACTCATCTCCAGCCACCACTCGTGCCAGGAACCCATACCCTTCCCTCGCATAGCGCTGCAGATGACCAAAACAGTGGGCCACTCGACATGCTTCCTGGTGCGGTTGAAGACTGTGGGGCACCCATTGGGAACACACTTTGCGCAAGTAGAGTCGTTCCTTCATGATGGTGTGCACACTTCCAACGCTCAATCCGACCACGGCGGCTATGGCGTTCCCTGTCACTCGGCGGTCCTGGCTAATGAGTGCATCAACCAGCTGGACATTGTCATCGGTAATGCAGGGGGGTGCCCCAGACCGGGCATCATCAGCTAACGACACCTGTCCTTCTCTGAAGCGCTTGTGCCACGCCTTGACCCTTGCAAGGGACATGCAGTGTTCGCCGTACACTTGTGACATTCGACGATGAATGTCCGTTCTCCCTACTCCTTCCACTGTCAGAAACCGAACAACACCTCTTTGCTCTTCGTTTGACGCCTCCATGCCACTCTTTGCAATGCGACTGGCAGCGTTGGACGATTGATGCATGGTGCTGCTCGCTTTGTATCGTCACGAGACGTGCACGCGTGCCCTCTAGCGACGGGCTGTGACATTCCAAGCTCTGGTTGGAATCACACCTCTTCACACACCCCACGATTAGCCGATGTCTTGACCGGTTTGCGCATTCCAGCCTCCGGCTCGTTACTTTTTGAACGCTACTTATAATATACCAAGAGTTCGTTGCCATATTGCTAGTATTTGTGTGTGAGCGAAACAAATATAGTGCATTTCGTTAAGTGAAATTAAGTGTTTCACCCTACGCCACAAAATGAAACTCGCTCGAAACTTTGTGGCATGGTTAAATATGTCTACACGAATATTTTACGAGTTTGCCCTGAATAATAATGAACTAATAACGCTTAAATAAAAATAGTGGGGAAATATGTGAAATTCATTTTGAAGCTGAAAGGTTAGCATGCGCGTTAGAAAGAAAAAGCCTAAACATTCCTACGAAGAGGGTAAATATAAAGTAACATGTTGTTTGTATGTTAAACACTTACTCATTTAAGTGATTTCCACTTTCATCTGCTTCTTCATTCTGATTTTCTTCTTTTACATCCTGGGGATGAAAGGAATAATTTATGTCAGTGTTATCACCTTTTATACTTTTACACAAATGACAACCCATGTAATGGTTCGGCACTGCTCAGCTGAAGTGAAGATATATTCGCTGAATGACTTTCAACTGTCCTTCATATCCTAGTGCTAGAGATAAACTTTATATAGATAAATGGTAATAATCCCCAGTTCTGAAACTTATAATACACTTTTAGAGACCAAGATAAATTTAGAGCGAATGAAAATGCGAATATCAGTGCCCTAATAGAAGTATTAGCTTTAAGGATAGAGGACAAATTAACTTTTACTTTTAATTCTTTTAGCCGTAAGATCATAAGAGGGGGGGGGGGGGGGGCAGACGACTACACAATAGACCATAACAGGTCCTACGGTCCAACACGAGCACATATCATTGAGTAACAAGCTACTAGACTGCCCATACGAGCATGTGTTTTGAGAATGAAGGCTTAAATCTGTCAACCTTCAGAATATTATACACGGCATTTCTTCACTGCAATTTAATATTTTAATGCTCAAAAAGAAGTTAGATTGAGTCAATGAAGTGCCTCTATGGGAAGCCTATTGTAGAGCATGCTAGTAACTCTAAGAATTATGTGCCTGCTAGTGTTCGGGAGCACACAGTTTGCAAAGGAGATTAGAGCAGCTAGTAACTCAAAGAATTATATGTATGCTAGAGTACGGGAGTACACAGTTTGCATAGGAGATTAGAGCATGCTAGTAAATCTAAGAATTATGTGTCTGCTAGATTACGGGAGCACACAGTTTGCAAAGCAGATTAGATCATGCTAGTAACTCTACGAATTATGTGTCTGCTAGTGTACGGGAGCAAACAGTTTGTAAAGCAGATTAGAGCAGGTACTAACAGCCAATCGCTTCCAATTGTCATCAACATAATTGTGAGAGACTTAATCCCGAAATGATCTTAGGTGATAACGAGATGTCTTGAACATAAGCATGAATATACTTACCTCTTTCAGATCTGAAGATCCGGCAAAGAAATTAGTTGTTTCACATATATGTTCCTTAGCGTAGGTGGAATTATTTCTTACAGAAGGCTTGTAAACTTGCACTAAAGGAATCAAGGAATAAAATAGCATACTGAATGTAATTCAACCCCACATTCATAGTTTTCTTTCGTCCATAGCCGCATGGCAAAAAAAAACTAACAATTATTATGCAGTTTTAGACAAAAAGTATTTCAGTTAGAATACACTCGCAAAACGTGGGCCTAGCATATTGTCACTAGCATTGAGTGTCCGTGTTGCGACTTTGTGACGTAGCTGCAGTTACTTAGAGTTACCATATAACGTTAATAAGGACAAGCAACGTTGATAAATTTTGTGTTAAAATATTTCGTACCAATTGTTGACACTTAAAACAATTTTGATCACAAGGGTACCCAACGGAGGGAGTAATTTAACGTGAACGATAAACAAATATGGGTTTATTTTTAAGTACAATGGCAGCTACTTGAAGTCTTAATTCATACAAATTCACTTCTAATACGTGATACATGAATCATTGTGGTTATCATGTTGATTACACAATGTGTTAAAAATAGAGTTCTGAAAAAAGAATATTTTATTGACAACAGCAGCTAAAGAGATTTCATCTGAAATAGAATGCTGAAAAACACCGCCATACACCATTCCTCTTTTTTCCATGGTTACTTCGTCCCAGCCCTAAACAACACCCATCTCTATTGTATTGTTATTTTTAAGGGGCGGAACTGCGAGGTCATCTGGCCCTACACACATCTCATCCTCCTTAGTTCAACCCTCCTTGAAAAACGAAGAGCCCCTATCCATGAAATATGCGTGTGACATTGGAGGCTATGATGAAGATACTGAGAAACAGCTAGCAGTGAAGGCTGTCTTCAAGGGTGGACCATCAATATATTCACAGCCATGGCTACCTGCGGAGGGAGGCATCAAGGTGGGAAGAGGACCAACATCATATTGACAGGGCAAGCAGTGAAGGTAGTACTCAAGGTAGTTAGAGTATATACGGTAGGCCATTCCCGCCCACTGCGCTCTCATTGGCTCACCGCGCGTGACGTGGACAGGAGGACAGCAGCATGGTACAGTGAAACTAGGTCAAGCGGAGGGTCTTACACAAGGTAGTTAGAGTATATTAGGTAGGCTGCGCTCTCATTGGCTCACCACGCGTGACGTGGACGGGAGGGCAGCAGCATGGTGCAGTGCAACTAGGTCAAGCGGAGGGTCTTACACAAGGTAGTTAGAGTATATTAGGTATGCTGCGCTCCCATTGGCTCACCACGCGTGACGTGGACGGGAGGACAGCAGCCTGGTACAGTGCAACTAGGTCAAGCGGGAGGTCTTACACAAGGTAGTTAGAGTATATTAGGTAGGCTGCGCTCTCATTGGCTCACCGCGTGTGACGTGGACGGGAGGACAGCAGGCTGGTTCAGTGCAACTAGGTCAAGCGGGAGGTCTTACACAAGGTAGTTAGAGTATATTAGGTAGGCTGCGCTCTCATTGGCTCACCACGCGTGACGTGGACGGGAGGACAGCAGCCTGGTACAGTACAACTAGGTCAAGCGGGAGGTCTTACACAAGGTAGTAAGAGTATATTAGGTAGGCTGCGCTCTCATTGGCTCACCACGCATGACGTGGACGGGAGGACAACAGCATGGTACAGTGCAACTAGGTCAAGCGGGAGGTCTTACACAAGGTAGTTAGAGTATATTAGGTAGGCTGCGCTCCCATTGGCTCACCGCGCGTGACGTGGACGGGAGGGCAGCAGCATGGTGCAGTGCAACTAGGTCAAGCGGGAGGTCTTACACAAGGTAGTTAGAGTATATTAGGTAGGCTGCGCTCCCATTGGCTCACCGCGCGTGACGTGGACGGGAGGACAACAGTCTGGTGCAGTGCAACTAGGTCAAGCGGGAGGTCTTACACAAGGTAGTTAGAGTATATTAGGTAGGCTGCGCTCCCATTGGCTCACCGCGCGTGACGTGGACGGGAGGACAACAGCCTGGTGCAGTGCAACTAGGTCAAGCGGGAGGTCTTACACAAGGTAGTTAGAGTATATTAGGTAGGCTGCGCTCTCATTGGCTCACCGCGCGTGACGTGGACGGGAAGGCAGCAGTCTGGTGCAGTGCAACTAGGTCAAGCGGGAGGTCTTACACAAGGTAGTTAGAGTATATTAGGTAGGCTGCGCTCCCATTGGCTCACCGCGCGTGACGTGGACGGGAGGACAACAGCCTGGTACAGTGCAACTAGGTCAAGCGGGAGGTCTTACACAAGGTAGTTAGAGTATATTAGGTAGGCTGCGCTCTCATTGGCTCACCACGCGTGACGTGGACGGGAGAGCAACAGCCTGGTACAGTGCAACTAGGTCAAGCGGGAGGTCTTACACAAGGTAGTTAGAGTATATTAGATAGGCTGCTCCCATTGGCTCACCGCGCGTGACGTGGACGGGAGGGCAGCAGCATGGTGCAGTGCAACTAGGTCAAGCGGGAGGTCTTACACAAGGTAGTTAGAGTATATTAGGTAGGCCATTCCCGCCCGCTGCGCTCTCATTGGCTCACCGCGCGTGACGTAGACGGGAGGACAACAGTCTGGTGCAGTGCAACTAGGTCAAGCGGGAGGTCTTACACAAGGTAGTTAGAGTATATTAGGTAGGCCATTCCCGCCCGCTGCGATCTGATTGGCTCACCTCGCGTGACGTGGTTGGGAGGGCAGCAGCCTGGTACCTGTACTTCAACAGTAGCCTCAAGGATGGTACACTCAATAATTCACTATACCTCAATAAATGATTGGTCCAATTTATTTAGCGTATGATGCTTCATTTGACAATCGTTGAAATGTATTACATATAATTGCTATTACAAAATAAAAATTAATATATACATATTTATATACATGGATGTAAAGTATTACAGACATAATAACTGGGATGCACGCATACACACACACACACACACACACACTGCTGCAGATTCTGATATTTCATCACAAGCTGATGTCTAGTCCTTCCAACCAAGTGAGTGCCGTAGGGGTTACTTGATGTAGCTCCTCCACAGGCCCAGTGAATGGCCGCAGAGGACATTCTTTCACGATGTGGCTGATGGTTTGCATTTCAGCACCACAGTTGCAGGAAGGAGACTCCAACCACCCCCATTGGTGTAGTGCAGAAGCAGTTCTTCCAACGCCGCAGCGTATCCTGTTTAGTCTGGTCCAGATGGTGCGCGGGAGGTTGAACCCAGGAGGTTTTGCTGTTGGGTCATCGATGTTGATTAGACCATGTGGGTGTAATCTGGCCCATTCTTGCTTCCATGCTTCGTCAGGTCTAAATGGTATGTCAGCTAGATTCCTGGCCGTCTTCCAGGCAGGTTTCCGGGATTTCAGTCTTGCTACGTCGTTTTCATCTGCATCCTGGTGGATGGGAAGAGAGCTGTTCATCATCACCTTAGTCCATAATCTGACAAGGGCATTTTGTCGTCTGATGTGAGGAGGTTGAATGTGGCTCAGTACGGGTAACCACTGTACAGGAGTAGGGTGCAGGGTGCCAGATATGATTCTCATTGTGTGGTGTAGCTGGACGTCGACCAGACGAGTATGGGAACTATTCAGCCATACAGCAGAACAGTATTCAGCTGAAGAATATACTAGTGCTAAAGCAGTTGTTCGCAGTTGGTCCAATGAGAGTAAACGATAAACAACCAGGTATTAGAATTAACTACTGCATACATATAAACACCACATCAGCTTCATAAGTGTGTTTACAACTCACATTTTGATGACTTATTACTTGTTTAAGGAGGCCGAAGCTACCCACATTCGTCTCTTCCACAACGAATACTTTCTCAAGGCCTGTATTTTACGGCTCTTACTGAGGTGACGTATTCAGATGAGAGTCCGTGTCCTGACGTACAAGGGGAGGATTTTCTAGTCGAGCTCCGGGAATTTAGATTTAATCACGGAAGTCGAAGTTTTTATCACTCATTAACATTTCGAGATGTCATGTCCATGAAAATTGCCGAACAAGACCTCAAACTGCATCACTTTTTGGGTACATTCGTCGGTTGGCTGAGTTAGTCCACCCTTCGAAATGATTGCGATCCGGCTTTGAGTCTCTTCTTGTGAAACGGTACACTTTCCCATCTAACCCCTAGATTTCCGTAATTTGTTTGCCAGGTAGCCTGCAATGTATTTTATTGTATCGTGATTGACTTCTTCACTTTTTGCGTCGTGACTCAAGTCTTCCATCCCTAATAATGCTGGCCACTTGTGTGCTGAGTTCATTGATAGACAGCTTAGTCGTAACACTCACCGGTTATTCGATACATTTCAGTCAGAATTCCAAGTTGTACGTTCCCTAACCTAAGAAGGCAATTACTGAAAATTGGATCATCATAACACTCGCCGGTTTTTCGATATTTATGAAATTATACGATTTGAGTACTTAATCCATCTATTTACTGTTTCTGAAATCCATGCGAAATGATAGAAGAGAAACTGTAAGAGAATTAGCGTTCAATAGTTTTAAGGTTTTAGACGACAACTCATATTGTAGCATGATACAGCAACATTATTTGCAAAAAGCACACTTCTTACAAAAGTCGATATTTATGGAATTAGAATGCAGAAGAAAAACCTGTATCGCGGCATAGGCCTATTAACACACCTGGAATTTAATAAATCCATTGTTTAGACGGATGAGCTTAAATCATGTGTGTGTTGATTGAAAGCTTAGCAGTAACACTCGCCGGTTATACGATTTGAGTACCGGTACCCAATCCATTGATTTAGCCTACTGATTCTGAAAACAATGGGAAATGGTAGAAGAAAGAACTGTAAATGAATTAACGTTTAATGCCGGTAGTTCTAAGGTTTTAGAGGACGTA
Organism: Meconema thalassinum; assembly: GCA_946902985.2. NCBI lineage: Eukaryota > Metazoa > Arthropoda > Insecta > Orthoptera > Tettigoniidae > Meconema > Meconema thalassinum. The sequence continues at coordinate 263,638,987 of OX336397.1, read as the reverse complement.
ACAGTCACCGGTTATACGATTAGGGTACTGAATCCATTGATAAAAAAAATTCCGAACACCATGCGAAATGATAGAAGAAAAACTGTAAGAGAATTAACGTTCAATAGTTTTAAGGTTTTAGAAGACAACTCATAATTGCACTATGTTACAGCAACAGTATTTGCAAATAGCACACTTCTTAGAAAAATCGAGATTCATGAAATTAGAATGCAGAAAAAAAACCTGTATCGCGGCATATTAACAAACCTGAAATTCCATAAATCCATTGTTTAGACGAATGAGTTTAAATCATGAGTGTGCTGAGTCCATTGACTGAAAGCTTAGCAGTAACACTCGCCGGTTATACGATTTGAGCACTCAATCCATTGAGTTACTGATTCTGAAAACCATGGGATATGATAGAAAAAAAAACCTGTAAAAGAATTAACTTAATGTTTTATAGTTCTAAGGTTTTAGACGACTTAACACTCACCGGTTATACGATTAGAGTACTCAATCCATTGATTTACTGTTTCTGAAAACCATTCGAAATGATCGATATTTATGAAATTAGAATGCAAAAGAAAAAACTGAACAATAATTAACGTTTAATAGTTTTAAGGGTATAGACGACAACTCATAATTGCAGCATGTTTGAGAATCAGTAGTTGGAAATCGCACACTTCTTACAAAAATTGACATTTATGAAATTAGAATGCAATCCGTCACTGCTAATTTATGAAATTATACGATTTGAGTAGGGCCTACACATTCCTCCTATTTACTGTTTCTGAAATCCATGCAAAATGATAAAGGAAAGACCTCAGAATGTTAAAATGACATAAAACGGGCGTCACAGCGACCAAAATGTGAAGTGGACAGAAATTATGGAGCGTACCTTCATGCACTAATAGTATCTGCAAATCGTACACTTCGTACAGTTTTTTAAAATTAATTTTTTAAAGAAATTATTGATATTTATGGAATTGAAATGTAATTCGTCACTGCTAATATCTATTCTCTTTCATTTGAACAATCATTTTCACGATCGGTCACTTGTGAGTGCCGCAACATGGATCTATACTACTGAAATAATATCCAGTATATGATGTTCTCTTTCTTCATGTCGTCGAAAAGTCCTTAAAGGGAGTTTACAGATATCATAAAACCCTTCTAAAACGGGAGGAAACTTTTCCGCTTGCCTTCTCTCAATTCTGAAATAAATTTTTAAAACGTCTTCAAGGGTTTTCTTGGATCTTCAATTTTAATCCGTAACCATTTCTGACGGGGGTAATTTTGTCTTCAGGTGTTCTTGAGTTCAGTACATCATAGGTATCATTTATGAACTTAATGATGCGGCTCTCTTCCTTCTTATTGAGCGCATATCGAGCTACTACAGCTGTGCGACTGGAAAATGAGCTGCCATTCTTAATTCCTGACGGGATCTACCAGTCACACTCAGTTGAGCCTCATTTATATGATGTGTTAAAGATAGGTCCCCTTTTGGAGTCTCTAACAGGTCTTCTATCGTCTTCTTCTGAAGTTCTGAGCCATCATCTAACACGAAACCTTCATCTAAAAAGTGATTTCTTAACAATTTCAACAGATGGGGTACATCAGAGAAAACACCCACATTTCTGTTTCTGTCCACTGGAGTGCTGAAAAAACTTTTATAACTGATTACATGTAGTTCCTTCCAGACTTAAGTGTTTTTCCATCCCATATCACAAGCTGCTGCGACAATACGAATGCCACAACCCTCAAGCTGGCTAATAATGTTTTGTACTAAATCTGACGTCATAGTCACACCGAAGTCATAAAAAGCGGGCTGCTTCCATTTAGCAAACAGCCCTCGGACCATAGCTACCTGGGCGTTACTGTGGTGCCCTAATATGCGATCGGTTGATGAATCGTAGGATATCTGGCCGTCAATATTCATTTCTTCAAACGACAAAACTGCAATTTTCTCTGAGTCCTTGTAATTTGCTGCTCTGGCTTTCAACAGACTTCTCTCAGAATTCCAGTCTGCAATTAAATTGTCCAATCAAATTCTGTCAAGTTGAACAGCCTTGGTAGTGGAATGTTGCGATTACTCAAATATTAGTATTCTTTCTACGAAAGTGATCTTAGTGCAAGAGCATTTGCTATGTCATCTGAAATACCATTTCACCCCCTTTTTACCTCCTAATAAACATCGAATCTGCCCTGCAGTAAAACAAGTGGAGAGAACTTTTACCATCTCCCTTCTAAGGGCACCCGTATGTACTTTCGTGGAAGGGGTGTTGGGTTTTGAACTTTCTTAGAGCCACTTCCCTTCGTCATAAATCCACATTTATATTATCCAAAATCTCGACCCGTTTTCGGAGATATAATTTCATCAGTTTGCAACAATTCAGTGCTAGTTCCATGATCATGTAACCGTTTTTAGGTGACAATGTCTCCAAGGTCGATTGTGCCCGTTTCCTCACTCTCCTAGCTTCAGACGATTTCTTTGCCACTGGTAATCTGTAGAGTGTAAATAAGAGTTGTATTCTATAATTTTTACTGCACATACGAGAATAAAATCCAATGTTAAAATAACAAATACTAAGACTACCGTAACTATATCGAATTCTAGAGAATCGCACCTCTTTATGCTGCATCAAATAAGTACTCTAGCTTATTTGAGATAGTCGATTGCTTCAAATACCGATCAACATATTTATTGAGCCAAATAAAGTAACTCGTACACTCAATAATTAAACAAGTACCTGTTATGCAATTTGGTCCGTGAAGGTGCTTGGGCTATAGCTTGAGCCGGGAACTGTAATAGACGGATCAGAATCCGCACGCAATATTTTTCTCTGTGGTAATCTCAAAAGTTCATTTCTCACACACTCGAGCGTTATCGGGGTTGAATTTATCAGTTCGCTTACAGCGTAGCATCCACACTCGTCTGAGCTCCTCTCTTATTTTGGAAACCTGTGATACATAACACCAAAACCGGTGGATTTGCTTCCCCAATGAGTGCACTGTGCGAGAGCACAATTAACTTTGTATTTACTGATTTTACCCATGTCAATCACAAGGCACGATAAAACAAATGAAGTGTGCAACGTTATTCTAGCTAGACGCGCGATTTTCAGCAACTACGCATTCTACTGTTGCAAGCCAACTACCTTATGGTGACAGCATGTTCCCTCCGTGTGACGTCACCAGCAAGCAAGATGTCTCGTGATGAGAAGCGCGGCCCCCCTGGGTCTTATAGTGTAGTGGAGGCAGCTCATGAGTAACCAAGAGCCTGGGCTACAACAGCTTACTGATGAACACGTCATGTTAAAGCAAATTGATAACAAACTCTGACAGGGTTTTAGCAGTCTTCTTTTGTTTCTTCTTCATTTTGGGGGATTCGGACATGGTCATCAGCTCCTTGCACTTATGTGTATGTGGAAGGTTTGACTTTATTTGAGGTACACACCATTTGGCCATACAAACTGAAAAGTTTCAATAATTTAAATCTCTATAATGTATTTAGGGTTCTGCATTGATTGTTCTTCTAATTTTAAGAAAACCGTTACCGGTACTGTCCAACGCTATGTCCCCTTAGCATGCCGCAGTGGAGAGGCAAACTTATCTGTTTACAGGAACTGAGCTGAGATTGCTATTCATGGACAACATAGTTCAATAGCATGGTTTACCACAGTCTCAAAATAAATTATGGCTACATTTTTATAAAAAGATAAGTAAGCCTCTGGGGAATTTGTTACACCAGACTACATTTAATTGAAAGGGGGAGGAATGTAATCTTCTGATGGCAACTGGTTAGTTCCAGCATCGAACATAGAATGAATCTACTCATTAACAAGCAATAAACTTAAAACATGTTCTAATAACAATAAAACCAAAACAAATTATTTAGCATGATTTCTTCCTGGACTTAAACTTACAAGTGTTCTTTAAGCCCTAAGGCTAAATGAATGCTTAACTATGGTGAGAATTCACTTGTTTTCAAGTAAACTCCACACATAACTTGTTATTTTCTTCTTCTTCCTCTTCATTTCCCGGTTCCAGTGATCTGGGTCGGGGTATGAATCAAGGACCTCCATACTTTTCTGTCTCTCCACCACTGTCGTCCCTCTTCCAGTACATCCTCCACTTTCACTCCTCTTTTCTCAACGCTCTCCCTCACTGCATCCATCCACCTCATCCTCCGCCTTTGGCACCTTCTCGTGTTTTTCTCAGTAAATAATCAATTCGGGACTCGGTCTTCTCCCATTCGCATCATATGTCAATACCAGTTTAGCTTACTGATCTCGATTTTGTCTTGTAACTTTGGGAATCCTGTTTTCTTACTAATTTCCTTGTTTCAGATCTTGTCGCTGCGGGTCTTTCCAATTATACCTCTAAGGAACTTCTTCTCTGCTGCCTGGATTCTACTTTCCTCCCATTTAGTTGTTGTCCACGTGCCTGCTGCATACGTCTATATAGGTGTGTAATATATTGAATACAAGATTCATTTACATTTCTCGGGAACTTCCTGGTTCCACACCAGACCCCTCACACTCTGGTAAAACCCATTTGATTGTTGGGTCCTCTTACCAACTTCCTCACTTATCCATCCATCGTGTTAGGATACTCCCTAAGTATTTGAAGCTTTTCACAACATGTAATGGTTTTCCATCTACTGCAATATTCCCCCTACCATCTCGCACATTTCTTGTCATCACCATCGTCTGACTCTTCTCCACACTGATTTTCATTCCATGCTCTTCTGTTTCCTGGTTCCAAACATTTACTTGTTCTTGGAATTCCAATTCATTGTCTCCCCACTGACGACACATGGCTTTAATGATTTCAACTTCAGCTCTACCAACTTTCTTACTTTTCAATGCATCTCAAACCAGTTGTCTTGGCACACTATCATATCATCATCATCATCTTGAGCAGTTTCCAACCGCTGGTCGGGTCTGCTTGGAACATAAGCCTCTCCATCGTTTCCTGTCCATCCACCATCTCTCGTCATTTACTGTGTCCCAGCACACTCCTCTTTCCTCCACACTCTTCTTAACTCCTTTCGTCCATCTGTCCCTTGGTCTTCCCCTTGGCCTCCTTCCCGTCATTTCCATTCCAAACATCTTCTTCGGTATCCTCTCCTCTTGCATCCTCCTCACATGTCCATACCATTGTAGCCTAGATCGCTCTATTCTATTTTGCAATGGTTCCTCTCTTACCATCTCCCTGACTCTCTCATTCCTTACTCTGTCCATTCTTGTCACTCCTACCCTACTCCTCTGGAACTTCATCTCCACTGCTCGTATTTTATTCTTGTCCCTTTCCTTCATCACCCATGTTTCTGAACCATATGTCAAAATTGGCACAAAGTAGGTTTTGTAGATGATTCCTTTACATTTTTGTGGTACATCTTTATTCCATATCATCCCCCTAACACTCTTGAAAAATCCATCTGCGCACCTTCCCCGCTCATTTATTTCCATCCTATTGCCTCCCTTTTCTTCAATTATGCTTCCCAAATACTTGAAGCATTCTACTTTCTGCAACTGCTGTCCTCCAAGTGTTATGCCCATATCCAGTCTGTTCTTCTTCCTCGTTGTGATGACCACTTCACTCTTTTGTGCTGAGAACTTCATCCCATATGATAACACTACCTTCTCCCACTCATCTAATTGCTCTTGTACTTCTTCCTCATCCTCTCCCCATACCAGAAGGTCATCAGCAAACAACATTGCCTTCATTTTCCTTTCCCCAATGCTATTTACCACTTTTCGTATGATTTCATCCATCACCACTATAAATAACAGGGGTGAGAGGGCACTTCCCTGTTTCAGACCACTCTCCAGTTGAAACCATTCCGTTCTCTCTCTTCCCACCTTTACACAGCTTTTGCTTCCCTCGTACATTGCTTTCACTCTTGCCACTGTCTCCTTGTTCACTGCTTTTGCTCTCATTGCTTCCCATACCTTGTTTCTATTAATACTATCATATGCTTTCTCAATATCCAAGAAGGTCATCACCAGATCTTTCCCATATTCATAATGGTGTTCTTGTAGCTGTCTTACTGCAAAGATGAGGTCAACTGTTGACCTTCCTGGCCTGAATCCATACTGTTCTTTCCTCAGCCCATCTTCAACTTCTGTCCGAATTCTTCTCTCCAGTACCTTCTCAAATATTTTGGCGCAGTGGCACATGAGTGTAATTCCCCTGTAGTTCTTGCATTCCTTCCTACTTCCCTTTTTAAATATGGGTATTATTATCCCTCTTTTCCAGTCCTCTGGTATTTTCTTCTCCCTCCATATCACTTTCATTACTCGAAAGAGCCACTGTGTTCCTATCACCCCTGCTGCTCACACCATCTCCACACTCACTTCGTCTATTCCCGGTGCCTTTCCCCCTTTCATCTTCTTTAATGCTTCCTCCACTTCTTTTCATGTCAATTCCTTCTCTGAAATGTCTTGGTCACTGTCTGTTTCTTCCTCCACAATGTCCACTACGCTGGTTTTAGTTGGATTTAGGAGTTCCTTGAAGTATTCTCTCCAGATAACCTTTACTTCTTCCATATTTTCGACCTCCTTTCCATTCCTGTCCACCATTCTGACATTTTCCCCTGTATCTCTTCTCTTTGCCTTTATCATTCCATACAACACTTTCTTACTGCCATCACAGTCCTCCTCCATCATTTCTGTCCATTTCTCCAGCCATTTCTTTTTCTCTTCCTTCACTACTTCTCCTGCTTCTTTCTTCCGCTCTTGGTATTCTTCTCTTGTTCTGTCTGTCCTCTGTTGGAACCATTTCCTGAATGCTTCATTTTTCTTTTTCACTGCTTCCTTAGTTCTGGGGTTCCACCATGGTGTTTCCTTCCACCTTTTCTTTCCACTAGTTCTGCCACACACGACTTCCGCTGCTTCTACCAACACGTCCTTGAACCTATTCCATTCTTCTTCACCTGTTTTCGGATCATCCTTCGGTAATTTGTTCCTCACTAATATCTGGAACTTCTCCTTATTTCCATCCTCCTTCAGCTTCCATGTCCTTATTCTTCTTTCTTGGTTTTCAGTTCTCCTCTTTTCCTTCAGTTCTCTCACCTTGGCGACCAGCAGACGGTGGTCACTGTCCAGGGCTTCTGAAGGTATTACCCTTATATCCGTGATACTTTTCTTTGTCTCCTTCCCGCATAGAATATAGTCCACCACTGATTTCCTAGTCAAATCCCTGCTGTACCAAGTAATGTTATGTCTCTCTCTCTTCTTGTACCATGTGTTTCCAACCATTAGCCCATTTATCTTGCACAGTTCCAACAATCTCTCTCCTTCCTTATTCCTGTTTCCCCATCCTTCACCACCAATCACTTCCTCAAAACCTCTTCTATCAGTTCCGACATGGGCATTTAGGTCTCCCATGACTATCAGGTCTCTCCCCACTAACTGCTTCTGCAACTCCTCTTCAAACTCGTCCTTCTAACCTTCTGTGCATCCCACCTGTGGTGCATAGACTTGCAGAATGTCCAGGTTTCTACCTTTCACAGTGATTCTGGCTCTAATTATTCTATCACTTACCCTCTTTACTTCCTCCCTCAGCCCTTCTCTCACCACCATTCCCACTCCATTTCTCTTCCCCTCCTCATTTCCTATCCAGTATAGCTGCAAGCCATTTCTCAGTTCTTTTCTTCCTTCCCCTCTCCATCTGGTCTCTGCCAGTCCGAGTACATCCAGTTTTCTCCTCTCCATCATATCTACAACCTCCTCCACTCTTCCCGTCAATGTCGTTATATTCAAAGTTCCGATTCGTAGTCCATTTCCATAGCCAGGTCTGCTTCCTTTAGATCTGTCCTTTCCGAGGCCCGTTCCCGTTTTAAAAGCAGTTTCATATCCACTACTGGCTTGCTAGGCCTAACGTAGCTTCACCATAACCCTGGCAAGGGGCCTGTTTTTGGTCCGCGAGAGGTATTTTATTTCCCTCAAACCCTCCGGACAAGTCCGGCGAGCCCCCCTATCCGCCACCTGGGACGCGCCCGATAGAGGAACAGGCAAACCCCCACGGGACACTATCATATGCCTTCACAATATCTATAAAGGTCATCACCAAATCCTTTTTGAATTCCCACCTTTTCTCAATCACATTCCTCATCGTAAAAATACGATCAAAAGTTGATCTGTCTCTTCGAAATCCATATTGTTCTTCCTCTATTTCATATTCCACTACCATCCTCAGTCGTCCCTTGAGTATCCGTTCAAATACCTTTGCCACATATGAGATGAGGGTGATACCTCGGTAGTTGTTACAGTCTTTTATCTCCCATCTTGAAGACCGGAATTATTAGACCTTTACACCACTCTTTTGGCACTTCCTAATTTTTCTATATCATCCGAAACAATCTGTACAACCATTGCATCCCTATGGGTCCAGCAGCCTTAATCATCTCTGTAGCTACGTCATCCACTCCTGTTGCGTTTCCACCCTTCATCTTCTTTATGGCACTTTCTATCTCTTACATTGTTATATTTTCACCTTGAATTTCTACAGTACTTTCATCCTCCTTTCTTTCCTCTATCAATACTTTGGATTTGACGTTCAGTAATTTGTCAAAATAGTTTTCCCAATATTTCAGTACTTCTTCTTTTTGTGTCAAACCCGTCCTGTCTCAGTCTTCATAAATTTTGTTTCTTCTCTGCTATTCACTTTGTTGCTAACCAAACCGTCTGGCTTCCGTTAGCATCTTCCTGCAAAGTTTCTGTGAAGTTTTCCCAGCACTTCCTTTTCTCTTCTTGCACCACCTTCTGGCATTTTTCTTTGCCGCTTGGTACTTATCTTTATTCTCAACCTTGTTGCCCACTATCCACTTCCTCCAGGCCTTTTGTTTTCTTTCACAGCCTCTTTTACTCTGTTATTCCACCAAGAATTCTCATTGTCCTTCCTTTTACCAGATACCCTACCACAATGATCTTCAGCACAGTGGACGATTATTTCTTTGTACATTGCCCATTCTTCTTCCACATTTCCTACCTCGTCTAATGGGAGAAATTTCTTTACACTGTCTTGGAAATTTTCCTGTATTTCCTTCTCTTTTAATCACCATACTTTTATTTTTCTTTCTCTCGTCTCCTTTAAGTGGACGACTTTTCCAAGCCTTAATTTAGCTACTACAATTTTATGACCACCTTCAAAATCCTCTCCAGGCATAGCTGTGACATCAATTAGTTACCGACGATTTTCTTTCTCATTAAGGAAGAGATCTATGATGGTTTTCGTTTTGCGTTCTCCCCATCCATACCGAGTTATTTTTTGGCTATTTTTCTTTCTGAACCAAGTATTTCCTACAATTAGTCAATTTCTCTCACAAAATGCTATTAAAAGCCCTTCTTCAGCATTTTTGTTTCCATAACTGAAAGGACCAATTATTTCATCCAATCCTTGTCTGTCTGTTCCAATGTGGGCATTTAGATCTCCCTGACTCATGGAAAAGAGCTGATGTAACACCTGTCTTTAAATCAGGCAGCAACCATGAAATTTCCTCGTACAGACCTATATCTATCGTCCCTATACTCTCTTCAGTCTTCGAAAGAATAATACATTGCCGTCTCCTCACTTTCACCAAACCACACCTCTCAGAAGAACAACATGGCTTCGTCCCTGGAAAATCATGCTTAACAAATCTGACTGTTTTGAACCATCACATAATTTCTGCAATAGATCAAAAATCTCAGCTAGATGTAATCTACGTTGACCTGGCCAAAGCATTTGATTCCGTGAACCATTTCCTTCTCCTCCACAAGCTTGCTTCACGATACAACGTACATGGATCCTTCCTATCCCTAACACAAAGCTTCCTGTCCAATAGGCAGCAACGGGTAGTGCTTCCAGGGTCTGTGTCGTCCTGGCTCCCAGTCTTATCAGGAGTAACTCAGGGCAGTATCCTGGGACCCCTTCTCTTCGTGCTGTATATGGACGATATAAACACATGTGTGCAAAATTCTCCGTGTTCCCTTCTTCTATACGCTGATGACCTCAAGATATTCAGAAAAATTTCCAGTTCTGACGACCACGCTGACCTCCAGGAAGCAGTGAATACATGTACTGATTGGTTCAACAAATGGAAGTTATCTCCAAATCCGAAAAAGTGCTTCAATGTGACTTTCTCACTACTGAAATCTGGAAATCAGGCGGACTATATAATATGTGGAAATAAATTGGATACGGTTTCTCAGGTAAGAGATTTAGGTATTATTCACGATGATAAACTGACATTCTCTCCCCACATTGACCATATCAAATCTCGCGCAATGCGCAGTCTCGGCATTCTATACAGATTCACAGAAATTAAAGACCTCACTGCACTTAAATTATACTTCACCACATATGTTCTCCCTATCCTAGATTTCTCTTCTCCAATTTGGTCTACTTCGGCTATAACCAATATTTCTAAATTGAACAGTGTCTTTAATTTCTTCATATCAATTGTCAAAGCTCGCAATCCTTCACTAAGGCACTTTGCCAAATCCGACATTCTAAATCAGCTCAATTTACTCGATCTGAGAAGCCGTCTACAACTTACTGACCTGTGTTTCCTACATAAAATTATGAATGGTTACACAAAATGTAACATGCTCTTAAGCTACTTCCCACTCCACGTTCCAACCCGATCAAAACGCCAGAACCATTTACACCACATACCTCGCCCACGTCTTGAAGTACAGAAGCGCTCTATTTTCCACCGTCTACCTACCCTTAGCAACTCCCTTCCAAATATTGACATATTCTCTCCCTATCGAACATTCAAACATAACATTAGAAGATCCCTTTCACACTCAATTCCTAACCGCTCACCCTCCTAATCACTCACTACCCCAATCACTCCCTGCGTCCTTCCCGAGATTTATCCTTTCTGCCATCACTGCCAATTGTTACCTGTTATTGTTGTTGTTGTTTTTGCTAATATTATTTGTAATCGTTAAAATATTAGTGTAAAATGACCTTTTCATGGTTGTATCTAATAATTATTAAATAAATAAATAAATAAAAATAACACCACTTCCTTTTCTTCAATGCACCCCTCTAGTTCCCCCAAGAAATCCTCTACTCTCTTTCACATTCCCTGTCTGGGGTGCATAGACCTAAATGATACCTTTAACCCCACTTTTGAGTACTAGTCAAATTTTTATTATTCGGTCATTAACCTGATTTACTTTCTCAACAAACTGGACAAGATCATTCCTTAGAATCATGGCAACACCATTTTTACTGTTACTAACACCACTCCAATACAACTGGAATCCTTTACTCAGTTTCTTCTGCCCCTTTCCTCGCCACTTGGTTTCACTCAGACCCATCAGTGCATGTACTCAATTAGTTCCTCTGCTTTACCAGTAAGGGTTAAGACATTTATGGTCGCAAGCTTTGTGACGGTTTTAATATTCTCTGGTAGTCCACTTCTCACAACTCTCCCAGGGCGCCAAGAGCAGCGCGTCACCACCGGGGGACGTTCCAGCAGTTTCCGAGGCCTCGACTCACACACTATCATACTTAGGCTATTTGTATGATGGGTTCACCGCACCCAAAGGCATTTTAGAGCTACTTCCAGCACTTTGTTAGGCCACTCCTAACGTACGCCTATTGTAGTCACTCCACAGGAGTACAGACGCTACATTCTGATATGAGTCCATTATATGGGCACATAGGCCTATCTTTTAATCATTATAAATCCGAGTAGTGGATTGCCTCTCCCGCCAACTACACTGTACCGAAGCACTCCCTCTCCACTGCAGGTGCCGTTGAGGTCTTCACTCATAACCCAGAGCAGGGCCCTCCATATTTATGACCCCTGGAGAGAGGGTGTCCCAGTATTTTAAAGCCCCCAGGAATTGGGCTACCTGTTGTTACGCGGGTTCTATTGGAGGGTATTTGAACCAGCCCTGCTGAACATTGCAGGGCCCCCCTATCCGCCACCTGGGGACGCGCCCTCTAGGGGTTACTAGTTATTTTCTAACATGTGTTATTGTTGCAGATAGCTTAGGAGGAGACTCTGACAACACCACAGAGGACAATGAGCAAAATGAAAAATGAAAGAATAATTAGAATATGAAATGATGAGCAGCAGAAACTGAAGAAAATAAAATGTGCTAATGCATTACTTAATAAAAATTAAATTAAAGTATATAATGTTTATTGTGAACTAGTTGTTAATTCTGGAAGCCCTGATAGTTCCTGAAATTGTTGTCACAATATTGTCCTCCATTGACTACCAAAGAAAAATGCTTTCCACAATGAAAAGAAAGGAATGTTTGAATGCACACCCTATAGCTTACAGCTGGTGATCTATTACAGTATTGTTATATCATGTGATGTACACCCTATAGCTACAGCTGGTGATCTATTACAGTATTGCTATAGCATGTGATGCACACCCATTAGCTACAGCTGGTGATCTATTACAGTATTGTTATATCATGTGATGTACACCTTATAGCTACAGCTGGTGATCTATTACAGTATTGTTATAGCATGTGATGTACACCTTATAGCTACAGCTGGTGATCTATTACAGTGTTGTTATATCATGGGATGTACACCCTAGAGCTACAGCTGGAGATCTATTACAGAATTGTTATAGCATGTGATGTACACCCTATAGCTACAGCTGGTGATCTATTACAGTATTGTTATATCATGTGATGTACACCCTATAGCTACAGCTGGTGATCTATAACAGAATTGCTATAGCATGTGATGTACACCCATTAGCTACAGCTGGTGATCTATTACAGTATTGTTATATCATGTGATGTACACCCTATAGCTACAGCTGGTGATCTATTACAGAATTGCTATAGCATGTGATGTACACCCATTAGCTACAGCTGGTGATCTATTATAGTATTGTTATATCATGTGATGTACACCCTATAGCTACAGCTGGTGATCTATTTCAGTGTTGTTATATCATGTGATGTACACCCTATGGCTACAGCTGGTGATCTATTACAGTATTGTTATATCATGTGATGTACACCCTATAGCTCCAGCTGGTGATCTATTACAGTATTGTTATATCATGTGATGTATACCCATTAGCTACAGCTGGTGATCTATTACAGTATTGTTATATCATGTGATGTACACCCTATAGCTACAGCTGGTGATCTATTACAGTATTGTTATATCATGTGATGTACACCCTATAGCTACAGCTGGTGATCTATTACAGTATTGTTGTAGCATGTGATGTACACCTTATAGCTACAGCTGGTGATCTATTACAGTATTGTTATAGCATGTGATGTACACCCATTAGCTACAGCTGGTGATCTATTACAGTATTGTTATATCATGTAATGTACACCCTATGGCTACAGCTGGTGATCTATTACAGTATTGTTATAGCATGTGATGTACACCCATTAGCTACAGCTGGTGATCTATTACAGTATTGTTATAGCATGTGATGTACACCCATTAGCTACAGCTGGTGATCTATTACAGTATTGTTATAGCATGTGATGTACACCCATTAGCTACAGCTGGTGATCTATTACAGTATTGTTATAGCATGTGATGTACACCCTATAGCTACAGCTGGTGATCAATTACAGTATTGTTATAGCATGTGATGTACACCCATTAGCTACAGCTGGTGATCTATTACAGTATTGTTATATCATGTGATGTACACCCTATGGCTACAGCTGGTGATCTATTACAGTATTGTTATAGCATGTGATGTACACCCATTAGCTACAGCTGGTGATCTATTACAGTATTGTTATAGCATGTGATGTACACCCATTAGCTACAGCTGGTGATCTATTACAGTATTGTTATAGCATGTGATGTACACCCATTAGCTACAGCTGGTGATCTATTACAGTATTGTTATAGCATGTGATGTACACCCTATAGCTACAGCTGGTGATCAATTACAGTATTGTTATAGCATGTGATGTACACCCATTAGCTACAGCTGGTGATCTATTACAGTATTGTTATATCATGTGATGTACACCCTATGGCTACAGCTGGTGATCTATTACAGTATTGTTATAGCATGTGATGTACACCCTATAGCTACAGCTGGTGATCTATAACAGAATTGCTATAGCATGTGATGTACACCCATTAGCTACAGCTGGTGATCTATTACAGTATTGTTATATCATGTGATGTACACCCATTAGCTACAGCTGGTGATCTATTACAGTATTGTTATATAATGTGATGTACACCCTATAGCTACAGCTGGTGATCTATTACAGTATTGTTATATCATGTGATGTACACCCTATGGCTACAGCTGGTGATCTATTACAGTATTGTTATAGCATGTGATGTACACCCTATAGCTACAGCTGGTGATCTATTACAGTATTGTTATATCATGTGATGTACACCCTATAGCTACAGCTGGTGATCTATTACAGTATTGTTATAGCATGTGATGTACACCCTATGGCTACAGCTGGTGATCTATTACAGTATTGTTATAGCATGTGATGTACGCCCTATAGCTACAGCTGGTGATCTATTACAGAATTGCTATATCATGTGATGTACACCCATTAGCTACAGCTGGTGATCTATTACAGTATTGTTATATCATGTGATGTACACCCATTAGCTACAGCTGGTGATCTATTGCAGTATTGTTATAGCATGTGATGTACACCCTATAGCTACAGCTGGTGATCTATTACAGTATTGTTATATCATGTGATGTACACCCTATGGCTACAGCTGGTGATCTATTACAGTATTGTTATAGCATGTGATGTACACCCTATGGCTACAGCTGGTGATCTATTACAGTATTGATATATCATGTGATGTACACCCTATGGCTACAGCTGGTGATCTATTACAGTATTGTTATAGCATGTGATGTACACCCTATGGCTACAGCTGGTGATCTATTACAGTATTGTTATAGCATGTGATGTACACCCTATAGCTACAGCTGGTGATCTATAACAGTATAGTTATAGCATGTCATGTACACCCTATAGCTACAGCTGGTGATCTATTACAGTATTGTTATAGCATGTGATGTACACCCTATGGCTACAGCTGGTGATCTATTACAGTATTGTTATATCATGTGATGTACACCCTATGGCCACAGCTGGTGATCTATTACAGTATTGTTATAGCATGTGATGTACACCCTATGGCTACAGCTGGTGATCTATTACAGTATTGTTATATCATGTGATGTACACCATATAGCTACAGCTGGTGATCTATTACAGTATTGTTATAGCATGTGATGTACACCCTACGGCTACAGCTGGTGATCTATTACAGTATTGTTATAGCATGTAATGTACACCCTATAGCTACAGCTGGTGATCTATTACAGTATTGTTATAGCATGTGATGTACACCCTATAGCTACAGCTGGTGATCTATTACAGTGTTGTTATATCATGTGATGTACACCCTATAGCTACAGCTGGTGATCTATTACAGTATTGTTATATCATGTGATGTACACCCTATGGCTACAGCTGGTGATCTATTACAGTATTGTTATATCATGTGATGTACACCCTATAGCTTACAGCTGGTGATCTATTACAGTATTGTTATAGCATGTGATGTACACCCTATAGCTTACAGCTGGTGATCTATTACAGTATAGTTATAGCATGTGATGTACACCCTATAGCTACAGCTGGTGATCTATTACTGAATTGCTATAGCATGTGATGTACACCCTATAGCTACAGCTGGTGATCTATTACAGTATTGTTATATCATGTGATGTACACCCTATAGCTACAGCTGGTGATCTATAACAGTATTGTTATATCATGTGATGTACACCCTATAGCTACAGCTGGTGATCTATTACAGTATTGTTATATCATGTGATGTACACCCTATAGCTACAGCTGGTGATCTATTACAGTATTGTTATAGCATGTGATGGTACAACCTATAGCTACAGCTGGTGATCTATTACAGTGTTGTTATAGCATGTGATGTACACCCTATAGCTTACAGCTGGTGATCTATTAGAGTATTGTTATATCATGTGATGTACACCCTATAGCTACAGCTGGTGATCTATTACAGTATTGTTATAGCATGTGATGTACACCCTATAGCTTACAGCTGGTGATCTATTACAGTATTGTTATAGCATGTGATGTACACCCTATAGCTTACAGCTGGTGATCTATTACAGTATTGTTATAGCATGTGATGTACACCATATAGCTACAGCTGGTGATCTATTACAGTATTGTTATAGCATGTGATGTACACCCTATAGCTACAGCTGGTGATCTATAACAGTATTGTTATATCATGTGATGTACACCCTATAGCTACAGCTGGTGATCTATTACAGTATTGTTATAGCAAGTGATGTACACCCTATAGCTTACAGCTGGTGATCTATTACAGTATTGTTATATCATGTGATGCACAACCTATAGCTACAGCTGGTGATCTATTACAGTATTGTTATAGCATGTGATGTACACCCTATAGCTACAGCTGGTGATCTATAACAGTATTGTTATAGCATGTGATGTACACCATATAGCTACAGCTGGTGATCTATTACAGTATTGTTATAGCAAGTGATGTACACCCTATAGCTACAGCTGGTGATCTATTACAGTATTGTTATATCATGTGATGTACACCCATTAGCTACAGCTGGTGATCTATTACAGTATTGTTATATCATGTGATGTACACCCTATAGCTACAGCTGGTGATCTATTACAGTATTGTTATATCATGTGATGCACACCCTATAGCTACAGCTGGTGATCTATTACAGTATTGTTATAGCATGTGATGTACACCCTATAGCTACAGCTGGTGATCTATTACAGTATTGTTATAGCATGTGATGTACACCCATTAGCTACAGCTGGTGATCTATTACAGTATTGTTATATCATGTGATGTACACCCTATAGCTACAGCTGGTGATCTATTACAGTATTGTTATATCATGTGATGTACACCCTATGGCTACAGCTGGTGATCTATTACAGTATTGTTATAGCATGTGATGTACACCCTATAGCTACAGCTGGTGATCTATTACAGTATTGTTATATCATGTGATGTACACCCTATAGCTACAGCTGGTGATCTATTACAGTATTGTTATAGCATGTGATGTACACCCTATGGCTACAGCTGGTGATCTATTACATTATTGTTATAGCATGTGATGTACGCCCTATAGCTACAGCTGGTGATCTATTACAGAATTGCTATATCATGTGATGTACACCCATTAGCTACAGCTGGTGATCTATTACAGTATTGTTATATCATGTGATGTACACCCATTAGCTACAGCTGGTGATCTATTGCAGTATTGTTATAGCATGTGATGTACACCCTATAGCTACAGCTGGTGATCTATTACAGTATTGTTATATCATGTGATGTACACCCTATGGCTACAGCTGGTGATCTATTACAGTATTGTTATAGCATGTGATGTACACCCTATGGCTACAGCTGGTGATCTATTACAGTATTGTTATATCATGTGATGTACACCCTATGGCTACAGCTGGTGATCTATTACAGTATTGTTATAGCATGTGATGTACACCCTATGGCTACAGCTGGTGATCTATTACAGTATTGTTATAGCATGTGATGTACACCCTATAGCTACAGCTGGTGATCTATAACAGTATAGTTATAGCATGTCATGTACACCCTATAGCTACAGCTGGTGATCTATTACAGTATTGTTATAGCATGTGATGTACACCCTATGGCTACAGCTGGTGACCTATAACAGTATTGTTATAGCATGTGATGTACACCCTATGGCTACAGCTGGTGATCTATTACAGTATTGTTATATCATGTGATGTATACCCTATGGCCACAGCTGGTGATCTATTACAGTATTGTTATAGCATGTGATGTACACCCTATGGCTACAACTGGTGATCTATTACAGTATTGTTATATCATGTGATGTACACCATATAGCTACAGCTGGTGATCTATTACAGTATTGTTATAGCATGTGATGTACACCCTATGGCTACAGCTGGTGATCTATTACAGTATTGTTATAGCATGTGATGTACACCCTATAGCTACAGCTGGTGATCTATTACAGTATTGTTATAGCATGTGATGTACACCCTATAGCTACAGCTGGTGATCTATTACAGTGTTGTTATATCATGTGATGTACACCCTATAGCTACAGCTGGTGATCTATTACAGTATTGTTATATCATGTGATGTACACCCTATGGCTACAGCTGGTGATCTATTACAGTATTGTTATATCATGTGATGTACACCCTATAGCTTACAGCTGGTGATCTATTACAGTATTGTTATAGCATGTGATGTACACCCTATAGCTTACAGCTGGTGATCTATTACAGTATTGTTATAGCATGTGATGTACACCCTATAGCTTACAGCTGGTGATCTATTACAGTATTGTTATAGCATGTGATGTACACCCTATGGCTACAGCTGGTGATCTATTACAGTATTGTTATATCATGTGATGTACACCCATTAGCTACAGCTGGTGATCTATTACAGTGTTGTTATATCATGTGATGTACACCCTATGGCTACAGCTGGTGATCTATTACAGTATTGTTATAGCATGTGATGTACACCCTATAGCTACAGCTGGTGATCTATTACAGTATTGTTATATCATGTGATGTACACCCTATAGCTACAGCTGGTGATCTATTACAGTATTGTTATATCATGTGATGTACACCCTATAGCTACAGCTGGTGATCTATAACAGTATTGTTATGGCATGTGATGTACACCCTATAGTTACAGCTGGTGATCTATAACAGTATTGTTATGGCAGGTGATGTACACCCTATAGCTACAGCTGGTGATCTATTACAGTGTTGTTATATCATGTGATGTACACCCTATGGCTACAGCTGGTGATCTATAACAGTATTGTTATATCATGTGATGTACACCCTATAGCTACAGCTGGTGATCTATTACAGTATTGTTATAGCATGTGATGTACACCCATTAGCTACAGCTGGTGATCTATTACAGTATTGTTATAGCATGTGATGTACACCCTATAGCTACAGCGGTGATCTATTACAGTATTGTTATAGCATGTGATGTACACCCTATAGCTACAGCTGGTGATCTATTACAGTGTTGTTATATCATGTGATGTACACCCATTAGATACAGCTGGTGATCTATTACAGTATTGTTATATCATGTGATGTACACCCTATAGCTACAGCTGGTGATCTATTACAGTATTGCTATAGCATGTGATGAACACCCTATAGCTACAGCTGGTGATCTATTACAGTATTGTTATATCATGTGATGTACACCCTATAGCTACAGCTGGTGATCTATTACAGTATTGTTATAGCATGTGATGTACACCCTATAGCTACAGTTGGTGATCTATTACAGTATTGTTATAGCATGTGATGTACACCCATTAGCTACAGCTGGTGATCTATTACAGTATTGCTATAGCACGTGATGTACACCCTATAGCTACAGCTGGTGATCTATTATAGTATTGTTATATCATGTGATGTACACCCATTAGCTACAGCTGGTGATCTATTACAGTATTGCTATAGCATGTGATGTACACCCATTAGCTACAGCTGGTGATCTATTACAGTATTGTTATATCATGTGCTGTACACCCTATAGCTACAGCTGGTGACCTATTACAGTGTTGTTATATCATGTGATGTACACCCTATAGCTACAGCTGGTGATCTATTACAGTATTGTTATAGCATGTGATGTACACCCTATAGCTTACAGCTGGTGATCTATTACAGTATTGTTATATCATGTGATGTACACCCTATAGCTACAGCTGGTGATCTATAACAGTATTGTTATATCATGTGATGTACACCATATAGCTTACAGCTGGTGATCTATTACAGTACTGTTATAGCATGTGATGTACACCATATAGCTACAGCTGGTGATCTATTACAGTATTGTTATATCATGTGATGTACACCATATAGCTACAGCTGGTGATCTATTACAGTATAGTTATATCATGTGATGTACACCCTATGGCTACAGCTGGTGATCTATTACAGTATTGTTATAGCATGTGATGTACACCCTATAGCTACAGCTGGTGATCTATTACAGTATAGTTATAGCATGTGATGTACACCCTATAGCTACAGCTGGTGATCTATTACAGTATTGTTATATCATGTGATGTACACCCTATAGCTACAGCTGGTGATCTATAACAGTATTGTTATAGCATGTGACGTACACCCTATAGCTACAGCTGGTGATCTATTACAGTATTGTTATAGCATGTGATGTACACCCTATAGCTACAGCTGGTGATCTATTACAGTATAGTTATAGCATGTGATGTACACCCTATAGCTACAGCTGGTGATCTATTACAGTATAGTTATATCATGTGATGTACACCCTATGGCTACAGCTGGTGATCTATTACAGTATTGTTATAGCATGTTATGTACACCCTATAGCTACAGCTGGTGATCTATTACAGTATAATTATAGCATGTGATGTACACCCTATAGCTACAGCTGGTGATCTATTACTGAATTGCTATAGCATGTGATGTACACCCTATAGCTACAGCTGGTGATCTATTACAGTATTGTTATATCATGTGATGTACACCCTATAGCTACAGCTGGTGATCTATAACAGTATTGTTATATCATGTGATGTACACCCTATAGCTACAGATGGTGATCTATTACAGTATTGTTATATCATGTGATGTACACCCTATAGCTACAGCTGGTGATCTATTACAGTATTGTTATAGCATGTGATGGTACACCCTATAGCTACAGCTGGTGATCTATTACAGTGTTGTTATAGCATGTGATGTACACCCTATAGCTTACAGCTGGTGATCTATTACAGTATTGTTATATCATGTGATGTACACCCTATAGCTACAGCTGGTGATCTATTACAGTATTGTTATAGCATGTGATGTACACCCTATAGCTTACAGCTGGTGATCTATTACAGTATTGTTATAGCATGTGATGAACACCCTATAGCTTACAGCTGGTGATCTATTACAGTATTGTTATAGCATGTGATGTACACCATATAGCTACAGCTGGTGATCTATTACAGTATTGTTATAGCATGTGATATACACCCTATAGCTACAACTGGTGATCTATAACAGTATTGTTATATCATGTGATGTACACCCTATAGCTACACCTGGTGATCTATTACAGTATTGTTATAGCAAGTGATGTACACCCTATAACTTACAGCTGGTGATCTATTACAGTATTGTTATATCATGTGATGCACAACCTATAGCTACAGCTGGTGATCTATTACAGTATTGTTATAGCATGTGATGTACACCCTATAGCTAAAGCTGGTGATCTATAACAGTATTGTTATAGCATGTGATGTACACCATATAGCTACAGCTGGTGATCTATTACAGTATTGTTATAGCAAGTGATGTACACCCTATAGCTACAGCTGGTGATCTATTACAGTATTGTTATATCATGTGATGTACACCCATTAGCTACAGCTGGTGATCTATTACAGTATTGTTATATCATGTGATGTACACCCTATAGCTACAGCTGGTGATCTATTACAGTATTGTTATATCATGTGATGCACACCCTATAGCTACAGCAGGTGATCTATTACAGTATTGTTATAGCATGTGATGTACACCCTATAGCTACAGCTGGTGATCTATTACAGTATTGTTATATCATGTGATGTACACCCTATAGCTACAGCTGGTGATCTATAACAGTATTGTTATGGCATGTGATGTACACCCTATAGTTACAGCTGGTGATCTATAACAGTATTGTTATGGCAGGTGATGTACACCCTATAGCTACAGCTGGTGATCTATTACAGTGTTGTTATATCATGTGATGTACACCCTATGGCTACAGCTGGTGATCTATAACAGTATTGTTATATCATGTGATGTACACCCTATAGCTACAGCTGGTGATCTATTACAGTATTGTTATAGCATGTGATGTACACCCATTAGCTACAGCTGGTGATCTATTACAGTATTGTTATAGCATGTGATGTACACCCTATAGCTACAGCTGGTGATCTATTACAGTATTGTTATATCATGTGATGTACACCCATTAGCTACAGCTGGTGATCTATTACAGTATTGTTATAGCATGTGATGTACACCCTATAGCTACAGCTGGTGATCTATTACAGTGTTGTTATATCATGTGATGTACACCCTATAGCTACAGCTGGTGATCTATTACAGTATTGTTATGGCATGTGATGTACACCCTATGGCTACAGCTGGTGATCTATAACAGTATTGTTATATCATGTGATGTACACCCATTAGCTACAGCTGGTGATCTATTACAGTATTGTTATATCATGTGATGTACACCCATTAGCTACAGCTGGTGATCTATTACAGTATTGTTATCTCATGTGATGTACACCCATTAGCTACAGCTGGTGATCTATTACAGTATTGTTATATCATGTGATGTACACCCTATAGCTACAGCTGGTGATCTATTACAGTATTGTTATATCATGTGATGTACACCCATTAGCTACAGCTGGTGATCTATTACAGTATTGCTATAGCATGTGATGTACACCCATTAGCTACAGCTGGTGATCTATTACAGTATTGTTATAGCATGTGATGTACACCCTATAGCTACAGCTGGTGATCTATTACAGTATTGTTATAGCATGTGATGTACACCCATTAGCTACAGCTGGTGATCTATTACAGTATTGCTATAGCATGTGATGTACACCCTATAGCTACAGCTGGTGATCTATTACAGTGTTGTTATATCATGTGATGTACACCCTATAGCTTCAGCTGGTGATCTATTACAGTATTGTTATAGCATGTGATGTACACCCTATAGCTTACAGCTGGTGATCTATTACAGTATTGTTATATCATGTGATGTACACCCTATAGCTACAGCTGGTGATCTATAACAGTATTGTTATATCATGTGATGTACACCATATAGCTTACAGCTGGTGATCTATTACAGTACTGTTATAGCATGTGATGTACACCATATAGCTACAGCTGGTGATCTATTACAGTATTGTTATATCATGTGATGTACACCATATAGCTACAGCTGGTGATCTATTACAGTATAGTTATAGCATGTGATGTACACCCTATGGCTACAGCTGGTGATCTATTACACTATTGTTATAGCATATGATGTACACCCTATAGCTACAGCTGGTGATCTATTACAGTATAGTTATAGCATGTGATGTACACCCTATAGCTACAGCTGGTGATCTATTACAGTATTGTTATATCATGTGATGTACACCCTATAGCTACAGCTGGTGATCTATAACAGTATTGTTATAGCATGTGATGTACACCCCATAGCTACAGCTGGTGATCTATTACAGTATTGTTATAGCATGTGATGTACACCCTATAGCTACAGCTGGTGATCTATTACAGTATAGTTATAGCATGTGATGTACACCCTATAGCTACAGCTGGTGATCTATTACAGTATAGTTATATCATGTGATGTACACCCTATGGCTACAGCTGGTGATCTATTACAGTATTGTTATAGCATGTCATGTACACCCTATAGCTACAGCTGGTGATCTATTACAGTATAGTTATTGCATGTGATGTACACCCTATAGCTACAGCTGGTGATCTATTACTGAATTGCTATAGCATGTGATGTACACCCTATAGCTACAGCTGGTGATCTATTACAGTATTGTTATATCATGTGATGTACACCCTATAGCTACAGCTGGTGATCTATAACAGTATTGTTATATCATGTGATGTACACCCTATAGCTACAGCTGGTGATCTATTACAGTACTGTTATATCATGTGATGTACACCCTATAGCTACAGCTGGTGATCTATTACAGTATTGTTATAGCATGTGATGGTACACCCTATAGCTACAGCTGGTGATCTATTACAGTGTTGTTATAGCATGTGATGTACACCCTATAGCTTACAGCTGGTGATCTATTACAGTATTGTTATATCATGTGATGTACACCCTATAGCTACAGCTGGTGATCTATTACAGTATTGTTATAGCATGTGATGTACACCCTATAGCTTACAGCTGGTGATCTATTACAGTATTGTTATAGCATGTGATGTACACCCTATAGCTTACAGCTGGTGATCTATTACAGTATTGTTATAGCATGTGATGTACACCATATAGCTACAGCTGGTGATCTATTACAGTATTGTTATAGCATGTGATGTACACCCTATAGCTACAGCTGGTGATCTATAACAGTATTGTTATATCATGTGATGTACACCCTATAGCTACAGCTGGTGATCTATTACAGTATTGTTATAGCAAGTGATGTACACCCTATAGCTTACAGCTGGTGATCTATTACAGTATTGTTATATCATGTGATGCACAACCTATAGCTACTGCTGGTGATCTATTACAGTATTGTTATAGCATGTGATGTACACCCTATAGCTACAGCTGGTGATCTATAACAGTATTGTTATAGCATGTGATGTACACCATATAGCTACAGCTGGTGATCTATTACAGTATTGTTATAGCAAGTGATGTACACCCATTAGCTACAGCTGGTGATCTATTACAGTATTGTTATATCATGTGATGTACACCCTATAGCTACAGCTGGTGATCTATTACAGTATTGTTATATCATGTGATGCACACCCTATAGCTACAGCTGGTGATCTATTACAGTATTGTTATAGCATGTGATGTACACCCTATAGCTACAGCTGGTGATCTATTACAGTATTGTTATAGCATGTGATGTACACCCATTAACTACAGCTGGTGATCTATTACAGTATTGTTATATCATGTGATGTACACCCTATAGCTACAGCTGGTGATCTATTACAGTATTGTTATATCATGTGATGTACACCCTATGGCTACAGCTGGTGATCTATTACAGTATTGTTATAGCATGTGATGTACACCCTATAGCTACAGCTGGTGATCTATTACAGTATTGTTATATCATGTGATGTACACCCTATAGCTACAGCTGGTGATCTATTACAGTATTGTTATAGCATGTGATGTACACCCTATGGCTACAGCTGGTGATCTATTACAGTATTGTTATAGCATGTGATGTACGCCCTATAGCTACAGCTGGTGATCTATAACAGTATTGCTATATCATGTGATGTACACCCATTAGCTACAGCTGGTGATCTATTACAGTATTGTTATATCATGTGATGTACACCCATTAGCTACAGCTGGTGATCTATTGCAGTATTGTTATAGCATGTGATGTACACCCTATAGCTACAGCTGGTGATCTATTACAGTATTGTTATATCATGTGATGTACACCCTATGGCTACAGCTGGTGATCTATTACAGTATTGGTATAGCATGCGACGTACACCCTATGGCTACAGCTGGTGATCTATTACAGTATTGTTATATCATGTGATGTACACCCTATGGCTACAGCTGGTGATCTATTACAGTATTGCTATAGCATGTGATGTACACCCTATGGCTACAGCTGGTGATCTATTACAGTATTGTTATAGCATGTGATGTACACCCTATAGCTACAGCTGGTGATCTATAACAGTATAGTTATAGCATGTCATGTACACCCTATAGCTACAGCTGGTGATCTATTACAGTATTGTTATAGCATGTGATGTACACCCTATGGCTACAGCTGGTGATCTATAACAGTATTGTTATAGCATGTGATGTACACCCTATGGCTACAGCTGGTGATCTATTACAGTATTGTTATATCATGTGATGTACACCCTATGGCCACAGCTGGTGATCTATTACAGTATTGTTATAGCATGTGATGTACACCCTATGGCTACGGCTGGTGATCTATTACAGTATTGTTATATCATGTGATGTACACCATATAGCTACAGCTGGTGATCTATTACAGTATTGTTATAGCATGTGATGTACACTCTATAGCTACAGCTGGTGATCTATTACAGTATTGTTATAGCATGTGATGTACACCCTATAGCTACAGCTGGTGATCTATTACAGTATTGTTATAGCATGTGATGTACACCCTATAGCTACAGCTGGTGATCTATTACAGTGTTGTTATATCATGTGATGTACACCCTATAGCTACAGCTGGTGATCTATTACAGTATTGTTATATCATGTGATGTACACCCTATGGCTACAGCTGGTGATCTATTACAGTATTGTTATATCATGTGATGTACACCCTATAGCTTACAGCTGGTGATCTATTACAGTATTGTTATAGCATGTGATGTACACCCTATAGCTTACAGCTGGTGATCTATTACAGTATTGTTATAGCATGTGATGTACACCCTATAGCTTACAGCTGGTGATCTATTACAGTATTGTTATAGCATGTGATGTACACCCTATGGCTACAGCTGGTGATCTATTACAGTATTGTTATATCATGTGATGTACACCCATTAGCTACAGCTGGTGATCTATTACAGTGTTGTTATATCATGTGATGTACACCCTATGGCTACAGCTGGTGATCTATTACAGTATTGTTATAGCATGTGATGTACACCCTATAGCTACAGCTGGTGATCTATTACAGTATTGTTATATCATGTGATGTACACCCTATAGCTACAGCTGGTGATCTATTACAGTATTGTTATATCATGTGATGTACACCCTATAGCTACAGCTGGTGATCTATAACAGTATTGTTATGGCATGTGATGTACACCCTATAGTTACAGCTGGTGATCTATAACAGTATTGTTATGGCAGGTGATGTACACCCTATAGCTACAGCTGGTGATCTATAACAGTATTGTTATATCATGTGATGTACACCCTATAGCTACAGCTGGTGATCTATTACAGTATTGTTATAGCATGTGATGTACACCCATTAGCTACAGCTGGTGATCTATTACAGTATTGTTATAGCATGTGATGTACACCCTATAGCTACAGCTGGTGATCTATTACAGTATTGTTATATCATGTGATGTACACCCATTAGCTACAGCTGGTGATCTATTACAGTATTGTTATCGCATGTGATGTACACCCTATAGCTACAGCTGGTGATCTATTACAGTGTTGTTATATCATGTGATGTACACCCTATAGCTACAGCTGGTGATCTATTACAGTATTGTTATGGCATGTGATGTACACCCTATGGCTACAGCTGGTGATCTATAACAGTATTGTTATATCATGTGATGTACACCCATTAGCTACAGCTGGTGATCTATTACAGTATTGTTATATCATGTGATGTACACCCATTAGCTACAGCTGGTGATCTATTACAGTATTGTTATCTCATGTGATGTACACCCATTAGCTACAGCTGGTGATCTATTACAGTATTGTTATATCATGTGATGTACACCCTATAGCTACAGCTGGTGATCTATTACAGTATTGCTATATCATGTGATGTACACCCTATAGCTACAGCTGGTGATCTATTACAGTATTGTTATATCATGTGATGTACACCCTATAGCTACAGCTGGTGATCTATTACAGTATTGTTATAGCATGTGATGTACACCATATAGCTACAGCTGGTGATCTATTACAGTATTGTTATAGCATGTGATATACACCCTATAGCTACAGCTGGTGATCTATAACAGTATTGTTATATCATGTGATGTACACCCTATAGCTACACCTGGTGATCTATTACAGTATTGTTATAGCAAATGATGTACACCCTATAGCTTACAGCTGGTGATCTATTACAGTATTGTTATATCATGTGATGCACAACCTATAGCTACAGCTGGTGATCTATTACAGTATTGTTATAGCATGTGATGTACACCCTATAGCTACAGCTGGTGATCTATAACAGTATTGTTATAGCATGTGATGTACACCATATAGCTACAGCTGGTGATCTATTACAGTATTGTTATAGCAAGTGATGTACACCCTATAGCTACAGCTGGTGATCTATTACAGTATTGTTATATCATGTGATGTACACCCATTAGCTACAGCTGGTGATCTATTACAGTATTGTTATATCATGTGATGTACACCCTATAGCTACAGCTGGTGATCTATTACAGTATTGTTATATCATGTGATGCACACCCTATAGCTACAGCAGGTGATCTATTACAGTATTGTTATAGCATGTGATGTACACCCTATAGCTACAGCTGGTGATCTATTACAGTATTGTTATATCATGTGATGTACACCCTATAGCTACAGCTGGTGATCTATAACAGTATTGTTATGGCATGTGATGTACACCCTATAGTTACAGCTGGTGATCTATAACAGTATTGTTATGGCAGGTGATGTACACCCTATAGCTACAGCTGGTGATCTATTACAGTGTTGTTATATCATGTGATGTACACCCTATGGCTACAGCTGGTGATCTATAACAGTATTGTTATATCATGTGATGTACACCCTATAGCTACAGCTGGTGATCTATTACAGTATTGTTATAGCATGTGATGTACACCCATTAGCTACAGCTGGTGATCTATTACAGTATTGTTATAGCATGTGATGTACACCCTATAGCTACAGCTGGTGATCTATTACAGTATTGTTATATCATGTGATGTACACCCATTAGCTACAGCTGGTGATCTATTACAGTATTGTTATAGCATGTGATGTACACCCTATAGCTACAGCTGGTGATCTATTACAGTGTTGTTATATCATGTGATGTACACCCTATAGCTACAGCTGGTGATCTATTACAGTATTGTTATGGCATGTGATGTACACCCTATGGCTACAGCTGGTGATCTATAACAGTATTGTTATATCATGTGATGTACACCCATTAGCTACAGCTGGTGATCTATTACAGTATTGTTATATCATGTGATGTACACCCATTAGCTACAGCTGGTGATCTATTACAGTATTGTTATCTCATGTGATGTACACCCATTAGCTACAGCTGGTGATCTATTACAGTATTGTTATATCATGTGATGTACACCCTATAGCTACAGCTGGTGATCTATTACAGTATTGTTATATCATGTGATGTACACCCATTAGCTACAGCTGGTGATCTATTACAGTATTGCTATAGCATGTGATGTACACCCATTAGTTACAGCTGGTGATCTATTACAGTATTGTTATAGCATGTGATGTACACCCTATAGCTACAGCTGGTGATCTATTACAGTATTGTTATAGCATGTGATGTACACCCATTAGCTACAGCTGGTGATCTATTACAGTATTGCTATAGCATGTGATGTACACCCTATAGCTACAGCTGGTGATCTATTATAGTATTGTTATATCATGTGATGTACACCCATTAGCTACAGCTGGTGATCTATTACAGTATTGCTATAGCATGTGATGTACACCCATTAGCTACAGCTGGTGATCTATTACAGTATTGTTATATCATGTGATGTACACCCTATAGCTACAGCTGGTGACCTATTACAGTGTTGTTATATCATGTGATGTACACCCTATAGCTACAGCTGGTGATCTATTACAGTATTGTTATAGCATGTGATGTACACCCATTAGCTACAGCTGGTGATCTATTACAGTATTGTTATAGCATGTGATGTACACCCTATAGCTACAGCTGGTGATCTATTACAGTATTGTTATATCATGTGATGTACACCCATTAGCTACAGCTGGTGATCTATTACAGTATTGTTATAGCATGTGATGTACACCCTATAGCTACAGCTGGTGATCTATTACAGTGTTGTTATATCATGTGATGTACACCCTATAGCTACAGCTGGTGATCTATTACAGTATTGTTATGGCATGTGATGTACACCCTATGGCTACAGCTGGTGATCTATAACAGTATTGTTATATCATGTGATGTACACCCATTAGCTACAGCTGGTGATCTATTACAGTATTGTTATATCATGTGATGTACACCCATTAGCTACAGCTGGTGATCTATTACAGTATTGTTATCTCATGTGATGTACACCCATTAGCTACAGCTGGTGATCTATTACAGTATTGTTATATCATGTGATGTACACCCTATAGCTACAGCTGGTGATCTATTACAGTATTGTTATATCATGTGATGTACACCCATTAGCTACAGCTGGTGATCTATTACAGTATTGCTATAGCATGTGATGTACACCCATTAGCTACAGCTGGTGATCTATTACAGTATTGTTATAGCATGTGATGTACACCCTATAGCTACAGCTGGTGATCTATTACAGTATTGTTATAGCATGTGATGTACACCCATTAGCTACAGCTGGTGATCTATTACAGTATTGCTATAGCATGTGATGTACACCCTATAGCTACAGCTGGTGATCTATTACAGTGTTTTTATATCATGTGATGTACACCCTATAGCTACAGCTGGTGATCTATTACAGTATTGTTATAGCATGTGATGTACACCCTATAGCTTACAGCTGGTGATCTATTACAGTATTGTTATATCATGTGATGTACACCCTATAGCTACAGCTGGTGATCTATAACAGTATTGTTATATCATGTGATGTACACCATATAGCTTACAGCTGGTGATCTATTACAGTACTGTTATAGCATGTGATGTACACCATATAGCTACAGCTGGTGATCTATTACAGTATTGTTATATCATGTGATGTACACCATATAGCTACAGATGGTGATCTATTACAGTATAGTTATAGCATGTGATGTACACCCTATGGCTACAGCTGGTGATCTATTACACTATTGTTATAGCATATGATGTACACCCTATAGCTACAGCTGGTGATCTATTACAGTATAGTTATAGCATGTGATGTACACCCTATAGCTACAGCTGGTGATCTATTACAGTATTGTTATATCATGTGATGTACACCCTATAGCTACAGCTGGTGATCTATAACAGTATTGTTATAGCATGTGATGTACACCCCATAGCTACAGCTGGTGATCTATTACAGTATTGTTATAGCATGTGATGTACACCCTATAGCTACAGCTGGTGATCTATTACAGTATAGTTATAGCATGTGATGTACACCCTATAGCTACAGCTGGTGATCTATTACAGTATAGTTATATCATGTGATGTACACCCTATGGCTACAGCTGGTGATCTATTACAGTATTGTTATAGCATGTCATGTACACCCTATAGCTACAGCTGGTGATCTATTACAGTATAGTTATTGCATGTGATGTACACCCTATAGCTACAGCTGGTGATCTATTACTGAATTGCTATAGCATGTGATGTACACCCTATAGCTACAGCTGGTGATCTATTACAGTATTGTTATATCATGTGATGTACACCCTATAGCTACAGCTGGTGATCTATAACAGTATTGTTATATCATGTGATGTACACCCTATAGCTACAGCTGGTGATCTATTACAGTACTGTTATATCATGTGATGTACACCCTATAGCTACAGCTGGTGGTCTATTACAGTATTGTTATAGCATGTGATGGTACACCCTATAGCTACAGCTGGTGATCTATTACAGTGTTGTTATAGCATGTGATGTACACCCTATAGCTTACAGCTGGTGATCTATTACAGTATTGTTATATCATGTCATGTACACCCTATAGCTACAGCTGGTGATCTATTACAGTATTGTTATAGCATGTGATGTACACCCTATAGCTTACAGCTGGTGATCTATTACAGTATTGTTATAGCATGTGATGTACACCCTATAGCTTACAGCTGGTGATCTATTACAGTATTGTTATAGCATGTGATGTACACCATATAGCTACAGCTGGTGATCTATTACAGTATTGTTATAGCATGTGATGTACACCCTATAGCTACAGCTGGTGATCTATAACAGTATTGTTATATCATGTGATGTTTACCCTATAGCTACAGCTGGTGATCTTTTACAGTATTGTTATAGCAAGTGATGTACACCCTATAGCTTACAGCTGGTGATCTATTACAGTATTGTTATATCATGTGATGCACAACCTATAGCTACAGCTGGTGATCTATTACAGTATTGTTATAGCATGTGATGTACACCCTATAGCTACAGCTGGTGAATTATAACAGTATTGTTATAGCATGTGATGTACACCATATAGCTACAGCTGGTGATCTATTACAGTATTGTTATAGCAAGTGATGTACACCCTATAGCTACAGCTGGTGATCTATTACAGTATTGTTATATCATGTGATGTACACCCATTAGCTACAGCTCGTGATCTATTACAGTATTGTTATATCATGTGATGTACACCCTATAGCTACAGCTGGTGATCTATTACAGTATTGTTATATCATGTGATGCACACCCTATAGCTACAGCTAGTGATCTATTACAGTATTGTTATAGCATGTGATGTACACCCTATAGCCAAAGCTGGTGATCTATTACAGTATTGTTATAGCATGTGATGTACACCCATTAGCTACAGCTGGTGATCTATTACAGTATTGTTATATCATGTGATGTAAACCCTATAGCTACAGCTGGTGATCTATTACAGTATTGTTATATCATGTGATGTACACCCTATGGCTACAGCTGGTGATCTATTACAGTATTGTAATAGCATGTGATGTACACCCTATAGCTACAGCTGGTGATCTATTACAGTATTGTTATATCATGTGATGTACACCCTATAGCTACAGCTGGTGATCTATTACAGTATTGCTATATCATGTGATGTACACCCTATAGCTACAGCTGGTGATCTATTACAGTATTGTTATATCATGTGATGTACACCCTATAGCTACAGCTGGTGATCTATTACAGTATTGTTATAGCATGTGATGTACACCATATAGCTACAGCTGGTGATCTATTACAGTATTGTTATAGCATGTGATATACACCCTATAGCTACAGCTGGTGATCTATAACAGTATTGTTATATCATGTGATGTACACCCTATAGCTACACCTGGTGATCTATTACAGTATTGTTATAGCAAATGATGTACACCCTATAGCTTACAGCTGGTGATCTATTACAGTATTGTTATATCATGTGATGCACAACCTATAGCTACAGCTGGTGATCTATTACAGTATTGTTATAGCATGTGATGTACACCCTATAGCTACAGCTGGTGATCTATAACAGTATTGTTATAGCATGTGATGTACACCATATAGCTACAGCTGGTGATCTATTACAGTATTGTTATAGCAAGTGATGTACACCCTATAGCTACAGCTGGTGATCTATTACAGTATTGTTATATCATGTGATGTACACCCATTAGCTACAGCTGGTGATCTATTACAGTATTGTTATATCATGTGATGTACACCCTATAGCTACAGCTGGTGATCTATTACAGTATTGTTATATCATGTGATGCACACCCTATAGCTACAGCAGGTGATCTATTACAGTATTGTTATAGCATGTGATGTACACCCTATAGCTACAGCTGGTGATCTATTACAGTATTGTTATATCATGTGATGTACACCCTATAGCTACAGCTGGTGATCTATAACAGTATTGTTATGGCATGTGATGTACACCCTATAGTTACAGCTGGTGATCTATAACAGTATTGTTATGGCAGGTGATGTACACCCTATAGCTACAGCTGGTGATCTATTACAGTGTTGTTATATCATGTGATGTACACCCTATGGCTACAGCTGGTGATCTATAACAGTATTGTTATATCATGTGATGTACACCCTATAGCTACAGCTGGTGATCTATTACAGTATTGTTATAGCATGTGATGTACACCCATTAGCTACAGCTGGTGATCTATTACAGTATTGTTATAGCATGTGATGTACACCCTATAGCTACAGCTGGTGATCTATTACAGTATTGTTATATCATGTGATGTACACCCATTAGCTACAGCTGGTGATCTATTACAGTATTGTTATAGCATGTGATGTACACCCTATAGCTACAGCTGGTGATCTATTACAGTGTTGTTATATCATGTGATGTACACCCTATAGCTACAGCTGGTGATCTATTACAGTATTGTTATGGCATGTGATGTACACCCTATGGCTACAGCTGGTGATCTATAACAGTATTGTTATATCATGTGATGTACACCCATTAGCTACAGCTGGTGATCTATTACAGTATTGTTATATCATGTGATGTACACCCATTAGCTACAGCTGGTGATCTATTACAGTATTGTTATCTCATGTGATGTACACCCATTAGCTACAGCTGGTGATCTATTACAGTATTGTTATATCATGTGATGTACACCCTATAGCTACAGCTGGTGATCTATTACAGTATTGTTATATCATGTGATGTACACCCATTAGCTACAGCTGGTGATCTATTACAGTATTGCTATAGCATGTGATGTACACCCATTAGTTACAGCTGGTGATCTATTACAGTATTGTTATAGCATGTGATGTACACCCTATAGCTACAGCTGGTGATCTATTACAGTATTGTTATAGCATGTGATGTACACCCATTAGCTACAGCTGGTGATCTATTACAGTATTGCTATAGCATGTGATGTACACCCTATAGCTACAGCTGGTGATCTATTATAGTATTGTTATATCATGTGATGTACACCCATTAGCTACAGCTGGTGATCTATTACAGTATTGCTATAGCATGTGATGTACACCCATTAGCTACAGCTGGTGATCTATTACAGTATTGTTATATCATGTGATGTACACCCTATAGCTACAGCTGGTGACCTATTACAGTGTTGTTATATCATGTGATGTACACCCTATAGCTACAGCTGGTGATCTATTACAGTATTGTTATAGCATGTGATGTACACCCATTAGCTACAGCTGGTGATCTATTACAGTATTGTTATAGCATGTGATGTACACCCTATAGCTACAGCTGGTGATCTATTACAGTATTGTTATATCATGTGATGTACACCCATTAGCTACAGCTGGTGATCTATTACAGTATTGTTATAGCATGTGATGTACACCCTATAGCTACAGCTGGTGATCTATTACAGTGTTGTTATATCATGTGATGTACACCCTATAGCTACAGCTGGTGATCTATTACAGTATTGTTATGGCATGTGATGTACACCCTATGGCTACAGCTGGTGATCTATAACAGTATTGTTATATCATGTGATGTACACCCATTAGCTACAGCTGGTGATCTATTACAGTATTGTTATATCATGTGATGTACACCCATTAGCTACAGCTGGTGATCTATTACAGTATTGTTATCTCATGTGATGTACACCCATTAGCTACAGCTGGTGATCTATTACAGTATTGTTATATCATGTGATGTACACCCTATAGCTACAGCTGGTGATCTATTACAGTATTGTTATATCATGTGATGTACACCCATTAGCTACAGCTGGTGATCTATTACAGTATTGCTATAGCATGTGATGTACACCCATTAGCTACAGCTGGTGATCTATTACAGTATTGTTATAGCATGTGATGTACACCCTATAGCTACAGCTGGTGATCTATTACAGTATTGTTATAGCATGTGATGTACACCCATTAGCTACAGCTGGTGATCTATTACAGTATTGCTATAGCATGTGATGTACACCCTATAGCTACAGCTGGTGATCTATTACAGTGTTTTTATATCATGTGATGTACACCCTATAGCTACAGCTGGTGATCTATTACAGTATTGTTATAGCATGTGATGTACACCCTATAGCTTACAGCTGGTGATCTATTACAGTATTGTTATATCATGTGATGTACACCCTATAGCTACAGCTGGTGATCTATAACAGTATTGTTATATCATGTGATGTACACCATATAGCTTACAGCTGGTGATCTATTACAGTACTGTTATAGCATGTGATGTACACCATATAGCTACAGCTGGTGATCTATTACAGTATTGTTATATCATGTGATGTACACCATATAGCTACAGATGGTGATCTATTACAGTATAGTTATAGCATGTGATGTACACCCTATGGCTACAGCTGGTGATCTATTACACTATTGTTATAGCATATGATGTACACCCTATAGCTACAGCTGGTGATCTATTACAGTATAGTTATAGCATGTGATGTACACCCTATAGCTACAGCTGGTGATCTATTACAGTATTGTTATATCATGTGATGTACACCCTATAGCTACAGCTGGTGATCTATAACAGTATTGTTATAGCATGTGATGTACACCCCATAGCTACAGCTGGTGATCTATTACAGTATTGTTATAGCATGTGATGTACACCCTATAGCTACAGCTGGTGATCTATTACAGTATAGTTATAGCATGTGATGTACACCCTATAGCTACAGCTGGTGATCTATTACAGTATAGTTATATCATGTGATGTACACCCTATGGCTACAGCTGGTGATCTATTACAGTATTGTTATAGCATGTCATGTACACCCTATAGCTACAGCTGGTGATCTATTACAGTATAGTTATTGCATGTGATGTACACCCTATAGCTACAGCTGGTGATCTATTACTGAATTGCTATAGCATGTGATGTACACCCTATAGCTACAGCTGGTGATCTATTACAGTATTGTTATATCATGTGATGTACACCCTATAGCTACAGCTGGTGATCTATAACAGTATTGTTATATCATGTGATGTACACCCTATAGCTACAGCTGGTGATCTATTACAGTACTGTTATATCATGTGATGTACACCCTATAGCTACAGCTGGTGGTCTATTACAGTATTGTTATAGCATGTGATGGTACACCCTATAGCTACAGCTGGTGATCTATTACAGTGTTGTTATAGCATGTGATGTACACCCTATAGCTTACAGCTGGTGATCTATTACAGTATTGTTATATCATGTCATGTACACCCTATAGCTACAGCTGGTGATCTATTACAGTATTGTTATAGCATGTGATGTACACCCTATAGCTTACAGCTGGTGATCTATTACAGTATTGTTATAGCATGTGATGTACACCCTATAGCTTACAGCTGGTGATCTATTACAGTATTGTTATAGCATGTGATGTACACCATATAGCTACAGCTGGTGATCTATTACAGTATTGTTATAGCATGTGATGTACACCCTATAGCTACAGCTGGTGATCTATAACAGTATTGTTATATCATGTGATGTTTACCCTATAGCTACAGCTGGTGATCTTTTACAGTATTGTTATAGCAAGTGATGTACACCCTATAGCTTACAGCTGGTGATCTATTACAGTATTGTTATATCATGTGATGCACAACCTATAGCTACAGCTGGTGATCTATTACAGTATTGTTATAGCATGTGATGTACACCCTATAGCTACAGCTGGTGAATTATAACAGTATTGTTATAGCATGTGATGTACACCATATAGCTACAGCTGGTGATCTATTACAGTATTGTTATAGCAAGTGATGTACACCCTATAGCTACAGCTGGTGATCTATTACAGTATTGTTATATCATGTGATGTACACCCATTAGCTACAGCTCGTGATCTATTACAGTATTGTTATATCATGTGATGTACACCCTATAGCTACAGCTGGTGATCTATTACAGTATTGTTATATCATGTGATGCACACCCTATAGCTACAGCTAGTGATCTATTACAGTATTGTTATAGCATGTGATGTACACCCTATAGCCAAAGCTGGTGATCTATTACAGTATTGTTATAGCATGTGATGTACACCCATTAGCTACAGCTGGTGATCTATTACAGTATTGTTATATCATGTGATGTAAACCCTATAGCTACAGCTGGTGATCTATTACAGTATTGTTATATCATGTGATGTACACCCTATGGCTACAGCTGGTGATCTATTACAGTATTGTAATAGCATGTGATGTACACCCTATAGCTACAGCTGGTGATCTATTACAGTATTGTTATATCATGTGATGTACACCCTATAGCTACAGCTGGTGATCTATTACAGTATTGTTATAGCATGTGATGTACACCCTATGGCTGCAGCTGGTGATCTATTACAGTATTGTTATAGCATGTGATGTACGCCCTATAGCTACAGCTGGTGATCTATTACAGAATTGCTATATCATGTGATGTACACCCATTAGCTACAGCTGGTGATCTATTACAGTATTGTTATATCATGTGATGTACACCCATTAGCTACAGCTGGTGATCTATTGCAGTATTGTTATAGCATGTGATGTACACCCTATAGCTACAGCTGGTGATCTATTACAGTATTGTTATATCATGTGATGTACACCCTATAGCTACAGCTGGTGATCTATTACAGTATTGTTATAGCATGTGATGTACACCCTATGGCTACAGCTGGTGATCTATTACAGTATTGTTATATCATGTGATGTACACCCTATGGCTACAGCTGGTGATCTATTACAGTATTGTTATAGCATGTGATGTACACCCTATAGCTACAGCTGGTGATCTATTACAGTATTGTTATATCATGTGATGTACACCCTATAGCTACAGCTGGTGATCTATTACAGTATTGTTATAGCATGTGATGTACACCCTATGGCTACAGCTGGTGATCTATTACAGTATTGTTATAGCATGTGATGTACGCCCTATAGCTACAGCTGGTGATCTATTACAGAATTGCTATATCATGTGATGTACACCCATTAGCTACAGCTGGTGATCTATTACAGTATTGTTATATCATGTGATGTACACCCATTAGCTACAGCTGGTGATCTATTGCAGTATTGTTATAGCATGTGATGTACACCCTATAGCTACAGCTGGTGATCTATTACAGTATTGTTATATCATGTGATGTACACCCTATGGCTACAGCTGGTGATCTATTACAGTATTGTTATAGCATGTGATGTACACCCTATGGCTACAGCTGGTGATCTATTACAGTATTGTTATATCATGTGATGTACACCCTATGGCTACAGCTGGTGATCTATTACAGTATTGTTATATCATGTGATGTACACCCTATAGCTACAGCTGGTGATCTATAACAGTATTGTTATAGCATGTGATGTACACCCTATAGCTACAGCTGGTGATCTATTACAGTATTGTTATAGCATGTGATGTACACCCTATAGCTACAGCTGGTGATCTATTACAGTATAGTTATAGCATGTGATGTACACCCTATAGCTACAGCTGGTGATCTATTACAGTATAGTTATATCATGTGATGTACACCCTATGGCTGCAGCTGGTGATCTATTACAGTATTGTTATAGCATGTCATGTACACCCTATAGCTACAGCTGGTGATCTATTACAGTATAGTTATAGCATGTGATGTACACCCTATAGCTACAGCTGGTGATCTATTACTGAATTGCTATAGCATGTGATGTACACCCTATAGCTACAGCTGGTGATCTATTACAGTATTGTTATATCATGTGATGTACACCCTATATCTACAGCTGGTGATCTATAACAGTATTGTTATATCATGTGATGTACACCCTATAGCTACAGCTGGTGATCTATTTCAGTATTGTTATATCATGTGATGTACACCCTATAGCTACAGCTGGTGATCTATTACAGTATTGTTATAGCATGTGATGGTACAACCTATAGCTACAGCTGGTGATCTATTACAGTGTTGTTATAGCATGTGATGTACACCCTATAGCTTACAGCTGGTGATCTATTAGAGTATTGTTATATCATGTGATGTACACCCTATAGCTACAGCTGGTGATCTATTACAGTATTGTTATAGCATGTGATGTACACCCTATAGCTTACAGCTGGTGATCTATTACAGTATTGTTATAGCATGTGATGTACACCCTATAGCTTACAGCTGGTGATCTATTACAGTATTGTTATAGCATGTGATGTACACCATATAGCTACAGCTGGTGATCTATTACAGTATTGTTATAGCATGTGATGTACACCCTATAGCTACAGCTGGTGATCTATAACAGTATTGTTATATCATGTGATGTACACCCTATAGCTACAGCTGGTGATCTATTACAGTATTGTTATAGCAAGTGATGTACACCCTATAGCTTACAGCTGGTGATCTATTACAGTATTGTTATATCATGTGATGCACAACCTATAGCTACAGCTGGTGATCTATTACAGTATTGTTATAGCATGTGATGTACACCCTATAGCTACAGCTGGTGATCTATAACAGTATTGTTATAGCATGTGATGTACACCATATAGCTACAGCTGGTGATCTTTTACAGTATTGTTATAGCAAGTGATGTACACCCTATAGCTACAGCTGGTGATCTATTACAGTATTGTTATATCATGTGATGTACACCCATTAGCTACAGCTGGTGATCTATTACAGTATTGTTATATCATGTGATGTACACCCTATAGCTACAGCTGGTGATCTATTACAGTATTGTTATATCATGTGATGCACACCCTATAGCTACAGCTGGTGATCTATTACAGTATTGTTATAGCATGTGATGTACACCCTATAGCTACAGCTGGTGATCTATTACAGTATTGTTATAGCATGTGATGTACACCCATTAGCTACAGCTGGTGATCTATTACAGTATTGTTATATCATGTGATGTACACCCTATAGCTACAGCTGGTGATCTATTACAGTATTGTTATATCATGTGATGTACACCCTATGGCTACAGCTGGTGATCTATTACAGTATTGTTATAGCATGTGATGTACACCCTATAGCTACAGCTGGTGATCTATTACAGTATTGTTATATCATGTGATGTACACCCTATAGATACAGCTGGTGATCTATTACAGTATTGTTATAGCATGTGATGTACACCCTATGGCTACAGCTGGTGATCTATTACATTATTGTTATAGCATGTGATGTACGCCCTATAGCTACAGCTGGTGATCTATTACAGAATTGCTATATCATGTGATGTACACCCATTAGCTACAGCTGGTGATCTATTACAGTATTGTTATATCATGTGATGTACACCCATTAGCTACAGCTGGTGATCTATTGCAGTATTGTTATAGCATGTGATGTACACCCTATAGCTACAGCTGGTGATCTATTACAGTATTGTTATATCATGTGATGTACACCCTATGGCTACAGCTGGTGATCTATTACAGTATTGTTATAGCATGTGATGTACACCCTATGGCTACAGCTGGTGATCTATTACAGTATTGTTATATCATGTGATGTACACCCTATGGCTACAGCTGGTGATCTATTACAGTATTGTTATAGCATGTGATGTACACCCTATGGCTACAGCTGGTGATCTATTACAGTATTGTTATAGCATGTGATATACACCCTATAGCTACAGCTGGTGATCTATAACAGTATAGTTATAGCATGTCATGTACACCCTATAGCTACAGCTGGTGATCTATTACAGTATTGTTATAGCATGTGATGTACACCCTATGGCTACAGCTGGTGACCTATAACAGTATTGTTATAGCATGTGATGTACACCCTATGGCTACAGCTGGTGATCTATTACAGTA
Source organism: Meconema thalassinum (assembly GCA_946902985.2). Classification (NCBI taxonomy): domain Eukaryota; kingdom Metazoa; phylum Arthropoda; class Insecta; order Orthoptera; family Tettigoniidae; genus Meconema; species Meconema thalassinum. Next base: position 263,597,549 of record OX336397.1, on the reverse strand, counting down.
TTGTTATATCATGTGAAGCACACCCTATAGCTACAGCTAGTGATCTATTACAGTATTGTTATAGCATGTGATGTACACCCTATAGCCACAGCTGGTGATCTATTACAGTATTGTTATAGCATGTGATGTACACCCATTAGCTACAGCTGGTGATCTATTACAGTATTGTTATATCATGTGATGTAAAGCCTATAGCTACAGCTGGTGATCTATTACAGTATTGTTATATCATGTGATGTACACCCTATGGCTACAGCTGGTGATCTATTACAGTATTGTAATAGCATGTGATGTACACCCTATAGCTACAGCTGGTGATCTATTACAGTATTGTTATATCATGTGATGTACACCCTATAGCTACAGCTGGTGATCTATTACAGTATTGTTATAGCATGTGATGTACACCCTATGGCTACAGCTGGTGATCTATTACAGTATTGTTATAGCATGTGATGTACGCCCTATAGCTACAGCTGGTGATCTATTACAGAATTGCTATATCATGTGATGTACACCCATTAGCTACAGCTGGTGATCTATTACAGTATTGTTATATCATGTGATGTACACCCATTAGCTACAGCTGGTGATCTATTGCAGTATTGTTATAGCATGTGATGTACACCCTATAGCTACAGCTGGTGATCTATTACAGTATTGTTATATCATGTGATGTACACCCTATAGCTACAGCTGGTGATCTATTACAGTATTGTTATAGCATGTGATGTAAACCCTATAGCTACAGCTGGTGATCTATTACAGTATTGTTATATCATGTGATGTACACCCTATGGCTACAGCTGGTGATCTATTACAGTATTGTAATAGCATGTGATGTACACCCTATAGCTACAGCTGGTGATCTATTACAGTATTGTTATATCATGTGATGTACACCCTATAGCTACAGCTGGTGATCTATTACAGTATTGTTATAGCATGTGATGAACACCCTATGGCTGCAGCTGGTGATCTATTACAGTATTGTTATAGCATGTGATGTACGCCCTATAGCTACAGCTGGTGATCTATTACAGAATTGCTATATCATGTGATGTACACCCATTAGCTACAGCTGGTGATCTATTACAGTATTGTTATATCATGTGATGTACACCCATTAGCTACAGCTGGTGATCTATTGCAGTATTGTTATAGCATGTGATGTACACCCTATAGCTACAGCTGGTGATCTATTACAGTATTGTTATATCATGTGATGTACACCCTATAGCTACAGCTGGTGATCTATTACAGTATTGTTATAGCATGTGATGTACACCCTATGGCTACAGCTGGTGATCTATTACAGTATTGTTATATCATGTGATGTACACCCTATGGCTACAGCTGGTGATCTATTACAGTATTGTTATAGCATGTGATGTACACCCTATAGCTACAGCTGGTGATCTATTACAGTATTGTTATATCATGTGATGTACACCCTATAGCTACAGCTGGTGATCTATTACAGTATTGTTATAGCATGTGATGTACACCCTATGGCTACAGCTGGTGATCTATTACAGTATTGTTATAGCATGTGATGTACGCCCTATAGCTACAGCTGGTGATCTATTACAGAATTGCTATATCATGTGATGTACACCCATTAGCTACAGCTGGTGATCTATTACAGTATTGTTATATCATGTGATGTACACCCATTAGCTACAGCTGGTGATCTATTGCAGTATTGTTATAGCATGTGATGTACACCCTATAGCTACAGCTGGTGATCTATTACAGTATTGTTATATCATGTGATGTACACCCTATGGCTACAGCTGGTGATCTATTACAGTATTGTTATAGCATGTGATGTACACCCTATGGCTACAGCTGGTGATCTATTACAGTATTGTTATATCATGTGATGTACACCCTATGGCTACAGCTGGTGATCTATTACAGTATTGTTATATCATGTGATGTACACCCTATAGCTACAGCTGGTGATCTATAACAGTATTGTTATAGCATGTGATGTACACCCTATAGCTACAGCTGGTGATCTATTACAGTATTGTTATAGCATGTGATGTACACCCTATAGCTACAGCTGGTGATCTATTACAGTATAGTTATAGCATGTGATGTACACCCTATAGCTACAGCTGGTGATCTATTACAGTATAGTTATATCATGTGATGTACACCCTATGGCTGCAGCTGGTGATCTATTACAGTATTGTTATAGCATGTCATGAACACCCTATAGCTACAGCTGGTGATCTATTACAGTATAGTTATAGCATGTGATGTACACCCTATAGCTACAGCTGGTGATCTATTACTGAATTGCTATAGCATGTGATGTACACCCTATAGCTACAGCTGGTGATCTATTACAGTATTGTTATATCATGTGATGTACACCCTATATCTACAGCTGGTGATCTATAACAGTATTGTTATATCATGTGATGTACACCCTATAGCTACAGCTGGTGATCTATTACAGTATTGTTATATCATGTGATGTACACCCTATAGCTACAGCTGGTGATCTATTACAGTATTGTTATAGCATGTGATGGTACAACCTATAGCTACAGCTGGTGATCTATTACAGTGTTGTTATAGCATGTGATGTACACCCTATAGCTTACAGCTGGTGATCTATTAGAGTATTGTTATATCATGTGATGTACACCCTATAGCTACAGCTGGTGATCTATTACAGTATTGTTATAGCATGTGATGTACACCCTATAGCTTACAGCTGGTGATCTATTACAGTATTGTTATAGCATGTGATGTACACCCTATAGCTTACAGCTGGTGATCTATTACAGTATTGTTATAGCATGTGATGTACACCATATAGCTACAGCTGGTGATCTATTACAGTATTGTTATAGCATGTGATGTACACCCTATAGCTACAGCTGGTGATCTATAACAGTATTGTTATATCATGTGATGTACACCCTATAGCTACAGCTGGTGATCTATTACAGTATTGTTATAGCAAGTGATGTACACCCTATAGCTTACAGCTGGTGATCTATTACAGTATTGTTATATCATGTGATGCACAACCTATAGCTACAGCTGGTGATCTATTACAGTATTGTTATAGCATGTGATGTACACCCTATAGCTACAGCTGGTGATCTATAACAGTATTGTTATAGCATGTGATGTACACCATATAGCTACAGCTGGTGATCTTTTACAGTATTGTTATAGCAAGTGATGTACACCCTATAGCTACAGCTGGTGATCTATTACAGTATTGTTATATCATGTGATGTACACCCATTAGCTACAGCTGGTGATCTATTACAGTATTGTTATATCATGTGATGTACACCCTATAGCTACAGCTGGTGATCTATTACAGTATTGTTATATCATGTGATGCACACCCTATAGCTACAGCTGGTGATCTATTACAGTATTGTTATAGCATGTGATGTACACCCTATAGCTACAGCTGGTGATCTATTACAGTATTGTTATAGCATGTGATGTACACCCATTAGCTACAGCTGGTGATCTATTACAGTATTGTTATATCATGTGATGTACACCCTATAGCTACAGCTGGTGATCTATTACAGTATTGTTATATCATGTGATGTACACCCTATGGCTACAGCTGGTGATCTATTACAGTATTGTTATAGCATGTGATGTACACCCTATAGCTACAGCTGGTGATCTATTACAGTATTGTTATATCATGTGATGTACACCCTATAGATACAGCTGGTGATCTATTACAGTATTGTTATAGCATGTGATGTACACCCTATGGCTACAGCTGGTGATCTATTACATTATTGTTATAGCATGTGATGTACGCCCTATAGCTACAGCTGGTGATCTATTACAGAATTGCTATATCATGTGATGTACACCCATTAGCTACAGCTGGTGATCTATTACAGTATTGTTATATCATGTGATGTACACCCATTAGCTACAGCTGGTGATCTATTGCAGTATTGTTATAGCATGTGATGTACACCCTATAGCTACAGCTGGTGATCTATTACAGTATTGTTATATCATGTGATGTACACCCTATGGCTACAGCTGGTGATCTATTACAGTATTGTTATAGCATGTGATGTACACACTATGGCTACAGCTGGTGATCTATTACAGTATTGTTATATCATGTGATGTACACCCTATGGCTACAGCTGGTGATCTATTACAGTATTGTTATAGCATGTGATGTACACCCTATGGCTACAGCTGGTGATCTATTACAGTATTGTTATAGCATGTGATGTACACCCTATAGCTACAGCTGGTGATCTATAACAGTATAGTTATAGCATGTCATGTACACCCTATAGCTACAGCTGGTGATCTATTACAGTATTGTTATAGCATGTGATGTACACCCTATGGCTACAGCTGGTGACCTATAACAGTATTGTTATAGCATGTGATGTACACCCTATGGCTACAGCTGGTGATCTATTACAGTATTGTTATATCATGTGAAGCACACCCTATAGCTACAGCTAGTGATCTATTACAGTATTGTTATAGCATGTGATGTACACCCTATAGCCACAGCTGGTGATCTATTACAGTATTGTTATAGCATGTGATGTACACCCATTAGCTACAGCTGGTGATCTATTACAGTATTGTTATATCATGTGATGTAAAGCCTATAGCTACAGCTGGTGATCTATTACAGTATTGTTATATCATGTGATGTACACCCTATGGCTACAGCTGGTGATCTATTACAGTATTGTAATAGCATGTGATGTACACCCTATAGCTACAGCTGGTGATCTATTACAGTATTGTTATATCATGTGATGTACACCCTATAGCTACAGCTGGTGATCTATTACAGTATTGTTATAGCATGTGATGTACACCCTATGGCTACAGCTGGTGATCTATTACAGTATTGTTATAGCATGTGATGTACGCCCTATAGCTACAGCTGGTGATCTATTACAGAATTGCTATATCATGTGATGTACACCCATTAGCTACAGCTGGTGATCTATTACAGTATTGTTATATCATGTGATGTACACCCATTAGCTACAGCTGGTGATCTATTGCAGTATTGTTATAGCATGTGATGTACACCCTATAGCTACAGCTGGTGATCTATTACAGTATTGTTATATCATGTGATGTACACCCTATAGCTACAGCTGGTGATCTATTACAGTATTGTTATAGCATGTGATGTACACCCTATGGCTACAGCTGGTGATCTATTACAGTATTGTTATATCATGTGATGTACACCCTATGGCTACAGCTGGTGATCTATTACAGTATTGTTATAGCATGTGATGTACACCCTATAGCTACAGCTGGTGATCTATTACAGTATTGTTATATCATGTGATGTACACCCTATAGCTACAGCTGGTGATCTATTACAGTATTGTTATAGCATGTGATGTACACCCTATGGCTACAGCTGGTGATCTATTACAGTATTGTTATAGCATGTGATGTACGCCCTATAGCTACAGCTGGTGATCTATTACAGAATTGCTATATCATGTGATGTACACCCATTAGCTACAGCTGGTGATCTATTACAGTATTGTTATATCATGTGATGTACACCCATTAGCTACAGCTGGTGATCTATTGCAGTATTGTTATAGCATGTGATGTACACCCTATAGCTACAGCTGGTGATCTATTACAGTATTGTTATATCATGTGATGTACACCCTATGGCTACAGCTGGTGATCTATTACAGTATTGTTATAGCATGTGATGTACACCCTATGGCTACAGCTGGTGATCTATTACAGTATTGTTATATCATGTGATGTACACCCTATGGCTACAGCTGGTGATCTATTACAGTATTGTTATATCATGTGATGTACACCCTATAGCTACAGCTGGTGATCTATAACAGTATTGTTATAGCATGTGATGTACACCCTATAGCTACAGCTGGTGATCTATTACAGTATTGTTATAGCATGTGATGTACACCCTATAGCTACAGCCGGTGATCTATTACAGTATAGTTATAGCATGTGATGTACACCCTATAGCTACAGCTGGTGATCTATTACAGTATAGTTATATCATGTGATGTACACCCTATGGCTGCAGCTGGTGATCTATTACAGTATTGTTATAGCATGTCATGTACACCCTATAGCTACAGCTGGTGATCTATTACAGTATAGTTATAGCATGTGATGTACACCCTATAGCTACAGCTGGTGATCTATTACTGAATTGCTATAGCATGTGATGTACACCCTATAGCTACAGCTGGTGATCTATTACAGTATTGTTATATCATGTGATGTACACCCTATAGCTACAGCTGGTGATCTATAACAGTATTGTTATATCATGTGATGTACACCCTATAGCTACAGCTGGTGATCTATTACAGTATTGTTATATCATGTGATGTACACCCTATAGCTACAGCTGGTGATCTATTACAGTATTGTTATAGCATGTGATGGTACAACCTATAGCTACAGCTGGTGATCTATTACAGTGTTGTTATAGCATGTGATGTACACCCTATAGCTTACAGCTGGTGATCTATTAGAGTATTGTTATATCATGTGATGTACACCCTATAGCTACAGCTGGTGATCTATTACAGTATTGTTATAGCATGTGATGTACACCCTATAGCTTACAGCTGGTGATCTATTACAGTATTGTTATAGCATGTGATGTACACCCTATAGCTTACAGCTGGTGATCTATTACAGTATTGTTATAGCATGTGATGTACACCATATAGCTACAGCTGGTGATCTATTACAGTATTGTTATAGCATGTGATGTACACCCTATAGCTACAGCTGGTGATCTATAACAGTATTGTTATATCATGTGATGTACACCCTATAGCTACAGCTGGTGATCTATTACAGTATTGTTATAGCAAGTGATGTACACCCTATAGCTTACAGCTGGTGATCTATTACAGTATTGTTATATCATGTGATGCACAACCTATAGCTACAGCTGGTGATCTATTACAGTATTGTTATAGCATGTGATGTACACCCTATAGCTACAGCTGGTGATCTATAACAGTATTGTTATAGCATGTGATGTACACCATATAGCTACAGCTGGTGATCTATTACAGTATTGTTATAGCAAGTGATGTACACCCTATAGCTACAGCTGGTGATCTATTACAGTATTGTTATATCATGTGATGTACACCCATTAGCTACAGCTGGTGATCTATTACAGTATTGTTATATCATGTGATGTACACCCTATAGCTACAGCTGGTGATCTATTACAGTATTGTTATATCATGTGATGCACACCCTATAGCTACAGCTGGTGATCTATTACAGTATTGTTATAGCATGTGATGTACACCCTATAGCTACAGCTGGTGATCTATTACAGTATTGTTATAGCATGTGATGTACACCCATTAGCTACAGCTGGTGATCTATTACAGTATTGTTATATCATGTGATGTACACCCTATAGCTACAGCTGGTGATCTATTACAGTATTGTTATATCATGTGATGTACACCCTATGGCTACAGCTGGTGATCTATTACAGTATTGTTATAGCATGTGATGTACACCCTATAGCTACAGCTGGTGATCTATTACAGTATTGTTATATCATGTGATGTACACCCTATAGCTACAGCTGGTGATCTATTACAGTATTGTTATAGCATGTGATGTACACCCTATGGCTACAGCTGGTGATCTATTACATTATTGTTATAGCATGTGATGTACGCCCTATAGCTACAGCTGGTGATCTATTACAGAATTGCTATATCATGTGATGTACACCCATTAGCTACAGCTGGTGATCTATTACAGTATTGTTATATCATGTGATGTACACCCATTAGCTACAGCTGGTGATCTATTGCAGTATTGTTATAGCATGTGATGTACACCCTATAGCTACAGCTGGTGATCTATTACAGTATTGTTATATCATGTGATGTACACCCTATGGCTACAGCTGGTGATCTATTACAGTATTGTTATAGCATGTGATGTACACCCTATGGCTACAGCTGGTGATCTATTACAGTATTGTTATATCATGTGATGTACACCCTATGGCTACAGCTGGTGATCTATTACAGTATTGTTATAGCATGTGATGTACACCCTATGGCTTCAGCTGGTGATCTATTACAGTATTGTTATAGCATGTGATGTACCCCCTATAGCTACAGCTGGTGATCTATAACAGTATAGTTATAGCATGTCATGTACACCCTATAGCTACAGCTGGTGATCTATTACAGTATTGTTATAGCATGTGATGTACACCCTATGGCTACAGCTGGTGACCTATAACAGTATTGTTATAGCATGTGATGTACACCCTATGGCTACAGCTGGTGATCTATTACAGTATTGTTATATCATGTGATGTATACCCTATGGCCACAGCTGGTGATCTATTACAGTATTGTTATAGCATGTGATGTACACCCTATGGCTACAACTGGTGATCTATTACAGTATTGTTATATCATGTGATGTACACCATATAGCTACAGCTGGTGATCTATTACAGTATTGTTATAGCATGTGATGTACACCCTATGGCTACAGCTGGTGATCTATTACAGTATTGTTATAGCATGTGATGTACACCCTATAGCTACAGCTGGTGATCTATTACAGTATTGTTATAGCATGTGATGTACACCCTATAGCTACAGCTGGTGATCTATTACAGTGTTGTTATATCATGTGATGTACACCCTATAGCTACAGCTGGTGATCTATTACAGTATTGTTATATCATGTGATGTACACCCTATGGCTACAGCTGGTGATCTATTACAGTATTGTTATATCATGTGATGTACACCCTATAGCTTACAGCTGGTGATCTAATACAGTATTGTTATAGCATGTGATGTACACCCTATAGCTTACAGCTGGTGATCTATTACAGTATTGTTATAGCATGTGATGTACACCCTATAGCTTACAGCTGGTGATCTATTACAGTATTGTTATAGCATGTGATGTACACCCTATGGCTACAGCTGGTGATCTATTACAGTATTGTTATATCATGTGATGTACACCCAGTAGCTACAGCTGGTGATCTATTACAGTGTTGTTATATCATGTGATGTACACCCTATGGCTACAGCTGGTGATCTATTACAGTATTGTTATAGCATGTGATGTACACCCTATAGCTACAGCTGGTGATCTATTACAGTATTGTTATATCATGTGATGTACACCCTATAGCTACAGCTGGTGATCTATTACAGTATTGTTATATCATGTGATGTACACCCTATAGCTACAGCTGGTGATCTATAACAGTATTGTTATGGCATGTGATGTACACCCTATAGTTACAGCTGGTGATCTATAACAGTATTGTTATGGCAGGTGATGTACACCCTATAGCTACAGCTGGTGATCTATTACAGTGTTGTTATATCATGTGATGTACACCCTATGGCTACAGCTGGTGATCTATAACAGTATTGTTATATCATGTGATGTACACCCTATAGCTACAGCTGGTGATCTATTACAGTATTGTTATAGCATGTGATGTACACCCATTAGCTACAGCTGGTGATCTATTACAGTATTGTTATAGCATGTGATGTACACCCTATAGCTACAGCGGTGATCTATTACAGTATTGTTATAGCATGCGATGTACACCCTATAGCTACAGCTGGTGATCTATTACAGTGTTGTTATATCATGTGATGTACACCCATTAGCTACAGCTGGTGATCTATTACAGTATTGTTATATCATGTGATGTACACCCTATAGCTACAGCTGGTGATCTATTACAGTATTGCTATAGCATGTGATGAACACCCTATAGCTACAGCTGGTGATCTATTACAGTATTGTTATATCATGTGATGTACACCCTATAGCTACAGCTGGTGATCTATTACAGTATTGTTATAGCATGTGATGTACACCCTATAGCTACAGTTGGTGATCTATTACAGTATTGTTATAGCATGTGATGTACACCCATTAGCTACAGCTGGTGATCTATTACAGTATTGCTATAGCACGTGATGTACACCCTATAGCTACAGCTGGTGATCTATTATAGTATTGTTATATCATGTGATGTACACCCATTAGCTACAGCTGGTGATCTATTACAGTATTGCTATAGCATGTGATGTACACCCATTAGCTACAGCTGGTGATCTATTACAGTATTGTTATATCATGTGCTGTACACCCTATAGCTACAGCTGGTGACCTATTACAGTGTTGTTATATCATGTGATGTACACCCTATAGCTACAGCTGGTGATCTATTACAGTATTGTTATAGCATGTGATGTACACCCTATAGCTTACAGCTGGTGATCTATTACAGTATTGTTATATCATGTGATGTACACCCTATAGCTACAGCTGGTGATCTATAACAGTATTGTTATATCATGTGATGTACACCATATAGCTTACAGCTGGTGATCTATTACAGTACTGTTATAGCATGTGATGTACACCATATAGCTACAGCTGGTGATCTATTACAGTATTGTTATATCATGTGATGTACACCATATAGCTACAGCTGGTGATCTATTACAGTATAGTTATATCATGTGATGTACACCCTATGGCTACAGCTGGTGATCTATTACAGTATTGTTATAGCATGTGATGTACACCCTATAGCTACAGCTGGTGATCTATTACAGTATAGTTATAGCATGTGATGTACACCCTATAGCTACAGCTGGTGATCTATTACAGTATTGTTATATCATGTGATGTACACCCTATAGCTACAGCTGGTGATCTATAACAGTATTGTTATAGCATGTGACGTACACCCTATAGCTACAGCTGGTGATCTATTACAGTATTGTTATAGCATGTGATGTACACCCTATAGCTACAGCTGGTGATCTATTACAGTATAGTTATAGCATGTGATGTACACCCTATAGCTACAGCTGGTGATCTATTACAGTATAGTTATATCATGTGATGTACACCCTATGGCTACAGCTGGTGATCTATTACAGTATTGTTATAGCATGTTATGTACACCCTATAGCTACAGCTGGTGATCTATTACAGTATAATTATAGCATGTGATGTACACCCTATAGCTACAGCTGGTGATCTATTACTGAATTGCTATAGCATGTGATGTACACCCTATAGCTACAGCTGGTGATCTATTACAGTATTGTTATATCATGTGATGTACACCCTATAGCTACAGCTGGTGATCTATAACAGTATTGTTATATCATGTGATGTACACCCTATAGCTACAGCTGGTGATCTATTACAGTATTGTTATATCATGTGATGTACACCCTATAGCTACAGCTGGTGATCTATTACAGTATTGTTATAGCATGTGATGGTACACCCTATAGCTACAGCTGGTGATCTATTACAGTGTTGTTATAGCATGTGATGTACACCCTATAGCTTACAGCTGGTGATCTATTACAGTATTGTTATATCATGTGATGTACACCCTATAGCTACAGCTGGTGATCTATTACAGTATTGTTATAGCATGTGATGTACACCCTATAGCTTACAGCTGGTGATCTATTACAGTATTGTTATAGCATGTGATGAACACCCTATAGCTTACAGCTGGTGATCTATTACAGTATTGTTATAGCATGTGATGTACACCATATAGCTACAGCTGGTGATCTATTACAGTATTGTTATAGCATGTGATATACACCCTATAGCTACAGCTGGTGATCTATAACAGTATTGTTATATCATGTGATGTACACCCTATAGCTACACCTGGTGATCTATTACAGTATTGTTATAGCAAGTGATGTACACCCTATAACTTACAGCTGGTGATCTATTACAGTATTGTTATAGCATGTGATATACACCCTATAGCTACAGCTGGTGATCTATTACAGTATTGTTATATCATGTGATGTACACCATATAGCTACAGCTGGTGATCTATTACAGTATTGTTATAGCATGTGATGTACACCCTATGGCTACAGCTGGTGATCTATTACAGTATTGTTATAGCATGTGATGTACACCCTATAGCTACAGCTGGTGATCTATTACAGTATTGTTATAGCATGTGATGTACACCCTATAGCTACAGCTGGTGATCTATTACAGTGTTGTTATATCATGTGATGTACACCCTATAGCTACAGCTGGTGATCTATTACAGTATTGTTATATCATGTGATGTACACCCTATGGCTACAGCTGGTGATCTATTACAGTATTGTTATATCATGTGATGTACACCCTATAGCTTACAGCTGGTGATCTATTACAGTATTGTTATAGCATGTGATGTACACCCTATAGCTTACAGCTGGTGATCTATTACAGTATTGTTATAGCATGTGATGTACACCCTATAGCTTACAGCTGGTGATCTATTACAGTATTGTTATAGCATGTGATGTACACCCTATGGCTACAGCTGGTGATCTATTACAGTATTGTTATATCATGTGATGTACACCCAGTAGCTACAGCTGGTGATCTATTACAGTGTTGTTATATCATGTGATGTACACCCTATGGCTACAGCTGGTGATCTATTACAGTATTGTTATAGCATGTGATGTACACCCTATAGCTACAGCTGGTGATCTATTACAGTATTGTTATATCATGTGATGTACACCCTATAGCTACAGCTGGTGATCTATTACAGTATTGTTATATCATGTGATGTACACCCTATAGCTACAGCTGGTGATCTATAACAGTATTGTTATGGCATGTGATGTACACCCTATAGTTACAGCTGGTGATCTATAACAGTATTGTTATGGCAGGTGATGTACACCCTATAGCTACAGCTGGTGATCTATTACAGTGTTGTTATATCATGTGATGTACACCCTATGGCTACAGCTGGTGATCTATAACAGTATTGTTATATCATGTGATGTACACCCTATAGCTACAGCTGGTGATCTATTACAGTATTGTTATAGCATGTGATGTACACCCATTAGCTACAGCTGGTGATCTATTACAGTATTGTTATAGCATGTGATGTACACCCTATAGCTACAGCGGTGATCTATTTCAGTATTGTTATAGCATGTGATGTACACCCTATAGCTACAGCTGGTGATCTATTACAGTGTTGTTATATCATGTGATGTACACCCATTAGCTACAGCTGGTGATCTATTACAGTATTGTTATATCATGTGATGTACACCCTATAGCTACAGCTGGTGATCTATTACAGTATTGCTATAGCATGTGATGAACACCCTATAGCTACAGCTGGTGATCTATTACAGTATTGTTATATCATGTGATGTACACCCTATAGCTACAGCTGGTGATCTATTACAGTATTGTTATAGCATGTGATGTACACCCTATAGCTACAGTTGGTGATCTATTACAGTATTGTTATAGCATGTGATGTACACCCATTAGCTACAGCTGGTGATCTATTACAGTATTGCTATAGCACGTGATGTACACCCTATAGCTACAGCTGGTGATCTATTATAGTATTGTTATATCATGTGATGTACACCCATTAGCTACAGCTGGTGATCTATTACAGTATTGCTATAGCATGTGATGTACACCCATTAGCTACAGCTGGCGATCTATTACAGTATTGTTATATCATGTGCTGTACACCCTATAGCTACAGCTGGTGACCTATTACAGTGTTGTTATATCATGTGATGTACACCCTATAGCTACAGCTGGTGATCTATTACAGTATTGTTATAGCATGTGATGTACACCCTATAGCTTACAGCTGGTGATCTATTACAGTATTGTTATATCATGTGATGTACACCCTATAGCTACAGCTGGTGATCTATAACAGTATTGTTATATCATGTGATGTACACCATATAGCTTACAGCTGGTGATCTATTACAGTACTGTTATAGCATGTGATGTACACCATATAGCTACAGCTGGTGATCTATTACAGTATTGTTATATCATGTGATGTACACCATATAGCTACAGCTGGTGATCTATTACAGTATAGTTATATCATGTGATGTACACCCTATGGCTACAGCTGGTGATCTATTACAGTATTGTTATAGCATGTGATGTACACCCTATAGCTACAGCTGGTGATCTATTACAGTATAGTTATAGCATGTGATGTACACCCTATAGCTACAGCTGGTGATCTATTACAGTATTGTTATATCATGTGATTTACACCCTATAGCTACAGCTGGTGATCTATAACAGTATTGTTATAGCATGTGACGTACACCCTATAGCTACAGCTGGTGATCTATTACAGTATTGTTATAGCATGTGATGTACACCCTATAGCTACAGCTGGTGATCTATTACAGTATAGTTATAGCATGTGATGTACACCCTATAGCTACAGCTGGTGATCTATTACAGTATAGTTATATCATGTGATGTACACCCTATGGCTACAGCTGGTGATCTATTACAGTATTGTTATAGCATGTTATGTACACCCTATAGCTACAGCTGGTGATCTATTACAGTATAATTATAGCATGTGATGTACACCCTATAGCTACAGCTGGTGATCTATTACTGAATTGCTATAGCATGTGATGTACACCCTATAGCTACAGCTGGTGATCTATTACAGTATTGTTATATCATGTGATGTACACCCTATAGCTACAGCTGGTGATCTATAACAGTATTGTTATATCATGTGATGTACACCCTATAGCTACAGCTGGTGATCTATTACAGTATTGTTATATCATGTGATGTACACCCTATAGCTACAGCTGGTGATCTATTACAGTATTGTTATAGCATGTGATGGTACACCCTATAGCTACAGCTGGTGATCTATTACAGTGTTGTTATAGCATGTGATGTACACCCTATAGCTTACAGCTGGTGATCTATTACAGTATTGTTATATCATGTGATGTACACCCTATAGCTACAGCTGGTGATCTATTACAGTATTGTTATAGCATGTGATGTACACCCTATAGCTTACAGCTGGTGATCTATTACAGTATTGTTATAGCATGTGATGAACACCCTATAGCTTACAGCTGGTGATCTATTACAGTATTGTTATAGCATGTGATGTACACCATATAGCTACAGCTGGTGATCTATTACAGTATTGTTATAGCATGTGATATACACCCTATAGCTACAGCTGGTGATCTATAACAGTATTGTTATATCATGTGATGTACACCCTATAGCTACACCTGGTGATCTATTACAGTATTGTTATAGCAAGTGATGTACACCCTATAACTTACAGCTGGTGATCTATTACAGTATTGTTATATCATGTGATGCACAACCTATAGCTACAGCTGGTGATCTATTACAGTATTGTTATAGCATGTGATGTACACCCTATAGCTACAGCTGGTGATCTATAACAGTATTGTTATAGCATGTGATGTACACCATATAGCTACAGCTGGTGATCTATTACAGTATTGTTATAGCAAGTGATGTACACCCTATAGCTACAGCTGGTGATCTATTACAGTATTGTTATATCATGTGATGTACACCCATTAGCTACAGCTGGTGATCTATTACAGTATTGTTATATCATGTGATGTACACCCTATAGCTACAGCTGGTGATCTATTACAGTATTGTTATATCATGTGATGCACACCCTATAGCTACAGCAGGTGATCTATTACAGTATTGTTATAGCATGTGATGTACACCCTATAGCTACAGCTGGTGATCTATTACAGTATTGTTATATCATGTGATGTACACCCTATAGCTACAGCTGGTGATCTATAACAGTATTGTTATGGCATGTGATGTACACCCTATAGTTACAGCTGGTGATCTATAACAGTATTGTTATGGCAGGTGATGTACACCCTATAGCTACAGCTGGTGATCTATTACAGTGTTGTTATATCATGTGATGTACACCCTATGGCTACAGCTGGTGATCTATAACAGTATTGTTATATCATGTGATGTACACCCTATAGCTACAGCTGGTGATCTATTACAGTATTGTTATAGCATGTGATGTACACCCATTAGCTACAGCTGGTGATCTATTACAGTATTGTTATAGCATGTGATGTACACCCTATAGCTACAGCTGGTGATCTATTACAGTATTGTTATATCATGTGATGTACACCCATTAGCTACAGCTGGTGATCTATTACAGTATTGTTATAGCATGTGATGTACACCCTATAGCTACAGCTGGTGATCTATTACAGTGTTGTTATATCATGTGATGTACACCCTATAGCTACAGCTGGTGATCTATTACAGTATTGTTATGGCATGTGATGTACACCCTATGGCTACAGCTGGTGATCTATAACAGTATTGTTATATCATGTGATGTACACCCATTAGCTACAGCTGGTGATCTATTACAGTATTGTTATATCATGTGATGTACACCCATTAGCTACAGCTGGTGATCTATTACAGTATTGTTATCTCATGTGATGTACACCCATTAGCTACAGCTGGTGATCTATTACAGTATTGTTATATCATGTGATGTACACCCTATAGCTACAGATGGTGATCTATTACAGTATTGTTATATCATGTGATGTACACCCATTAGCTACAGCTGGTGATCTATTACAGTATTGCTATAGCATGTGATGTACACCCATTAGCTACAGCTGGTGATCTATTACAGTATTGTTATAGCATGTGATGTACACCCTATAGCTACAGCTGGTGATCTATTACAGTATTGTTATAGCATGTGATGTACACCCATTAGCTACAGCTGGTGATCTATTACAGTATTGCTATAGCATGTGATGTACACCCTATAGCTACAGCTGGTGATCTATTACAGTGTTGTTATATCATGTGATGTACACCCTATAGCTACAGCTGGTGATCTATTACAGTATTGTTATAGCATGTGATGTACACCCTATAGCTTACAGCTGGTGATCTATTACAGTATTGTTATATCATGTGATGTACACCCTATAGCTACAGCTGGTGATCTATAACAGTATTGTTATATCATGTGATGTACACCATATAGCTTACAGCTGGTGATCTATTACAGTACTGTTATAGCATGTGATGTACACCATATAGCTACAGCTGGTGATCTATTACAGTATTGTTATATCATGTGATGTACACCATATAGCTACAGCTGGTGATCTATTACAGTATAGTTATAGCATGTGATGTACACCCTATGGCTACAGCTGGTGATCTATTACACTATTGTTATAGCATATGATGTACACCCTATAGCTACAGCTGGTGATCTATTACAGTATAGTTATAGCATGTGATGTACACCCTATAGCTACAGCTGGTGATCTATTACAGTATTGTTATATCATGTGATGTACACCCTATAGCTACAGCTGGTGATCTATAACAGTATTGTTATAGCATGTGATGTACACCCCATAGCTACAGCTGGTGATCTATTACAGTATTGTTATAGCATGTGATGTACACCCTATAGCTACAGCTGGTGATCTATTACAGTATAGTTATAGCATGTGATGTACACCCTATAGCTACAGCTGGTGATCTATTACAGTATAGTTATATCATGTGATGTACACCCTATGGCTACAGCTGGTGATCTATTACAGTATTGTTATAGCATGTCATGTACACCCTATAGCTACAGCTGGTGATCTATTACAGTATAGTTATTGCATGTGATGTACACCCTATAGCTACAGCTGGTGATCTATTACTGAATTGCTATAGCATGTGATGTACACCCTATAGCTACAGCTGGTGATCTATTACAGTATTGTTATATCATGTGATGTACACCCTATAGCTACAGCTGGTGATCTATAACAGTATTGTTATATCATGTGATGTACACCCTATAGCTACAGCTGGTGATCTATTACAGTACTGTTATATCATGTGATGTACACCCTATAGCTACAGCTGGTGATCTATTACAGTATTGTTATAGCATGTGATGGTACACCCTATAGCTACAGCTGGTGATCTATTACAGTGTTGTTATAGCATGTGATGTACACCCTATAGCTTACAGCTGGTGATCTATTACAGTATTGTTATATCATGTGATGTACACCCTATAGCTACAGCTGGTGATCTATTACAGTATTGTTATAGCATGTGATGTACACCCTATAGCTTACAGCTGGTGATCTATTACAGTATTGTTATAGCATGTGATGTACACCCTATAGCTTACAGCTGGTGATCTATTACAGTATTGTTATAGCATGTGATGTACACCATATAGCTACAGCTGGTGATCTATTACAGTATTGTTATAGCATGTGATGTACACCCTATAGCTACAGCTGGTGATCTATAACAGTATTGTTATATCATGTGATGTACACCCTATAGCTACAGCTGGTGATCTATTACAGTATTGTTATAGCAAGTGATGTACACCCTATAGCTTACAGCTGGTGATCTATTACAGTATTGTTATATCATGTGATGCACAACCTATAGCTACTGCTGGTGATCTATTACAGTATTGTTATAGCATGTGATGTACACCCTATAGCTACAGCTGGTGATCTATAACAGTATTGTTATAGCATGTGATGTACACCATATAGCTACAGCTGGTGATCTATTACAGTATTGTTATAGCAAGTGATGTACACCCATTAGCTACAGCTGGTGATCTATTACAGTATTGTTATATCATGTGATGTACACCCTATAGCTACAGCTGGTGATCTATTACAGTATTGTTATATCATGTGATGCACACCCGATAGCTACAGCTGGTGATCTATTAGAGTATTTTTATAGCATGTGATGTACAACCTATAGCTACAGCTGGTGATCTATTACAGTATTGTTATAGCATGTGATGTACACCCATTAACTACAGCTGGTGATCTATTACAGTATTGTTATATCATGTGATGTACACCCTATAGCTACAGCTGGTGATCTATTACAGTATTGTTATATCATGTGATGTACACCCTATGGCTACAGCTGGTGATCTATTACAGTATTGTTATAGCATGTGATGTACACCCTATAGCTACAGCTGGTGATCTATTACAGTATTGTTATATCATGTGATGTACACCCTATAGCTACAGCTGGTGATCTATTACAGTATTGTTATAGCATGTGATGTACACCCTATGGCTACAGCTGGTGATCTATTACAGTATTGTTATAGCATGTGATGTACGCACTATAGCTACAGCTGGTGATCTATAAGAGTATTGCTATATCATGTGATGTACACCCATTAGCTACAGCTGGTGATCTATTACAGTATTGTTATATCATGTGATGTACACCCATTAGCTACAGCTGGTGATCTATTGCAGTATTGTTGTAGCATGTCATGTACACCCTATAGCTACAGCTGGTGATCTATTACAGTATTGTTATATCATGTGATGTACACCCTATGGCTACAGCTGGTGATCTATTACAGTATTGTTATAGCATGCGACGTACACCCTATGGCTACAGCTGGTGATCTATTACAGTATTGTTATATCATGTGATGTACACCCTATGGCTACAGCTGGTGATCTATTACAGTATTGCTATAGCATGTGATGTACACCCTATGGCTACAGCTGGTGATCTATTACAGTATTGTTATAGCATGTGATGTACACCCTATAGCTACAGCTGGTGATCTATAACAGTATAGTTATAGCATGTCATGTACACCCTATAGCTACAGCTGGTGATCTATTACAGTATTGTTATAGCATGTGATGTACACCCTATGGCTACAGCTGGTGATCTATAACAGTATTGTTATAGCATGTGATGTACACCCTATGGCTACAGCTGGTGATCTATTACAGTATTGTTATATCATGTGATGTACACCCTATGGCCACAGCTGGTGATCTATTACAGTATTGTTATAGCATGTGATGTACACCCTATGGCTACAGCTGGTGATCTATTACAGTATTGTTATATCATGTGATGTACACCATATAGCTACAGCTGGTGATCTATTACAGTATTGTTATAGCATGTGATGTACACTCTATGGCTACAGCTGGTGATCTATTACAGTATTGTTATAGCATGTGATGTACACCCTATAGCTACAGCTGGTGATCTATTACAGTATTGTTATAGCATGTGATGTACACCCTATAGCTACAGCTGGTGATCTATTACAGTGTTGTTATATCATGTGATGTACACCCTATAGCTACAGCTGGTGATCTATTACAGTATTGTTATATCATGTGATGTACACCCTATGGCTACAGCTGGTGATCTATTACAGTATTGTTATATCATGTGATGTACACCCTATAGCTTACAGCTGGTGATCTATTACAGTATTGTTATAGCATGTGATGTACACCCTATAGCTTACAGCTGGTGATCTATTACAGTATTTTTATAGCATGTGATGTACACCCTATAGCTTACAGCTGGTGATCTATTACAGTATTGTTATAGCATGTGATGTACACCCTATGCCTACAGCTGGTGATCTATTACAGTATTGTTATATCATGTGATGTACACCCATTAGCTACAGCTGGTGATCTATTACAGTGTTGTTATATCATGTGATGTACACCCTATGGCTACAGCTGGTGATCTATTACAGTATTGTTATAGCATGTGATGTACACCCTATAGCTACAGCTGGTGATCTATTACAGTATTGTTATATCATGTGATGTACACCCTATAGCTACAGCTGGTGATCTATTACAGTATTGTTATATCATGTGATGTACACCCTATAGCTACAGCTGGTGATCTATAACAGTATTGTTATGGCATGTGATGTACACCCTATAGTTACAGCTGGTGATCTATAACAGTATTGTTATGGCAGGTGATGTACACCCTATAGCTACAGCTGGTGATCTATAACAGTATTGTTATATCATGTGATGTACACCCTATAGCTACAGCTGGTGATCTATTACAGTATTGTTATAGCATGTGATGTACACCCATTAGCTACAGCTGGTGATCTATTACAGTATTGTTATAGCATGTGATGTACACCCTATAGCTACAGCTGGTGATCTA
Source organism: Meconema thalassinum (assembly GCA_946902985.2). Taxonomy (NCBI): domain Eukaryota; kingdom Metazoa; phylum Arthropoda; class Insecta; order Orthoptera; family Tettigoniidae; genus Meconema; species Meconema thalassinum. Next base: position 263,576,564 of record OX336397.1, on the reverse strand, counting down.
TTACAGTATTGTTATATCATGTGATGTACACCCATTAGCTACAGCTGGTGATCTATTACAGTATTGTTATCGCATGTGATGTACACCCTATAGCTACAGCTGGTGATCTATTACAGTGTTGTTATATCATGTGATGTACACCCTATAGCTACAGCTGGTGATCTATTACAGTATTGTTATGGCATGTGATGTACACCCTATGGCTACAGCTGGTGATCTATAACAGTATTGTTATATCATGTGATGTACACCCATTAGCTACAGCTGGTGATCTATAACAGTATTGTTATAGCATGTGATGTACACCCCATAGCTACAGCTGGTGATCTATTACAGTATTGTTATAGCATGTGATGTACACCCTATAGCTACAGCTGGTGATCTATTACAGTATAGTTATAGCATGTGATGTACACCCTATAGCTACAGCTGGTGATCTATTACAGTATAGTTATATCATGTGATGTACACCCTATGGCTACAGCTGGTGATCTATTACAGTATTGTTATAGCATGTCATGTACACCCTATAGCTACAGCTGGTGATCTATTACAGTATAGTTATTGCATGTGATGTACACCCTATAGCTACAGCTGGTGATCTATTACTGAATTGCTATAGCATGTGATGTACACCCTATAGCTACAGCTGGTGATCTATTACAGTATTGTTATATCATGTGATGTACACCCTATAGCTACAGCTGGTGATCTATAACAGTATTGTTATATCATGTGATGTACACCCTATAGCTACAGCTGGTGATCTATTACAGTACTGTTATATCATGTGATGTACACCCTATAGCTACAGCTGGTGATCTATTACAGTATTGTTATAGCATGTGATGGTACACCCTATAGCTACAGCTGGTGATCTATTACAGTGTTGTTATAGCATGTGATGTACACCCTATAGCTTACAGCTGGTGATCTATTACAGTATTGTTATATCATGTGATGTACACCCTATAGCTACAGCTGGTGATCTATTACAGTATTGTTATAGCATGTGATGTACACCCTATAGCTTACAGCTGGTGATCTATTACAGTATTGTTATAGCATGTGATGTACACCCTATAGCTTACAGCTGGTGATCTATTACAGTATTGTTATAGCATGTGATGTACACCATATAGCTACAGCTGGTGATCTATTACAGTATTGTTATAGCATGTGATGTACACCCTATAGCTACAGCTGGTGATCTATAACAGTATTGTTATATCATGTGATGTACACCCTATAGCTACAGCTGGTGATCTATTACAGTATTGTTATAGCAAGTGATGTACACCCTATAGCTTACAGCTGGTGATCTATTACAGTATTGTTATATCATGTGATGCACAACCTATAGCTACTGCTGGTGATCTATTACAGTATTGTTATAGCATGTGATGTACACCCTATAGCTACAGCTGGTGATCTATAACAGTATTGTTATAGCATGTGATGTACACCATATAGCTACAGCTGGTGATCTATTACAGTATTGTTATAGCAAGTGATGTACACCCATTAGCTACAGCTGGTGATCTATTACAGTATTGTTATATCATGTGATGTACACCCTATAGCTACAGCTGGTGATCTATTACAGTATTGTTATATCATGTGATGCACACCCGATAGCTACAGCTGGTGATCTATTAGAGTATTTTTATAGCATGTGATGTACAACCTATAGCTACAGCTGGTGATCTATTACAGTATTGTTATAGCATGTGATGTACACCCATTAACTACAGCTGGTGATCTATTACAGTATTGTTATATCATGTGATGTACACCCTATAGCTACAGCTGGTGATCTATTACAGTATTGTTATATCATGTGATGTACACCCTATGGCTACAGCTGGTGATCTATTACAGTATTGTTATAGCATGTGATGTACACCCTATAGCTACAGCTGGTGATCTATTACAGTATTGTTATATCATGTGATGTACACCCTATAGCTACAGCTGGTGATCTATTACAGTATTGTTATAGCATGTGATGTACACCCTATGGCTACAGCTGGTGATCTATTACAGTATTGTTATAGCATGTGATGTACGCACTATAGCTACAGCTGGTGATCTATAAGAGTATTGCTATATCATGTGATGTACACCCATTAGCTACAGCTGGTGATCTATTACAGTATTGTTATATCATGTGATGTACACCCATTAGCTACAGCTGGTGATCTATTGCAGTATTGTTGTAGCATGTGATGTACACCCTATAGCTACAGCTGGTGATCTATTACAGTATTGTTATATCATGTGATGTACACCCTATGGCTACAGCTGGTGATCTATTACAGTATTGTTATAGCATGCGACGTACACCCTATGGCTACAGCTGGTGATCTATTACAGTATTGTTATATCATGTGATGTACACCCTATGGCTACAGCTGGTGATCTATTACAGTATTGCTATAGCATGTGATGTACACCCTATGGCTACAGCTGGTGATCTATTACAGTATTGTTATAGCATGTGATGTACACCCTATAGCTACAGCTGGTGATCTATAACAGTATAGTTATAGCATGTCATGTACACCCTATAGCTACAGCTGGTGATCTATTACAGTATTGTTATAGCATGTGATGTACACCCTATGGCTACAGCTGGTGATCTATAACAGTATTGTTATAGCATGTGATGTACACCCTATGGCTACAGCTGGTGATCTATTACAGTATTGTTATATCATGTGATGTACACCCTATGGCCACAGCTGGTGATCTATTACAGTATTGTTATAGCATGTGATGTACACCCTATGGCTACAGCTGGTGATCTATTACAGTATTGTTATATCATGTGATGTACACCATATAGCTACAGCTGGTGATCTATTACAGTATTGTTATAGCATGTGATGTACACTCTATGGCTACAGCTGGTGATCTATTACAGTATTGTTATAGCATGTGATGTACACCCTATAGCTACAGCTGGTGATCTATTACAGTATTGTTATAGCATGTGATGTACACCCTATAGCTACAGCTGGTGATCTATTACAGTGTTGTTATATCATGTGATGTACACCCTATAGCTACAGCTGGTGATCTATTACAGTATTGTTATATCATGTGATGTACACCCTATGGCTACAGCTGGTGATCTATTACAGTATTGTTATATCATGTGATGTACACCCTATAGCTTACAGCTGGTGATCTATTACAGTATTGTTATAGCATGTGATGTACACCCTATAGCTTACAGCTGGTGATCTATTACAGTATTTTTATAGCATGTGATGTACACCCTATAGCTTACAGCTGGTGATCTATTACAGTATTGTTATAGCATGTGATGTACACCCTATGCCTACAGCTGGTGATCTATTACAGTATTGTTATATCATGTGATGTACACCCATTAGCTACAGCTGGTGATCTATTACAGTGTTGTTATATCATGTGATGTACACCCTATGGCTACAGCTGGTGATCTATTACAGTATTGTTATAGCATGTGATGTACACCCTATAGCTACAGCTGGTGATCTATTACAGTATTGTTATATCATGTGATGTACACCCTATAGCTACAGCTGGTGATCTATTACAGTATTGTTATATCATGTGATGTACACCCTATAGCTACAGCTGGTGATCTATAACAGTATTGTTATGGCATGTGATGTACACCCTATAGTTACAGCTGGTGATCTATAACAGTATTGTTATGGCAGGTGATGTACACCCTATAGCTACAGCTGGTGATCTATAACAGTATTGTTATATCATGTGATGTACACCCTATAGCTACAGCTGGTGATCTATTACAGTATTGTTATAGCATGTGATGTACACCCATTAGCTACAGCTGGTGATCTATTACAGTATTGTTATAGCATGTGATGTACACCCTATAGCTACAGCTGGTGATCTATTACAGTATTGTTATATCATGTGATGTACACCCATTAGCTACAGCTGGTGATCTATTACAGTATTGTTATCGCATGTGATGTACACCCTATAGCTACAGCTGGTGATCTATTACAGTGTTGTTATATCATGTGATGTACACCCTATAGCTACAGCTGGTGATCTATTACAGTATTGTTATGGCATGTGATGTACACCCTATGGCTACAGCTGGTGATCTATAACAGTATTGTTATATCATGTGATGTACACCCATTAGCTACAGCTGGTGATCTATTACAGTATTGTTATATCATGTGATGTACACCCATTAGCTACAGCTGGTGATCTATTACAGTATTGTTATCTCATGTGATGTACACCCATTAGCTACAGCTGGTGATCTATTACAGTATTGTTATATCATGTGATGTACACCCTATAGCTACAGCTGGTGATCTATTACAGTATTGCTATATCATGTGATGTACACCCTATAGCTACAGCTGGTGATCTATTACAGTATTGTTATATCATGTGATGTACACCCTATAGCTACAGCTGGTGATCTATTACAGTATTGTTATAGCATGTGATGTACACCATATAGCTACAGCTGGTGATCTATTACAGTATTGTTATAGCATGTGATATACACCCTATAGCTACAGCTGGTGATCTATAACAGTATTGTTATATCATGTGATGTACACCCTATAGCTACACCTGGTGATCTATTACAGTATTGTTATAGCAAGTGATGTACACCCTATAGCTTACAGCTGGTGATCTATTACAGTATTGTTATATCATGTGATGCACAACCTATAGCTACAGCTGGTGATCTATTACAGTATTGTTATAGCATGTGATGTACACCCTATAGCTACAGCTGGTGATCTATAACAGTATTGTTATAGCATGTGATGTACACCATATAGCTACAGCTGGTGATCTATTACAGTATTGTTATAGCAAGTGATGTACACCCTATAGCTACAGCTGGTGATCTATTATAGTATTGTTATATCATGTGATGTACACCCATTAGCTACAGCTGGTGATCTATTACAGTATTGTTATATCATGTGATGTACACCCTATAGCTACAGCTGGTGATCTATTACAGTATTGTTATATCATGTGATGCACACCCTATAGCTACAGCAGGTGATCTATTACAGTATTGTTATAGCATGTGATGTACACCCTATAGCTACAGCTGGTGATCTATTACAGTATTGTTATATCATGTGATGTACACCCTTTAGCTACAGCTGGTGATCTATAACAGTATTGTTATGGCATGTGATGTACACCCTATAGTTACAGCTGGTGATCTATAACAGTATTGTTATGGCAGGTGATGTACACCCTATAGCTACAGCTGGTGATCTATTACAGTGTTGTTATATCATGTGATGTACACCCTATGGCTACAGCTGGTGATCTATAACAGTATTGTTATATCATGTGATGTACACCCTATAGCTACAGCTGGTGATCTATTACAGTATTGTTATAGCATGTGATGTACACCCATTAGCTACAGCTGGTGATCTATTACAGTATTGTTATAGCATGTGATGTACACCCTATAGCTACAGCTGGTGATCTATTACAGTATTGTTATATCATGTGATGTACACCCATTAGCTACAGCTGGTGATCTATTACAGTATTGTTATAGCATGTGATGTACACCCTATAGCTACAGCTGGTGATCTATTACAGTGTTGTTATATCATGTGATGTACACCCTATAGCTACAGCTGGTGATCTATTACAGTATTGTTATGGCATGTGATGTACACCCTATGGCTACAGCTGGTGATCTATAACAGTATTGTTATATCATGTGATGTACACCCATTAGCTACAGCTGGTGATCTATTACAGTATTGTTATATCATGTGATGTACACCCATTAGCTACAGCTGGTGATCTATTACAGTATTGTTATCTCATGTGATGTACACCCATTAGCTACAGCTGGTGATCTATTACAGTATTGTTATATCATGTGATGTACACCCTATAGCTACAGCTGGTGATCTATTACAGTATTGTTATATCATGTGATGTACACCCATTAGCTACAGCTGGTGATCTATTACAGTATTGCTATAGCATGTGATGTACACCCATTAGTTACAGCTGGTGATCTATTACAGTATTGTTATAGCATGTGATGTACACCCTATAGCTACAGCTGGTGATCTATTACAGTATTGTTATAGCATGTGATGTACACCCATTAGCTACAGCTGGTGATCTATTACAGTATTGCTATAGCATGTGATGTACACCCTATAGCTACAGCTGGTGATCTATTATAGTATTGTTATATCATGTGATGTACACCCATTAGCTACAGCTGGTGATCTATTACAGTATTGCTATAGCATGTGATGTACACCCATTAGCTACAGCTGGTGATCTATTACAGTATTGTTATATCATGTGATGTACACCCTATAGCTACAGCTGGTGACCTATTACAGTGTTGTTATATCATGTGATGTACACCCTATAGCTACAGCTGGTGATCTATTACAGTATTGTTATAGCATGTGATGTACACCCATTAGCTACAGCTGGTGATCTATTACAGTATTGTTATAGCATGTGATGTACACCCTATAGCTACAGCTGGTGATCTATTACAGTATTGTTATATCATGTGATGTACACCCATTAGCTACAGCTGGTGATCTATTACAGTATTGTTATAGCATGTGATGTACACCCTATAGCTACAGCTGGTGATCTATTACAGTGTTGTTATATCATGTGATGTACACCCTATAGCTACAGCTGGTGATCTATTACAGTATTGTTATGGCATGTGATGTACACCCTATGGCTACAGCTGGTGATCTATAACAGTATTGTTATATCATGTGATGTACACCCATTAGCTACAGCTGGTGATCTATTACAGTATTGTTATATCATGTGATGTACACCCATTAGCTACAGCTGGTGATCTATTACAGTATTGTTATCTCATGTGATGTACACCCATTAGCTACAGCTGGTGATCTATTACAGTATTGTTATATCATGTGATGTACACCCTATAGCTACAGCCGGTGATCTATTACAGTATTGTTATATCATGTGATGTACACCCATTAGCTACAGCTGGTGATCTATTACAGTATTGCTATAGCATGTGATGTACACCCATTAGCTACAGCTGGTGATCTATTACAGTATTGTTATAGCATGTGATGTACACCCTATAGCTACAGCTGGTGATCTATTACAGTATTGTTATAGCATGTGATGTACACCCATTAGCTACAGCTGGTGATCTATTACAGTATTGCTATAGCATGTGATGTACACCCTATAGCTACAGCTGGTGATCTATTACAGTGTTGTTATATCATGTGATGTACACCCTATAGCTACAGCTGGTGATCTATTACAGTATTGTTATAGCATGTGATGTACACCCTATAGCTTACAGCTGGTGATCTATTACAGTATTGTTATATCATGTGATGTACACCCTATAGCTACAGCTGGTGATCTATAACAGTATTGTTATATCATGTGATGTACACCATATAGCTTACAGCTGGTGATCTATTACAGTACTCTTATAGCATGTGATGTACACCATATAGCTACAGCTGGTGATCTATTACAGTATTGTTATATCATGTGATGTACACCATATAGCTACAGCTGGTGATCTATTACAGTATAGTTATAGCATGTGATGTACACCCTATGGCTACAGCTGGTGATCTATTACACTATTGTTATAGCATATGATGTACACCCTATAGCTACAGCTGGTGATCTATTACAGTATAGTTATAGCATGTGATGTACACCCTATAGCTACAGCTGGTGATCTATTACAGTATTGTTATATCATGTGATGTACACCCTATAGCTACAGCTGGTGATCTATAACAGTATTGTTATAGCATGTGATGTACACCCCATAGCTACAGCTGGTGATCTATTACAGTATTGTTATAGCATGTGATGTACACCCTATAGCTACAGCTGGTGATCTATTACAGTATAGTTATAGCATGTGATGTACACCCTATAGCTACAGCTGGTGATCTATTACAGTATAGTTATATCATGTGATGTACACCCTATGGGTACAGCTGGTGATCTATTACAGTATTGTTATAGCATGTCATGTACACCCTATAGCTACAGCTGGTGATCTTTTACAGTATAGTTATTGCATGTGATGTACACCCTATAGCTACAGCTGGTGATCTATTACTGAATTGCTATAGCATGTGATGTACACCCTATAGCTACAGCTGGTGATCTATTACAGTATTGTTATATCATGTGATGTACACCCTATAGCTACAGCTGGTGATCTATAACAGTATTGTTATATCATGTGATGTACACCCTATAGCTACAGCTGGTGATCTATTACAGTACTGTTATATCATGTGATGTACACCCTATAGCTACAGCTGGTGATCTATTACAGTATTGTTATAGCATGTGATGGTACACCCTATAGCTACAGCTGGTGATCTATTACAGTGTTGTTATAGCATGTGATGTACACCCTATAGCTTACAGCTGGTGATCTATTACAGTATTGTTATATCATGTGATGTACACCCTATAGCTACAGCTGGTGATCTATTACAGTATTGTTATAGCATGTGATGTACACCCTATAGCTTACAGCTGGTGATCTATTACAGTATTGTTATAGCATGTGATGTACACCCTATAGCTTACAGCTGGTGATCTATTACAGTATTGTTATATCATGTGATGTACACCCTATAGCTACAGCTGGTGATCTATAACAGTATTGTTATATCATGTGATGTACACCCTATAGCTACAGCTGGTGATCTATTACAGTACTGTTATATCATGTGATGTACACCCTATAGCTACAGCTGGTGATCTATTACAGTATTGTTATAGCATGTGATGGTACACCCTATAGCTACAGCTGGTGATCTATTACAGTGTTGTTATAGCATGTGATGTACACCCTATAGCTTACAGCTGGTGATCTATTACAGTATTGTTATATCATGTGATGTACACCCTATAGCTACAGCTGGTGATCTATTACAGTGTTATTATATCATGTGATGTACACCCTATAGCTACAGCTGGTGATCTATTACAGTATTGTTATAGCATGTGATGTACACCCTATAGCTTACAGCTGGTGATCTATTACAGTATTGTTATATCATGTGATGTACACCCTATGGCCACAGCTGGTGATCTATTACAGTATTGTTATAGCATGTGATGTACACCCTATGGCTACAGCTGGTGATCTATTACAGTATTGTTATATCATGTGATGTACACCATATAGCTACAGCTGGTGATCTATTACAGTATTGTTATAGCATGTGATGTACACTCTATGGCTACAGCTGGTGATCTATTACAGTATTGTTATAGCATGTGATGTACACCCTATAGCTACAGCTGGTGATCTATTACAGTATTGTTATAGCATGTGATGTACACCCTATAGCTACAGCTGGTGATCTATTACAGTGTTGTTATATCATGTGATGTACACCCTATAGCTACAGCTGGTGATCTATTACAGTATTGTTATATCATGTGATGTACACCCTATGGCTACAGCTGGTGATCTATTACAGTATTGTTATATCATGTGATGTACACCCTATAGCTTACAGCTGGTGATCTATTACAGTATTGTTATAGCATGTGATGTACACCCTATAGCTTACAGCTGGTGATCTATTACAGTATTGTTATAGCATGTGATGTACACCCTATAGCTACAGCTGGTGATCTATTACAGTATAGTTATAGCATGTGATGTACACCCTATAGCTACAGCTGGTGATCTATTACAGTATAGTTATATCATGTGATGTACACCCTATGGCTACAGCTGGTGATCTATTACAGTATTGTTATAGCATGTTATGTACACCCTATAGCTACAGCTGGTGATCTATTACAGTATAATTATAGCATGTGATGTACACCCTATAGCTACAGCTGGTGATCTATTACTGAATTGCTATAGCATGTGATGTACACCCTATAGCTACAGCTGGTGATCTATTACAGTATTGTTATATCATGTGATGTACACCCTATAGCTACAGCTGGTGATCTATAACAGTATTGTTATATCATGTGATGTACACCCTATAGCTACAGCTGGTGATCTATTACAGTATTGTTATATCATGTGATGTACACCCTATAGCTACAGCTGGTGATCTATTACAGTATTGTTATAGCATGTGATGGTACACCCTATAGCTACAGCTGGTGATCTATTACAGTGTTGTTATAGCATGTGATGTACACCCTATAGCTTACAGCTGGTGATCTATTACAGTATTGTTATATCATGTGATGTACACCCTATAGCTACAGCTGGTGATCTATTACAGTATTGTTATAGCATGTGATGTACACCCTATAGCTTACAGCTGGTGATCTATTACAGTATTGTTATAGCATGTGATGAACACCCTATAGCTTACAGCTGGTGATCTATTACAGTATTGTTATAGCATGTGATGTACACCATATAGCTACAGCTGGTGATCTATTACAGTATTGTTATAGCATGTGATATACACCCTATAGCTACAGCTGGTGATCTATAACAGTATTGTTATATCATGTGATGTACACCCTATAGCTACACCTGGTGATCTATTACAGTATTGTTATAGCAAGTGATGTACACCCTATAACTTACAGCTGGTGATCTATTACAGTATTGTTATATCATGTGATGCACAACCTATAGCTACAGCTGGTGATCTATTACAGTATTGTTATAGCATGTGATGTACACCCTATAGCTACAGCTGGTGATCTATAACAGTATTGTTATAGCATGTGATGTACACCATATAGCTACAGCTGGTGATCTATTACAGTATTGTTATAGCAAGTGATGTACACCCTATAGCTACAGCTGGTGATCTATTACAGTATTGTTATATCATGTGATGTACACCCATTAGCTACAGCTGGTGATCTATTACAGTATTGTTATATCATGTGATGTACACCCTATAGCTACAGCTGGTGATCTATTACAGTATTGTTATATCATGTGATGCACACCCTATAGCTACAGCAGGTGATCTATTACAGTATTGTTATAGCATGTGATGTACACCCTATAGCTACAGCTGGTGATCTATTACAGTATTGTTATATCATGTGATGTACACCCTATAGCTACAGCTGGTGATCTATAACAGTATTGTTATGGCATGTGATGTACACCCTATAGTTACAGCTGGTGATCTATAACAGTATTGTTATGGCAGGTGATGTACACCCTATAGCTACAGCTGGTGATCTATTACAGTGTTGTTATATCATGTGATGTACACCCTATGGCTACAGCTGGTGATCTATAACAGTATTGTTATATCATGTGATGTACACCCTATAGCTACAGCTGGTGATCTATTACAGTATTGTTATAGCATGTGATGTACACCCATTAGCTACAGCTGGTGATCTATTACAGTATTGTTATAGCATGTGATGTACACCCTATAGCTACAGCTGGTGATCTATTACAGTATTGTTATATCATGTGATGTACACCCATTAGCTACAGCTGGTGATCTATTACAGTATTGTTATAGCATGTGATGTACACCCTATAGCTACAGCTGGTGATCTATTACAGTGTTGTTATATCATGTGATGTACACCCTATAGCTACAGCTGGTGATCTATTACAGTATTGTTATGGCATGTGATGTACACCCTATGGCTACAGCTGGTGATCTATAACAGTATTGTTATATCATGTGATGTACACCCATTAGCTACAGCTGGTGATCTATTACAGTATTGTTATATCATGTGATGTACACCCATTAGCTACAGCTGGTGATCTATTACAGTATTGTTATCTCATGTGATGTACACCCATTAGCTACAGCTGGTGATCTATTACAGTATTGTTATATCATGTGATGTACACCCTATAGCTACAGCTGGTGATCTATTACAGTATTGTTATATCATGTGATGTACACCCATTAGCTACAGCTGGTGATCTATTACAGTATTGCTATAGCATGTGATGTACACCCATTAGCTACAGCTGGTGATCTATTACAGTATTGTTATAGCATGTGATGTACACCCTATAGCTACAGCTGGTGATCTATTACAGTATTGTTATAGCATGTGATGTACACCCATTAGCTACAGCTGGTGATCTATTACAGTATTGCTATAGCATGTGATGTACACCCTATAGCTACAGCTGGTGATCTATTACAGTGTTGTTATATCATGTGATGTACACCCTATAGCTACAGCTGGTGATCTATTACAGTATTGTTATAGCATGTGATGTACACCCTATAGCTTACAGCTGGTGATCTATTACAGTATTGTTATATCATGTGATGTACACCCTATAGCTACAGCTGGTGATCTATAACAGTATTGTTATATCATGTGATGTACACCATATAGCTTACAGCTGGTGATCTATTACAGTACTGTTATAGCATGCGATGTACACCATATAGCTACAGCTGGTGATCTATTACAGTATTGTTATATCATGTGATGTACACCATATAGCTACAGCTGGTGATCTATTACAGTATAGTTATAGCATGTGATGTACACCCTATGGCTACAGCTGGTGATCTATTACACTATTGTTATAGCATATGATGTTCACCCTATAGCTACAGCTGGTGATCTATTACAGTATAGTTATAGCATGTGATGTACACCCTATAGCTACAGCTGGTGATCTATTACAGTATTGTTATATCATGTGATGTACACCCTATAGCTACAGCTGGTGATCTATAACAGTATTGTTATAGCATGTGATGTACACCCCATAGCTACAGCTGGTGATCTATTACAGTATTGTTATAGCATGTGATGTACACCCTATAGCTACAGCAGGTGATCTATTACAGTATAGTTATAGCATGTGATGTACACCCTATAGCTACAGCTGGTGATCTATTACAGTATAGTTATATCATGTGATGTACACCCTATGGCTACAGCTGGTGATCTATTACAGTATTGTTATAGCATGTCATGTACACCCTATAGCTACAGCTGGTGATCTATTACAGTATAGTTATTGCATGTGATGTACACCCTATAGCTACAGCTGGTGATCTATTACTGAATTGCTATAGCATGTGATGTACACCCTATAGCTACAGCTGGTGATCTATTACAGTATTGTTATATCATGTGATGTACACCCTATAGCTACAGCTGGTGATCTATAACAGTATTGTTATATCATGTGATGTACACCCTATAGCTACAGCTGGTGATCTATTACAGTACTGTTATATCATGTGATGTACACCCTATAGCTACAGCTGGTGATCTATTACAGTATTGTTATAGCATGTGATGGTACACCCTATAGCTACAGCTGGTGATCTATTACAGTGTTGTTATAGCATGTGATGTACACCCTATAGCTTACAGCTGGTGATCTATTACAGTATTGTTATATCATGTGATGTACACCCTATAGCTACAGCTGGTGATCTATTACAGTATTGTTATAGCATGTGATGTACACCCTATAGCTTACAGCTGGTGATCTATTACAGTATTGTTATAGCATGTGATGTACACCCTATAGCTTACAGCTGGTGATCTATTACAGTATTGTTATAGCATGTGATGTACACCATATAGCTACAGCTGGTGATCTATTACAGTATTGTTATAGCATGTGATGTACACCCTATAATTACAGCTGGTGATCTATAACAGTATTGTTATATCATGTGATGTACACCCTATAGCTACAGCTGGTGATCTATTACAGTATTGTTATAGCAAGTGATGTACACCCTATAGCTTACAGCTGGTGATCTATTACAGTATTGTTATATCATGTGATGCACAACCTATAGCTACTGCTGGTGATCTATTACAGTATTGTTATAGCATGTGATGTACACCCTATAGCTACAGCTGGTGATCTATAACAGTATTGTTTTAGCATGTGATGTACACCATATAGCTACAGCTGGTGATCTATTACAGTATTGTTATAGCAAGTGATGTACACCCATTAGCTACAGCTGGTGATCTATTACAGTATTGTTATATCATGTGATGTACACCCTATAGCTACAGCTGGTGATCTATTACAGTATTGTTATATCATGTGATGCACACCCTATAGCTACAGCTGGTGATCTATTACAGTATTGTTATAGCATGTGATGTACACCCTATAGCTACAGCTGGTGATCTATTACAGTATTGTTATAGCATGTGATGTACACCCATTAACTACAGCTGGTGATCTATTACAGTATTGTTATATCATGTGATGTACACCCTATAGCTACAGCTGGTGATCTATTACAGTATTGTTATATCATGTGATGTACACCCTATGGCTACAGCTGGTGATCTATTACAGTATTGTTATAGCATGTGATGTACACCCTATAGCTACAGCTGGTGATCTATTACAGTATTGTTATATCATGTGATGTACACCCTATAGCTACAGCTGGTGATCTATTACAGTATTGTTATAGCATGTGATGTACACCCTATGGCTACAGCTGGTGATCTATTACAGTATTGTTATAGCATGTGATGTACGCCCTATAGCTACAGCTGGTGATCTATAACAGTATTGCTATATCATGTGATGTACACCCATTAGCTACAGCTGGTGATCTATTACAGTATTGTTATATCATGTGATGTACACCCATTAGCTACAGCTGGTGATCTATTGCAGTATTGTTATAGCATGTGATGTACACCCTATAGCTACAGCTGGTGATCTATTACAGTATTGTTATATCATGTGATGTACACCCTATGGCTACAGCTGGTGATCTATTACAGTATTGTTATAGCATGCGACGTACACCCTATGGCTACAGCTGGTGATCTATTACAGTATTGTTATATCATGTGATGTACACCCTATGGCTACAGCTGGTGATCTATTACAGTATTGCTATAGCATGTGATGTACACCCTATGGCTACAGCTGGTGATCTATTACAGTATTGTTATAGCATGTGATGTACACCCTATAGCTACAGCTGGTGATCTATAACAGTATAGTTATAGCATGTCATGTACACCCTATAGCTACAGCTGGTGATCTATTACAGTATTGTTATAGCATGTGATGTACACCCTATGGCTACAGCTGGTGATCTATTACAGTATTGTTATATCATGTGATGTACACCATATAGCTACAGCTGGTGATCTATTACAGTATTGTTATAGCATGTGATGTACACTCTATGGCTACAGCTGGTGATCTATTACAGTATTGTTATAGCATGTGATGTACACCCTATAGCTACAGCAGGTGATTTATTACAGTATTGTTATAGCATGTGATGTACACCCTATAGCTACAGCTGGTGATCTATTACAGTGTTGTTATATCATGTGATGTACACCCTATAGCTACAGCTGGTGATCTATTACAGTATTGTTATATCATGTGATGTACACCCTATGGCTACAGCTGGTGATCTATTACAGTATTGTTATATCATGTGATGTACACCCTATAGCTTACAGCTGGTGATCTATTACAGTATTGTTATAGCATGTGATGTACACCCTATAGCTTACAGCTGGTGATCTATTACAGTATTGTTATAGCATGTGATGTACACCCTATAGCTACAGCTGGTGATCTATTACAGTATAGTTATAGCATGTGATGTACACCCTATAGCTACAGCTGGTGATCTATTACAGTATAGTTATATCATGTGATGTACACCCTATGGCTACAGCTGGTGATCTATTACAGTATTGTTATAGCATGTTATGTACACCCTATAGCTACAGCTGGTGATCTATTACAGTATAATTATAGCATGTGATGTACACCCTATAGCTACAGCTGGTGATCTATTACTGAATTGCTATAGCATGTGATGTACACCCTATAGCTACAGCTGGTGATCTATTACAGTATTGTTATATCATGTGATGTACACCCTATAGCTACAGCTGGTGATCTATAACAGTATTGTTATATCATGTGATGTACACCCTATAGCTACAGCTGGTGATCTATTACAGTATTGTTATATCATGTGATGTACACCCTATAGCTACAGCTGGTGATCTATTACAGTATTGTTATAGCATGTGATGGTACACCCTATAGCTACAGCTGGTGATCTATTACAGTGTTGTTATAGCATGTGATGTACACCCTATAGCTTACAGCTGGTGATCTATTACAGTATTGTTATATCATGTGATGTACACCCTATAGCTACAGCTGGTGATCTATTACAGTATTGTTATAGCATGTGATGTACACCCTATAGCTTACAGCTGGTGATCTATTACAGTATTGTTATAGCATGTGATGAACACCCTATAGCTTACAGCTGGTGATCTATTACAGTATTGTTATAGCATGTGATGTACACCATATAGCTACAGCTGGTGATCTATTACAGTATTGTTATAGCATGTGATATACACCCTATAGCTACAGCTGGTGATCTATAACAGTATTGTTATATCATGTGATGTACACCCTATAGCTACACCTGGTGATCTATTACAGTATTGTTATAGCAAGTGATGTACACCCTATAACTTACAGCTGGTGATCTATTACAGTATTGTTATATCATGTGATGCACAACCTATAGCTACAGCTGGTGATCTATTACAGTATTGTTATAGCATGTGATGTACACCCTATAGCTACAGCTGGTGATCTATAACAGTATTGTTATAGCATGTGATGTACACCATATAGCTACAGCTGGTGATCTATTACAGTATTGTTATAGCAAGTGATGTACACCCTATAGCTACAGCTGGTGATCTATTACAGTATTGTTATATCATGTGATGTACACCCATTAGCTACAGCTGGTGATCTATTACAGTATTGTTATATCATGTGATGTACACCCTATAGCTACAGCTGGTGATCTATTACAGTATTGTTATATCATGTGATGCACACCCTATAGCTACAGCAGGTGATCTATTACAGTATTGTTATAGCATGTGATGTACACCCTATAGCTACAGCTGGTGATCTATTACAGTATTGTTATATCATGTGATGTACACCCTATAGCTACAGCTGGTGATCTATAACAGTATTGTTATGGCATGTGATGTACACCCTATAGTTACAGCTGGTGATCTATAACAGTATTGTTATGGCAGGTGATGTACACCCTATAGCTACAGCTGGTGATCTATTACAGTGTTGTTATATCATGTGATGTACACCCTATGGCTACAGCTGGTGATCTATAACAGTATTGTTATATCATGTGATGTACACCCTATAGCTACAGCTGGTGATCTATTACAGTATTGTTATAGCATGTGATGTACACCCATTAGCTACAGCTGGTGATCTATTACAGTATTGTTATAGCATGTGATGTACACCCTATAGCTACAGCTGGTGATCTATTACAGTATTGTTATATCATGTGATGTACACCCATTAGCTACAGCTGGTGATCTATTACAGTATTGTTATAGCATGTGATGTACACCCTATAGCTACAGCTGGTGATCTATTACAGTGTTGTTATATCATGTGATGTACACCCTATAGCTACAGCTGGTGATCTATTACAGTATTGTTATGGCATGTGATGTTCACCCTATGGCTACAGCTGGTGATCTATAACAGTATTGTTATATCATGTGATGTACACCCATTAGCTACAGCTGGTGATCTATTACAGTATTGTTATATCATGTGATGTACACCCATTAGCTACAGCTGGTGATCTATTACAGTATTGTTATCTCATGTGATGTACACCCATTAGCTACAGCTGGTGATCTATTACAGTATTGTTATATCATGTGATGTACACCCTATAGCTACAGCTGGTGATCTATTACAGTATTGTTATATCATGTGATGTACACCCATTAGCTACAGCTGGTGATCTATTACAGTATTGCTATAGCATGTGATGTACACCCATTAGCTACAGCTGGTGATCTATTACAGTATTGTTATAGCATGTGATGTACACCCTATAGCTACAGCTGGTGATCTATTACAGTATTGTTATAGCATGTGATGTACACCCATTAGCTACAGCTGGTGATGTATTACAGTATTGCTATAGCATGTGATGTACACCCTATAGCTACAGCTGGTGATCTATTACAGTGTTGTTATATCATGTGATGTACACCCTATAGCTACAGCTGGTGATCTATTACAGTATTGTTATAGCATGTGATGTACACCCTATAGCTTACAGCTGGTGATCTATTACAGTATTGTTATATCATGTGATGTACACCCTATAGCTACAGCTGGTGATCTATAACAGTATTGTTATATCATGTGATGTACACCATATAGCTTACAGCTGGTGATCTATTACAGTACTGTTATAGCATGTGATGTACACCATATAGCTACAGCTGGTGATCTATTACAGTATTGTTATATCATGTGATGTACACCATATAGCTACAGCTGGTGATCTATTACAGTATAGTTATAGCATGTGATGTACACCCTATGGCTACAGCTGGTGATCTATTACACTATTGTTATAGCATATGATGTACACCCTATAGCTACAGCTGGTGATCTATTACAGTATAGTTATAGCATGTGATGTACACCCTATAGCTACAGCTGGTGATCTATTACAGTATTGTTATATCATGTGATGTACACCCTATAGCTACAGCTGGTGATCTATAACAGTATTGTTATAGCATGTGATGTACACCCCATAGCTACAGCTGGTGATCTATTACAGTATTGTTATAGCATGTGATGTACACCCTATAGCTACAGCAGGTGATCTATTACAGTATAGTTATAGCATGTGATGTACACCCTATAGCTACAGCTGGTGATCTATTACAGTATAGTTATATCATGTGATGTACACCCTATGGCTACAGCTGGTGATCTATTACAGTATTGTTATAGCATGTCATGTACACCCTATAGCTACAGCTGGTGATCTATTACAGTATAGTTATTGCATGTGATGTACACCCTATAGCTACAGCTGGTGATCTATTACTGAATTGCTATAGCATGTGATGTACACCCTATAGCTACAGCTGGTGATCTATTACAGTATTGTTATATCATGTGATGTACACCCTATAGCTACAGCTGGTGATCTATAACAGTATTGTTATATCATGTGATGTACACCCTATAGCTACAGCTGGTGATCTATTACAGTACTGTTATATCATGTGATGTACACCCTATAGCTACAGCTGGTGATCTATTACAGTATTGTTATAGCATGTGATGGTACACCCTATAGCTACAGCTGGTGATCTATTACAGTGTTGTTATAGCATGTGATGTACACCCTATAGCTTACAGCTGGTGATCTATTACAGTATTGTTATATCATGTGATGTACACCCTATAGCTACAGCTGGTGATCTATTACAGTATTGTTATAGCATGTGATGTACACCCTATAGCTTACAGCTGGTGATCTATTACAGTATTGTTATAGCATGTGATGTACACCCTATAGCTTACAGCTGGTGATCTATTACAGTATTGTTATAGCATGTGATGTACACCATATAGCTACAGCTGGTGATCTATTACAGTATTGTTATAGCATGTGATGTACACCCTATAGCTACAGCTGGTGATCTATTACAGTACTGTTATATCATGTGATGTACACCCTATAGCTTACAGCTGGTGATCTATTACAGTATTGTTGTATCATGTGATGCACAACCTATAGCTACTGCTGGTGATCTATTACAGTATTGTTATAGCATGTGATGTACACCCTATAGCTACAGCTGGTGATCTATAACAGTATTGTTTTAGCATGTGATGTACACCATATAGCTACAGCTGGTGATCTATTACAGTATTGTTATAGCAAGTGATGTACACCCATTAGCTACAGCTGGTGATCTATTACAGTATTGTTATATCATGTGATGTACACCCTATAGCTACAGCTGGTGATCTATTACAGTATTGTTATATCATGTGATGCACACCCTATAGCTACAGCTGGTGATCTATTACAGTATTGTTATAGCATGTGATGTACACCCTATAGCTACAGCTGGTGATCTATTACAGTATTGTTATAGCATGTGATGTACACCCATTAACTACAGCTGGTGATCTATTACAGTATTGTTATATCATGTGATGTACACCCTATAGCTACAGCTGGTGATCTATTACAGTATTGTTATATCATGTGATGTACACCCTATGGCTACAGCTGGTGATCTATTACAGTATTGTTATAGCATGTGATGTACACCCTATAGCTACAGCTGGTGATCTATTACAGTATTGTTATATCATGTGATGTACACCCTATAGCTACAGCTGGTGATCTATTACAGTATTGTTATAGCATGTGATGTACACCCTATGGCTACAGCTGGTGATCTATTACAGTATTGTTATAGCATGTGATGTACGCCCTATAGCTACAGCTGGTGATCTATAACAGTATTGCTATATCATGTGATGTACACCCATTAGCTACAGCTGGTGATCTATTACAGTATTGTTATATCATGTGATGTACACCCATTAGCTACAGCTGGTGATCTATTGCAGTATTGTTATAGCATGTGATGTACACCCTATAGCTACAGCTGGTGATCTATTACAGTATTGTTATATCATGTGATGTACACCCTATGGCTACAGCTGGTGATCTATTACAGTATTGTTATAGCATGCGACGTACACCCTATGGCTACAGCTGGTGATCTATTACAGTATTGTTATATCATGTGATGTACACCCTATGGCTACAGCTGGTGATCTATTACAGTATTGCTATAGCATGTGATGTACACCCTATGGCTACAGCTGGTGATCTATTACAGTATTGTTATAGCATGTGATGTACACCCTATAGCTACAGCTGGTGATCTATAACAGTATAGTTATAGCATGTCATGTACACCCTATAGCTACAGCTGGTGATCTATTACAGTATTGTTATAGCATGTGATGTACACCCTATGGCTAGAGCTGGTGATCTATAACAGTATTGTTATAGCATGTGATGTACACCCTATGGCTACAGCTGGTGATCTATTACAGTATTGATATATCATGTGATGTACACCCTATGGCTACAGCTGGTGATCTATTACAGTATTGTTATAGCATGTGATGTACACCCTATGGCTACAGCTGGTGATCTATTACAGTATTGTTATATCATGTGATGTACACCATATAGCTACAGCTGGTGATCTATTACAGTATTGTTATAGCATGTGATGTACACTCTATGGCTACAGCTGGTGATCTATTACAGTATTGTTATAGCATGTGATGTACACCCTATAGCTACAGCTGGTGATCTATTACAGTATTGTTATAGCATGTGATGTACACCCTATAGCTACAGCTGGTGATCGATTACAGTGTTGTTATATCATGTGATGTACACCCTATAGCTACAGCTGGTGATCTATTACAGTATTGTTATATCATGTGATGTACACCCTATGGCTACAGCTGGTGATCTATTACAGTATTGTTAT
Organism: Meconema thalassinum; assembly: GCA_946902985.2. NCBI lineage: Eukaryota > Metazoa > Arthropoda > Insecta > Orthoptera > Tettigoniidae > Meconema > Meconema thalassinum. Next base: position 263,555,108 of record OX336397.1, on the reverse strand, counting down.
ATCATGTGATGTACACCCTATAGCTTACAGCTGGTGATCTATTACAGTATTGTTATAGCATGTGATGTACACCCTATAGCTTACAGCTGGTGATCTATTACAGTATTGTTATAGCATGTGATGTACACCCTATAGCTTACAGCTGGTGATCTATTACAGTATTGTTATAGCATGTGATGTACACCCTATGCCTACAGCTGGTGATCTATTACAGTATTGTTATATCATGTGATGTACACCCATTAGCTACAGCTGGTGATCTATTACAGTGTTGTTATATCATGTGATGTACACCCTATGGCTACAGCTGGTGATCTATTACAGTATTGTTATAGCATGTGATGTACACCCTATAGCTACAGCTGGTGATCTATTACAGTATTGTTATATCATGTGATGTACACCCTATAGCTACAGCTGGTGATCTATTACAGTATTGTTATATCATGTGATGTACACCCTATAGCTACAGCTGGTGATCTATAACAGTATTGTTATGGCATGTGATGTACACCCTATAGTTACAGCTGGTGATCTATAACAGTATTGTTATGGCAGGTGATGTACACCCTATAGCTACAGCTGGTGATCTATAACAGTATTGTTATATCATGTGATGTACACCCTATAGCTACACCTGGTGATCTATTACAGTATTGTTATAGCAAGTGATGTACACCCTATAACTTACAGCTGGTGATCTATTACAGTATTGTTATATCATGTGATGCACAACCTATAGCTACAGCTGGTGATCTATTACAGTATTGTTATAGCATGTGATGTACACCCTATAGCTACAGCTGGTGATCTATAACAGTATTGTTATAGCATGTGATGTACACCATATAGCTACAGCTGGTGATCTATTACAGTATTGTTATAGCAAGTGATGTACACCCTATAGCTACAGCTGGTGATCTATTACAGTATTGTTATATCATGTGATGTACACCCATTAGCTACAGCTGGTGATCTATTACAGTATTGTTATATCATGTGATGTACACCCTATAGCTACAGCTGGTGATCTATTACAGTATTGTTATATCATGTGATGCACACCCTATAGCTACAGCAGGTGATCTATTACAGTATTGTTATAGCATGTGATGTACACCCTATAGCTACAGCTGGTGATCTATTACAGTATTGTTATATCATGTGATGTACACCCTATAGCTACAGCTGGTGATCTATAACAGTATTGTTATGGCATGTGATGTACACCCTATAGTTACAGCTGGTGATCTATAACAGTATTGTTATGGCAGGTGATGTACACCCTATAGCTACAGCTGGTGATCTATTACAGTGTTGTTATATCATGTGATGTACACCCTATGGCTACAGCTGGTGATCTATAACAGTATTGTTATATCATGTGATGTACACCCTATAGCTACAGCTGGTGATCTATTACAGTATTGTTATAGCATGTGATGTACACCCATTAGCTACAGCTGGTGATCTATTACAGTATTGTTATAGCATGTGATGTACACCCTATAGCTACAGCTGGTGATCTATTACAGTATTGTTATATCATGTGATGTACACCCATTAGCTACAGCTGGTGATCTATTACAGTATTGTTATAGCATGTGATGTACACCCTATAGCTACAGCTGGTGATCTATTACAGTGTTGTTATATCATGTGATGTACACCCTATAGCTACAGCTGGTGATCTATTACAGTATTGTTATGGCATGTGATGTTCACCCTATGGCTACAGCTGGTGATCTATAACAGTATTGTTATATCATGTGATGTACACCCATTAGCTACAGCTGGTGATCTATTACAGTATTGTTATATCATGTGATGTACACCCATTAGCTACAGCTGGTGATCTATTACAGTATTGTTATCTCATGTAATGTACACCCATTAGCTACAGCTGGTGATCTATTACAGTATTGTTATATCATGTGATGTACACCCTATAGCTACAGCTGGTGATCTATTACAGTATTGTTATATCATGTGATGTACACCCATTAGCTACAGCTGGTGATCTATTACAGTATTGCTATAGCATGTGATGTACACCCATTAGCTACAGCTGGTGATCTATTACAGTATTGTTATAGCATGTGATGTACACCCTATAGCTACAGCTGGTGATCTATTACAGTATTGTTATAGCATGTGATGTACACCCATTAGCTACAGCTGGTGATGTATTACAGTATTGCTATAGCATGTGATGTACACCCTATAGCTACAGCTGGTGATCTATTACAGTGTTGTTATATCATGTGATGTACACCCTATAGCTACAGCTGGTGATCTATTACAGTATTGTTATAGCATGTGATGTACACCCTATAGCTTACAGCTGGTGATCTATTACAGTATTGTTATATCATGTGATGTACACCCTATAGCTACAGCTGGTGATCTATAACAGTATTGTTATATCATGTGATGTACACCATATAGCTTACAGCTGGTGATCTATTACAGTACTGTTATAGCATGTGATGTACACCATATAGCTACAGCTGGTGATCTATTACAGTATTGTTATATCATGTGATGTACACCATATAGCTACAGCTGGTGATCTATTACAGTATAGTTATAGCATGTGATGTACACCCTATGGCTACAGCTGGTGATCTATTACACTATTGTTATAGCATATGATGTACACCCTATAGCTACAGCTGGTGATCTATTACAGTATAGTTATAGCATGTGATGTACACCCTATAGCTACAGCTGGTGATCTATTACAGTATTGTTATATCATGTGATGTACACCCTATAGCTACAGCTGGTGATCTATAACAGTATTGTTATAGCATGTGATGTACACCCCATAGCTACAGCTGGTGATCTATTACAGTATTGTTATAGCATGTGATGTACACCCTATAGCTACAGCAGGTGATCTATTACAGTATAGTTATAGCATGTGATGTACACCCTATAGCTACAGCTGGTGATCTATTACAGTATAGTTATATCATGTGATGTACACCCTATGGCTACAGCTGGTGATCTATTACAGTATTGTTATAGCATGTCATGTACACCCTATAGCTACAGCTGGTGATCTATTACAGTATAGTTATTGCATGTGATGTACACCCTATAGCTACAGCTGGTGATCTATTACTGAATTGCTATAGCATGTGATGTACACCCTATAGCTACAGCTGGTGATCTATTACAGTATTGTTATATCATGTGATGTACACCCTATAGCTACAGCTGGTGATCTATAACAGTATTGTTATATCATGTGATGTACACCCTATAGCTACAGCTGGTGATCTATTACAGTACTGTTATATCATGTTATGTACACCCTATAGCTACAGCTGGTGATCTATTACAGTATTGTTATAGCATGTGATGGTACACCCTATAGCTACAGCTGGTGATCTATTACAGTGTTGTTATAGCATGTGATGTACACCCTATAGCTTACAGCTGGTGATCTATTACAGTATTGTTATATCATGTGATGTACACCCTATAGCTACAGCTGGTGATCTATTACAGTATTGTTATAGCATGTGATGTACACCCTATAGCTTACAGCTGGTGATCTATTACAGTATTGTTATAGCATGTGATGTACACCCTATAGCTTACAGCTGGTGATCTATTACAGTATTGTTATAGCATGTGATGTACACCATATAGCTACAGCTGGTGATCTATTACAGTATTATTATAGCATGTGATGTACACCCTATAGCTACAGCTGGTGATCTATTACAGTACTGTTATATCATGTGATGTACACCCTATAGCTTACAGCTGGTGATCTATTACAGTATTGTTGTATCATGTGATGCACAACCTATAGCTACTGCTGGTGATCTATTACAGTATTGTTATAGCATGTGATGTACACCCTATAGCTACAGCTGGTGATCTATAACAGTATTGTTTTAGCATGTGATGTACACCATATAGCTACAGCTGGTGATCTATTACAGTATTGTTATAGCAAGTGATGTACACCCATTAGCTACAGCTGGTGATCTATTACAGTATTGTTATATCATGTGATGTACACCCTATAGCTACAGCTGGTGATCTATTACAGTATTGTTATATCATGTGATGCACACCCTATAGCTACAGCTGGTGATCTATTACAGTATTGTTATAGCATGTGATGTACACCCTATAGCTACAGCTGGTGATCTATTACAGTATTGTTATAGCATGTGATGTACACCCATTAACTACAGCTGGTGATCTATTACAGTATTGTTATATCATGTGATGTACACCCTATAGCTACAGCTGGTGATCTATTACAGTATTGTTATATCATGTGATGTACACCCTATGGCTACAGCTGGTGATCTATTACAGTATTGTTATAGCATGTGATGTACACCCTATAGCTACAGCTGGTGATCTATTACAGTATTGTTATATCATGTGATGTACACCCTATAGCTACAGCTGGTGATCTATTACAGTATTGTTATAGCATGTGATGTACACCCTATGGCTACAGCTGGTGATCTATTACAGTATTGTTATAGCATGTGATGTACGCCCTATAGCTACAGCTGGTGATCTATAACAGTATTGCTATATCATGTGATGTACACCCATTAGCTACAGCTGGTGATCTATTACAGTATTGTTATATCATGTGATGTACACCCATTAGCTACAGCTGGTGATCTATTGCAGTATTGTTATAGCATGTGATGTACACCCTATAGCTACAGCTGGTGATCTATTACAGTATTGTTATATCATGTGATGTACACCCTATGGCTACAGCTGGTGATCTATTACAGTATTGTTATAGCATGCGACGTACACCCTATGGCTACAGCTGGTGATCTATTACAGTATTGTTATATCATGTGATGTACACCCTATGGCTACAGCTGGTGATCTATTACAGTATTGCTATAGCATGTGATGTACACCCTATGGCTACAGCTGGTGATCTATTACAGTATTGTTATAGCATGTGATGTACACCCTATAGCTACAGCTGGTGATCTATAACAGTATAGTTATAGCATGTCATGTACACCCTATAGCTACAGCTGGTGATCTATTACAGTATTGTTATAGCATGTGATGTACACCCTATGGCTACAGCTGGTGATCTATAACAGTATTGTTATAGCATGTGATGTACACCCTATGGCTACAGCTGGTGATCTATTACAGTATTGATATATCATGTGATGTACACCCTATGGCTACAGCTGGTGATCTATTACAGTATTGTTATAGCATGTGATGTACACCCTATGGCTACAGCTGGTGATCTATTACAGTATTGTTATATCATGTGATGTACACCATATAGCTACAGCTGGTGATCTATTACAGTATTGTTATAGCATGTGATGTACACTCTATGGCTACAGCTGGTGATCTATTACAGTATTGTTATAGCATGTGATGTACACCCTATAGCTACAGCTGGTGATCTATTACAGTATTGTTATAGCATGTGATGTACACCCTATAGCTACAGCTGGTGATCGATTACAGTGTTGTTATATCATGTGATGTACACCCTATAGCTACAGCTGGTGATCTATTACAGTATTGTTATATCATGTGATGTACACCCTATGGCTACAGCTGGTGATCTATTACAGTATTGTTATATCATGTGATGTACACCCTATAGCTTACAGCTGGTGATCTATTACAGTATTGTTATAGCATGTGATGTACACCCTATAGCTTACAGCTGGTGATCTATTACAGTATTGTTATAGCATGTGATGTACACCCTATAGCTTACAGCTGGTGATCTATTACAGTATTGTTATAGCATGTGATGTACACCCTATGCCTACAGCTGGTGATCTATTACAGTATTGTTATATCATGTGATGTACACCCATTAGCTACAGCTGGTGATCTATTACAGTGTTGTTATATCATGTGATATACACCCTATGGCTACAGCTGGTGATCTATTACAGTATTGTTATAGCATGTGATGTACACCCTATAGCTACAGCTGGTGATCTATTACAGTATTGTTATATCATGTGATGTACACCCTATAGCTACAGCTGGTGATCTATTACAGTATTGTTATATCATGTGATGTACACCCTATAGCTACAGCTGGTGATCTATAACAGTATTGTTATGGCATGTGATGTACACCCTATAGTTACAGCTGGTGATCTATAACAGTATTGTTATGGCAGGTGATGTACACCCTATAGCTACAGCTGGTGATCTATAACAGTATTGTTATATCATGTGATGTACACCCTATAGCTACAGCTGGTGATCTATTACAGTATTGTTATAGCATGTGATGTACACCCATTAGCTACAGCTGGTGTTCTATTACAGTATTGTTATAGCATGTGATGTACACCCTATAGCTACAGCTGGTGATCTATTACAGTATTGTTATATCATGTGATGTACACCCATTAGCTACAGCTGGTGATCTATTACAGTATTGTTATCGCATGTGATGTACACCCTATAGCTACAGCTGGTGATCTATTACAGTGTTGTTATATCATGTGATGTACACCCTATAGCTACAGCTGGTGATCTATTACAGTATTGTTATGGCATGTGATGTACACCCTATGGCTACAGCTGGTGATCTATAACAGTATTGTTATATCATGTGATGTACACCCATTAGCTACAGCTGGTGATCTATTACAGTATTGTTATATCATGTGATGTACACCCATTAGCTACAGCTGGTGATCTATTACAGTATTGTTATCTCATGTGATGTACACCCATTAGCTACAGCTGGTGATCTATTACAGTATTGTTATATCATGTGATGTACACCCTATAGCTACAGCTGGTGATCTATTACAGTATTGCTATATCATGTGATGTACACCCTATAGCTACAGCTGGTGATCTATTACAGTATTGTTATATCATGTGATGTACACCCTATAGCTACAGCTGGTGATCTATTACAGTATTGTTATAGCATGTGATGTACACCATATAGCTACAGCTGGTGATCTATTACAGTATTGTTATAGCATGTGATATACACCCTATAGCTACAGCTGGTGATCTATAACAGTATTGTTATATCATGTGATGTACACCCTATAGCTACACCTGGTGATCTATTACAGTATTGTTATAGCAAGTGATGTACACCCTATAGCTTACAGCTGGAGATCTATTACAGTATTGTTATATCATGTGATGCACAACCTATAGCTACAGCTGGTGATCTATTACAGTATTGTTATAGCATGTGATGTACACCCTATAGCTACAGCTGGTGATCTATAACAGTATTGTTATAGCATGTGATGTACACCATATAGCTACAGCTGGTGATCTATTACAGTATTGTTATAGCAAGTGATGTACACCCTATAGCTACAGCTGGTGATCTATTACAGTATTGTTATATCATGTGATGTACACCCATTAGCTACAGCTGGTGATCTATTACAGTATTGTTATATCATGTGATGTACACCCTATAGCTACAGCTGGTGATCTATTACAGTATTGTTATATCATGTGATGCACACCCTATAGCTACAGCAGGTGATCTATTACAGTATTGTTATAGCATGTGATGTACACCCTATAGCTACAGCTGGTGATCTATTACAGTATTGTTATATCATGTGATGTACACCCTATAGCTACAGCTGGTGACCTATAACAGTATTGTTATGGCATGTGATGTACACCCTATAGTTACAGCTGGTGATCTATAACAGTATTGTTATGGCAGGTGATGTACACCCTATAGCTACAGCTGGTGATCTATTACAGTGTTGTTATATCATGTGATGTACACCCTATGGCTACAGCTGGTGATCTATAACAGTATTGTTATATCATGTGATGTACACCCTATAGCTACAGCTGGTGATCTATTACAGTATTGTTATAGCATGTGATGTACACCCATTAGCTACAGCTGGTGATCTATTACAGTATTGTTATAGCATGTGATGTACACCCTATAGCTACAGCTGGTGATCTATTACAGTATTGTTATATCATGTGATGTACACCCATTAGCTACAGCTGGTGATCTATTACAGTATTGTTATAGCATGTGATGTACACCCTATAGCTACAGCTGGTGATCTATTACAGTGTTGTTATATCATGTGATGTACACCCTATAGCTACAGCTGGTGATCTATTACAGTATTGTTATGGCATGTGATGTACACCCTATGGCTACAGCTGGTGATCTATAACAGTATTGTTATATCAAGTGATGTACACCCATTAGCTACAGCTGGTGATCTATTACAGTATTGTTATATCATGTGATGTACACCCATTAGCTACAGCTGGTGATCTATTACAGTATTGTTATCTCATGTGATGTACACCCATTAGCTACAGCTGGTGATCTATTACAGTATTGTTATATCATGTGATGTACACCCTATAGCTACAGCTGGTGATCTATTACAGTATTGTTATAGCATGTGATGTACACCCATTAGCTACAGCTGGTGATGTATTACAGTATTGCTATAGCATGTGATGTACACCCTATAGCTACAGCTGGTGATCTATTACAGTGTTGTTATATCATGTGATGTACACCCTATAGCTACAGCTGGTGATCTATTACAGTATTGTTATAGCATGTGATGTACACCCTATAGCTTACAGCTGGTGATCTATTACAGTATTGTTATATCATGTGATGTACACCCTATAGCTACAGCTGGTGATCTATAACAGTATTGTTATATCATGTGATGTACACCATATAGCTTACAGCTGGTGATCTATTACAGTACTGTTATAGCATGTGATGTACACCATATAGCTACAGCTGGTGATCTATTACAGTATTGTTATATCATGTGATGTACACCATATAGCTACAGCTGGTGATCTATTACAGTATAGTTATAGCATGTGATGTACACCCTATGGCTACAGCTGGTGATCTATTACACTATTGTTATAGCATATGATGTACACCCTATAGCTACAGCTGGTGATCTATTACAGTATAGTTATAGCATGTGATGTACACCCTATAGCTACAGCTGGTGATCTATTACAGTATTGTTATATCATGTGATGTACACCCTATAGCTACAGCTGGTGATCTATAACAGTATTGTTATAGCATGTGATGTACACCCCATAGCTACAGCTGGTGATCTATTACAGTATTGTTATAGCATGTGATGTACACCCTATAGCTACAGCAGGTGATCTATTACAGTATAGTTATAGCATGTGATGTACACCCTATAGCTACAGCTGGTGATCTATTACAGTATAGTTATATCATGTGATGTACACCCTATGGCTACAGCTGGTGATCTATTACAGTATTGTTATAGCATGTCATGTACACCCTATAGCTACAGCTGGTGATCTATTACAGTATAGTTATTGCATGTGATGTACACCCTATAGCTACAGCTGGTGATCTATTACTGAATTGCTATAGCATGTGATGTACACCCTATAGCTACAGCTGGTGATCTATTACAGTATTGTTATATCATGTGATGTACACCCTATAGCTACAGCTGGTGATCTATAACAGTATTGTTATATCATGTGATGTACACCCTATAGCTACAGCTGGTGATCTATTACAGTACTGTTATATCATGTTATGTACACCCTATAGCTACAGCTGGTGATCTATTACAGTATTGTTATAGCATGTGATGGTACACCCTATAGCTACAGCTGGTGATCTATTACAGTGTTGTTATAGCATGTGATGTACACCCTATAGCTTACAGCTGGTGATCTATTACAGTATTGTTATATCATGTGATGTACACCCTATAGCTACAGCTGGTGATCTATTACAGTATTGTTATAGCATGTGATGTACACCCTATAGCTTACAGCTGGTGATCTATTACAGTATTGTTATAGCATGTGATGTACACCCTATAGCTTACAGCTGGTGATCTATTACAGTATTGTTATAGCATGTGATGTACACCATATAGCTACAGCTGGTGATCTATTACAGTATTATTATAGCATGTGATGTACACCCTATAGCTACAGCTGGTGATCTATTACAGTACTGTTATATCATGTGATGTACACCCTATAGCTTACAGCTGGTGATCTATTACAGTATTGTTGTATCATGTGATGCACAACCTATAGCTACTGCTGGTGATCTATTACAGTATTGTTATAGCATGTGATGTACACCCTATAGCTACAGCTGGTGATCTATAACAGTATTGTTTTAGCATGTGATGTACACCATATAGCTACAGCTGGTGATCTATTACAGTATTGTTATAGCAAGTGATGTACACCCATTAGCTACAGCTGGTGATCTATTACAGTATTGTTATATCATGTGATGTACACCCTATAGCTACAGCTGGTGATCTATTACAGTATTGTTATATCATGTGATGCACACCCTATAGCTACAGCTGGTGATCTATTACAGTATTGTTATAGCATGTGATGTACACCCTATAGCTACAGCTGGTGATCTATTACAGTATTGTTATAGCATGTGATGTACACCCATTAACTACAGCTGGTGATCTATTACAGTATTGTTATATCATGTGATGTACACCCTATAGCTACAGCTGGTGATCTATTACAGTATTGTTATATCATGTGATGTACACCCTATGGCTACAGCTGGTGATCTATTACAGTATTGTTATAGCATGTGATGTACACCCTATAGCTACAGCTGGTGATCTATTACAGTATTGTTATATCATGTGATGTACACCCTATAGCTACAGCTGGTGATCTATTACAGTATTGTTATAGCATGTGATGTACACCCTATGGCTACAGCTGGTGATCTATTACAGTATTGTTATAGCATGTGATGTACGCCCTATAGCTACAGCTGGTGATCTATAACAGTATTGCTATATCATGTGATGTACACCCATTAGCTACAGCTGGTGATCTATTACAGTATTGTTATATCATGTGATGTACACCCATTAGCTACAGCTGGTGATCTATTGCAGTATTGTTATAGCATGTGATGTACACCCTATAGCTACAGCTGGTGATCTATTACAGTATTGTTATATCATGTGATGTACACCCTATGGCTACAGCTGGTGATCTATTACAGTATTGTTATAGCATGCGACGTACACCCTATGGCTACAGCTGGTGATCTATTACAGTATTGTTATATCATGTGATGTACACCCTATGGCTACAGCTGGTGATCTATTACAGTATTGCTATAGCATGTGATGTACACCCTATGGCTACAGCTGGTGATCTATTACAGTATTGTTATAGCATGTGATGTACACCCTATAGCTACAGCTGGTGATCTATAACAGTATAGTTATAGCATGTCATGTACACCCTATAGCTACAGCTGGTGATCTATTACAGTATTGTTATAGCATGTGATGTACACCCTATGGCTACAGCTGGTGATCTATAACAGTATTGTTATAGCATGTGATGTACACCCTATGGCTACAGCTGGTGATCTATTACAGTATTGATATATCATGTGATGTACACCCTATGGCTACAGCTGGTGATCTATTACAGTATTGTTATAGCATGTGATGTACACCCTATGGCTACAGCTGGTGATCTATTACAGTATTGTTATATCATGTGATGTACACCATATAGCTACAGCTGGTGATCTATTACAGTATTGTTATAGCATGTGATGTACACTCTATGGCTACAGCTGGTGATCTATTACAGTATTGTTATAGCATGTGATGTACACCCTATAGCTACAGCTGGTGATCTATTACAGTATTGTTATAGCATGTGATGTACACCCTATAGCTACAGCTGGTGATCGATTACAGTGTTGTTATATCATGTGATGTACACCCTATAGCTACAGCTGGTGATCTATTACAGTATTGTTATATCATGTGATGTACACCCTATGGCTACAGCTGGTGATCTATTACAGTATTGTTATATCATGTGATGTACACCCTATAGCTTACAGCTGGTGATCTATTACAGTATTGTTATAGCATGTGATGTACACCCTATAGCTTACAGCTGGTGATCTATTACAGTATTGTTATAGCATGTGATGTACACCCTATAGCTTACAGCTGGTGATCTATTACAGTATTGTTATAGCATGTGATGTACACCCTATGCCTACAGCTGGTGATCTATTACAGTATTGTTATATCATGTGATGTACACCCATTAGCTACAGCTGGTGATCTATTACAGTGTTGTTATATCATGTGATATACACCCTATGGCTACAGCTGGTGATCTATTACAGTATTGTTATAGCATGTGATGTACACCCTATAGCTACAGCTGGTGATCTATTACAGTATTGTTATATCATGTGATGTACACCCTATAGCTACAGCTGGTGATCTATTACAGTATTGTTATATCATGTGATGTACACCCTATAGCTACAGCTGGTGATCTATAACAGTATTGTTATGGCATGTGATGTACACCCTATAGTTACAGCTGGTGATCTATAACAGTATTGTTATGGCAGGTGATGTACACCCTATAGCTACAGCTGGTGATCTATAACAGTATTGTTATATCATGTGATGTACACCCTATAGCTACAGCTGGTGATCTATTACAGTATTGTTATAGCATGTGATGTACACCCATTAGCTACAGCTGGTGTTCTATTACAGTATTGTTATAGCATGTGATGTACACCCTATAGCTACAGCTGGTGATCTATTACAGTATTGTTATATCATGTGATGTACACCCATTAGCTACAGCTGGTGATCTATTACAGTATTGTTATCGCATGTGATGTACACCCTATAGCTACAGCTGGTGATCTATTACAGTGTTGTTATATCATGTGATGTACACCCTATAGCTACAGCTGGTGATCTATTACAGTATTGTTATGGCATGTGATGTACACCCTATGGCTACAGCTGGTGATCTATAACAGTATTGTTATATCATGTGATGTACACCCATTAGCTACAGCTGGTGATCTATTACAGTATTGTTATATCATGTGATGTACACCCATTAGCTACAGCTGGTGATCTATTACAGTATTGTTATCTCATGTGATGTACACCCATTAGCTACAGCTGGTGATCTATTACAGTATTGTTATATCATGTGATGTACACCCTATAGCTACAGCTGGTGATCTATTACAGTATTGCTATATCATGTGATGTACACCCTATAGCTACAGCTGGTGATCTATTACAGTATTGTTATATCATGTGATGTACACCCTATAGCTACAGCTGGTGATCTATTACAGTATTGTTATAGCATGTGATGTACACCATATAGCTACAGCTGGTGATCTATTACAGTATTGTTATAGCATGTGATATACACCCTATAGCTACAGCTGGTGATCTATAACAGTATTGTTATATCATGTGATGTACACCCTATAGCTACACCTGGTGATCTATTACAGTATTGTTATAGCAAGTGATGTACACCCTATAGCTTACAGCTGGAGATCTATTACAGTATTGTTATATCATGTGATGCACAACCTATAGCTACAGCTGGTGATCTATTACAGTATTGTTATAGCATGTGATGTACACCCTATAGCTACAGCTGGTGATCTATAACAGTATTGTTATAGCATGTGATGTACACCATATAGCTACAGCTGGTGATCTATTACAGTATTGTTATAGCAAGTGATGTACACCCTATAGCTACAGCTGGTGATCTATTACAGTATTGTTATATCATGTGATGTACACCCATTAGCTACAGCTGGTGATCTATTACAGTATTGTTATATCATGTGATGTACACCCTATAGCTACAGCTGGTGATCTATTACAGTATTGTTATATCATGTGATGCACACCCTATAGCTACAGCAGGTGATCTATTACAGTATTGTTATAGCATGTGATGTACACCCTATAGCTACAGCTGGTGATCTATTACAGTATTGTTATATCATGTGATGTACACCCTATAGCTACAGCTGGTGACCTATAACAGTATTGTTATGGCATGTGATGTACACCCTATAGTTACAGCTGGTGATCTATAACAGTATTGTTATGGCAGGTGATGTACACCCTATAGCTACAGCTGGTGATCTATTACAGTGTTGTTATATCATGTGATGTACACCCTATGGCTACAGCTGGTGATCTATAACAGTATTGTTATATCATGTGATGTACACCCTATAGCTACAGCTGGTGATCTATTACAGTATTGTTATAGCATGTGATGTACACCCATTAGCTACAGCTGGTGATCTATTACAGTATTGTTATAGCATGTGATGTACACCCTATAGCTACAGCTGGTGATCTATTACAGTATTGTTATATCATGTGATGTACACCCATTAGCTACAGCTGGTGATCTATTACAGTATTGTTATAGCATGTGATGTACACCCTATAGCTACAGCTGGTGATCTATTACAGTGTTGTTATATCATGTGATGTACACCCTATAGCTACAGCTGGTGATCTATTACAGTATTGTTATGGCATGTGATGTACACCCTATGGCTACAGCTGGTGATCTATAACAGTATTGTTATATCAAGTGATGTACACCCATTAGCTACAGCTGGTGATCTATTACAGTATTGTTATATCATGTGATGTACACCCATTAGCTACAGCTGGTGATCTATTACAGTATTGTTATCTCATGTGATGTACACCCATTAGCTACAGCTGGTGATCTATTACAGTATTGTTATATCATGTGATGTACACCCTATAGCTACAGCTGGTGATCTATTACAGTATTGTTATAGCATGTGATGTACACCCATTAGCTACAGCTGGTGATGTATTACAGTATTGCTATAGCATGTGATGTACACCCTATAGCTACAGCTGGTGATCTATTACAGTGTTGTTATATCATGTGATGTACACCCTATAGCTACAGCTGGTGATCTATTACAGTATTGTTATAGCATGTGATGTACACCCTATAGCTTACAGCTGGTGATCTATTACAGTATTGTTATATCATGTGATGTACACCCTATAGCTACAGCTGGTGATCTATAACAGTATTGTTATATCATGTGATGTACACCATATAGCTTACAGCTGGTGATCTATTACAGTACTGTTATAGCATGTGATGTACACCATATAGCTACAGCTGGTGATCTATTACAGTATTGTTATATCATGTGATGTACACCATATAGCTACAGCTGGTGATCTATTACAGTATAGTTATAGCATGTGATGTACACCCTATGGCTACAGCTGGTGATCTATTACACTATTGTTATAGCATATGATGTACACCCTATAGCTACAGCTGGTGATCTATTACAGTATAGTTATAGCATGTGATGTACACCCTATAGCTACAGCTGGTGATCTATTACAGTATTGTTATATCATGTGATGTACACCCTATAGCTACAGCTGGTGATCTATAACAGTATTGTTATAGCATGTGATGTACACCCCATAGCTACAGCTGGTGATCTATTACAGTATTGTTATAGCATGTGATGTACACCCTATAGCTACAGCAGGTGATCTATTACAGTATAGTTATAGCATGTGATGTACACCCTATAGCTACAGCTGGTGATCTATTACAGTATAGTTATATCATGTGATGTACACCCTATGGCTACAGCTGGTGATCTATTACAGTATTGTTATAGCATGTCATGTACACCCTATAGCTACAGCTGGTGATCTATTACAGTATAGTTATTGCATGTGATGTACACCCTATAGCTACAGCTGGTGATCTATTACTGAATTGCTATAGCATGTGATGTACACCCTATAGCTACAGCTGGTGATCTATTACAGTATTGTTATATCATGTGATGTACACCCTATAGCTACAGCTGGTGATCTATAACAGTATTGTTATATCATGTGATGTACACCCTATAGCTACAGCTGGTGATCTATTACAGTACTGTTATATCATGTGATGTACACCCTATAGCTACAGCTGGTGATCTATTACAGTATTGTTATAGCATGTGATGGTACACCCTATAGCTACAGCTGGTGATCTATTACAGTGTTGTTATAGCATGTGATGTACACCCTATAGCTTACAGCTGGTGATCTATTACAGTATTGTTATATCATGTGATGTACACCCTATAGCTACAGCTGGTGATCTATTACAGTATTGTTATAGCATGTGATGTACACCCTATAGCTTACAGCTGGTGATCTATTACAGTATTGTTATAGCATGTGATGTACACCCTATAGCTTACAGCTGGTGATCTATTACAGTATTGTTATAGCATGTGATGTACACCATATAGCTACAGCTGGTGATCTATTACAGTATTGTTATAGCATGTGATGTACACCCTATAGCTACAGCTGGTGATCTATTACAGTACTGTTATATCATGTGATGTACACCCTATAGCTTACAGCTGGTGATCTATTACAGTATTGTTGTATCATGTGATGCACAACCTATAGCTACTGCTGGTGATCTATTACAGTATTGTTATAGCATGTGATGTACACCCTATAGCTACAGCTGGTGATCTATAACAGTATTGTTTTAGCATGTGATGTACACCATATAGCTACAGCTGGTGATCTATTACAGTATTGTTATAGCAAGTGATGTACACCCATTAGCTACAGCTGGTGATC
Organism: Meconema thalassinum; assembly: GCA_946902985.2. Classification (NCBI taxonomy): domain Eukaryota; kingdom Metazoa; phylum Arthropoda; class Insecta; order Orthoptera; family Tettigoniidae; genus Meconema; species Meconema thalassinum. Next base: position 263,538,537 of record OX336397.1, on the reverse strand, counting down.
TATTACAGTATTGTTATATCATGTGATGTACACCCTATAGCTACAGCTGGTGATCTATTACAGTATTGTTATATCATGTGATGCACACCCTATAGCTACAGCTGGTGATCTATTACAGTATTGTTATAGCATGTGATGTACACCCTATAGCTACAGCTGGTGATCTATTACAGTATTGTTATAGCATGTGATGTACACCCATTAACTACAGCTGGTGATCTATTACAGTATTGTTATATCATGTGATGTACACCCTATAGCTACAGCTGGTGATCTATTACAGTATTGTTATATCATGTGATGTACACCCTATGGCTACAGCTGGTGATCTATTACAGTATTGTTATAGCATGTGATGTACACCCTATAGCTACAGCTGGTGATCTATTACAGTATTGTTATATCATGTGATGTACACCCTATAGCTACAGCTGGTGATCTATTACAGTATTGTTATAGCATGTGATGTACACCCTATGGCTACAGCTGGTGATCTATTACAGTATTGTTATAGCATGTGATGTACGCCCTATAGCTACAGCTGGTGATCTATAACAGTATTGCTATATCATGTGATGTACACCCATTAGCTACAGCTGGTGATCTATTACAGTATTGTTATATCATGTGATGTACACCCATTAGCTACAGCTGGTGATCTATTGCAGTATTGTTATAGCATGTGATGTACACCCTATAGCTACAGCTGGTGATCTATTACAGTATTGTTATATCATGTGATGTACACCCTATGGCTACAGCTGGTGATCTATTACAGTATTGTTATAGCATGCGACGTACACCCTATGGCTACAGCTGGTGATCTATTACAGTATTGTTATATCATGTGATGTACACCCTATGGCTACAGCTGGTGATCTATTACAGTATTGCTATAGCATGTGATGTACACCCTATGGCTACAGCTGGTGATCTATTACAGTATTGTTATAGCATGTGATGTACACCCTATAGCTACAGCTGGTGATCTATAACAGTATAGTTATAGCATGTCATGTACACCCTATAGCTACAGCTGGTGATCTATTACAGTATTGTTATAGCATGTGATGTACACCCTATGGCTACAGCTGGTGATCTATAACAGTATTGTTATAGCATGTGATGTACACCCTATGGCTACAGCTGGTGATCTATTACAGTATTGATATATCATGTGATGTACACCCTATGGCTACAGCTGGTGATCTATTACAGTATTGTTATAGCATGTGATGTACACCCTATGGCTACAGCTGGTGATCTATTACAGTATTGTTATATCATGTGATGTACACCATATAGCTACAGCTGGTGATCTATTACAGTATTGTTATAGCATGTGATGTACACTCTATGGCTACAGCTGGTGATCTATTACAGTATTGTTATAGCATGTGATGTACACCCTATAGCTACAGCTGGTGATCTATTACAGTATTGTTATAGCATGTGATGTACACCCTATAGCTACAGCTGGTGATCGATTACAGTGTTGTTATATCATGTGATGTACACCCTATAGCTACAGCTGGTGATCTATTACAGTATTGTTATATCATGTGATGTACACCCTATGGCTACAGCTGGTGATCTATTACAGTATTGTTATATCATGTGATGTACACCCTATAGCTTACAGCTGGTGATCTATTACAGTATTGTTATAGCATGTGATGTACACCCTATAGCTTACAGCTGGTGATCTATTACAGTATTGTTATAGCATGTGATGTACACCCTATAGCTTACAGCTGGTGATCTATTACAGTATTGTTATAGCATGTGATGTACACCCTATGCCTACAGCTGGTGATCTATTACAGTATTGTTATATCATGTGATGTACACCCATTAGCTACAGCTGGTGATCTATTACAGTGTTGTTATATCATGTGATGTACACCCTATGGCTACAGCTGGTGATCTATTACAGTATTGTTATAGCATGTGATGTACACCCTATAGCTACAGCTGGTGATCTATTACAGTATTGTTATATCATGTGATGTACACCCTATAGCTACAGCTGGTGATCTATTACAGTATTGTTATATCATGTGATGTACACCCTATAGCTACAGCTGGTGATCTATAACAGTATTGTTATGGCATGTGATGTACACCCTATAGTTACAGCTGGTGATCTATAACAGTATTGTTATGGCAGGTGATGTACACCCTATAGCTACAGCTGGTGATCTATAACAGTATTGTTATATCATGTGATGTACACCCTATAGCTACACCTGGTGATCTATTACAGTATTGTTATAGCAAGTGATGTACACCCTATAACTTACAGCTGGTGATCTATTACAGTATTGTTATATCATGTGATGCACAACCTATAGCTACAGCTGGTGATCTATTACAGTATTGTTATAGCATGTGATGTACACCCTATAGCTACAGCTGGTGATCTATTACAGTATTGTTATATCATGTGATGTACACCCTATAGCTACAGCTGGTGATCTATAACAGTATTGTTATATCATGTGATGTACACCATATAGCTTACAGCTGGTGATCTATTACAGTACTGTTATAGCATGTGATGTACACCATATAGCTACAGCTGGTGATCTATTACAGTATTGTTATATCATGTGATGTACACCATATAGCTACAGCTGGTGATCTATTACAGTATAGTTATAGCATGTGATGTACACCCTATGGCTACAGCTGGTGATCTATTACACTATTGTTATAGCATATGATGTACACCCTATAGCTACAGCTGGTGATCTATTACAGTATAGTTATAGCATGTGATGTACACCCTATAGCTACAGCTGGTGATCTATTACAGTATTGTTATATCATGTGATGTACACCCTATAGCTACAGCTGGTGATCTATAACAGTATTGTTATAGCATGTGATGTACACCCCATAGCTACAGCTGGTGATCTATTACAGTATTGTTATAGCATGTGATGTACACCCTATAGCTACAGCAGGTGATCTATTACAGTATAGTTATAGCATGTGATGTACACCCTATAGCTACAGCTGGTGATCTATTACAGTATAGTTATATCATGTGATGTACACCCTATGGCTACAGCTGGTGATCTATTACAGTATTGTTATAGCATGTCATGTACACCCTATAGCTACAGCTGGTGATCTATTACAGTATAGTTATTGCATGTGATGTACACCCTATAGCTACAGCTGGTGATCTATTACTGAATTGCTATAGCATGTGATGTACACCCTATAGCTACAGCTGGTGATCTATTACAGTATTGTTATATCATGTGATGTACACCCTATAGCTACAGCTGGTGATCTATAACAGTATTGTTATATCATGTGATGTACACCCTATAGCTACAGCTGGTGATCTATTACAGTACTGTTATATCATGTGATGTACACCCTATAGCTACAGCTGGTGATCTATTACAGTATTGTTATAGCATGTGATGGTACACCCTATAGCTACAGCTGGTGATCTATTACAGTGTTGTTATAGCATGTGATGTACACCCTATAGCTTACAGCTGGTGATCTATTACAGTATTGTTATATCATGTGATGTACACCCTATAGCTACAGCTGGTGATCTATTACAGTATTGTTATAGCATGTGATGTACACCCTATAGCTTACAGCTGGTGATCTATTACAGTATTGTTATAGCATGTGATGTACACCCTATAGCTTACAGCTGGTGATCTATTACAGTATTGTTATAGCATGTGATGTACACCATATAGCTACAGCTGGTGATCTATTACAGTATTGTTATAGCATGTGATGTACACCCTATAGCTACAGCTGGTGATCTATTACAGTACTGTTATATCATGTGATGTACACCCTATAGCTTACAGCTGGTGATCTATTACAGTATTGTTGTATCATGTGATGCACAACCTATAGCTACTGCTGGTGATCTATTACAGTATTGTTATAGCATGTGATGTACACCCTATAGCTACAGCTGGTGATCTATAACAGTATTGTTTTAGCATGTGATGTACACCATATAGCTACAGCTGGTGATCTATTACAGTATTGTTATAGCAAGTGATGTACACCCATTAGCTACAGCTGGTGATCTATTACAGTATTGTTATATCATGTGATGTACACCCTATAGCTACAGCTGGTGATCTATTACAGTATTGTTATATCATGTGATGCACACCCTATAGCTACAGCTGGTGATCTATTACAGTATTGTTATAGCATGTGATGTACACCCTATAGCTACAGCTGGTGATCTATTACAGTATTGTTATAGCATGTGATGTACACCCATTAACTACAGCTGGTGATCTATTACAGTATTGTTATATCATGTGATGTACACCCTATAGCTACAGCTGGTGATCTATTACAGTATTGTTATATCATGTGATGTACACCCTATGGCTACAGCTGGTGATCTATTACAGTATTGTTATAGCATGTGATGTACACCCTATAGCTACAGCTGGTGATCTATTACAGTATTGTTATATCATGTGATGTACACCCTATAGCTACAGCTGGTGATCTATTACAGTATTGTTATAGCATGTGATGTACACCCTATGGCTACAGCTGGTGATCTATTACAGTATTGTTATAGCATGTGATGTACGCCCTATAGCTACAGCTGGTGATCTATAACAGTATTGCTATATCATGTGATGTACACCCATTAGCTACAGCTGGTGATCTATTACAGTATTGTTATATCATGTGATGTACACCCATTAGCTACAGCTGGTGATCTATTGCAGTATTGTTATAGCATGTGATGTACACCCTATAGCTACAGCTGGTGATCTATTACAGTATTGTTATATCATGTGATGTACACCCTATGGCTACAGCTGGTGATCTATTACAGTATTGTTATAGCATGCGACGTACACCCTATGGCTACAGCTGGTGATCTATTACAGTATTGTTATATCATGTGATGTACACCCTATGGCTACAGCTGGTGATCTATTACAGTATTGCTATAGCATGTGATGTACACCCTATGGCTACAGCTGGTGATCTATTACAGTATTGTTATAGCATGTGATGTACACCCTATAGCTACAGCTGGTGATCTATAACAGTATAGTTATAGCATGTCATGTACACCCTATAGCTACAGCTGGTGATCTATTACAGTATTGTTATAGCATGTGATGTACACCCTATGGCTACAGCTGGTGATCTATAACAGTATTGTTATAGCATGTGATGTACACCCTATGGCTACAGCTGGTGATCTATTACAGTATTGATATATCATGTGATGTACACCCTATGGCTACAGCTGGTGATCTATTACAGTATTGTTATAGCATGTGATGTACACCCTATGGCTACAGCTGGTGATCTATTACAGTATTGTTATATCATGTGATGTACACCATATAGCTACAGCTGGTGATCTATTACAGTATTGTTATAGCATGTGATGTACACTCTATGGCTACAGCTGGTGATCTATTACAGTATTGTTATAGCATGTGATGTACACCCTATAGCTACAGCTGGTGATCTATTACAGTATTGTTATAGCATGTGATGTACACCCTATAGCTACAGCTGGTGATCGATTACAGTGTTGTTATATCATGTGATGTACACCCTATAGCTACAGCTGGTGATCTATTACAGTATTGTTATATCATGTGATGTACACCCTATGGCTACAGCTGGTGATCTATTACAGTATTGTTATATCATGTGATGTACACCCTATAGCTTACAGCTGGTGATCTATTACAGTATTGTTATAGCATGTGATGTACACCCTATAGCTTACAGCTGGTGATCTATTACAGTATTGTTATAGCATGTGATGTACACCCTATAGCTTACAGCTGGTGATCTATTACAGTATTGTTATAGCATGTGATGTACACCCTATGCCTACAGCTGGTGATCTATTACAGTATTGTTATATCATGTGATGTACACCCATTAGCTACAGCTGGTGATCTATTACAGTGTTGTTATATCATGTGATGTACACCCTATGGCTACAGCTGGTGATCTATTACAGTATTGTTATAGCATGTGATGTACACCCTATAGCTACAGCTGGTGATCTATTACAGTATTGTTATATCATGTGATGTACACCCTATAGCTACAGCTGGTGATCTATTACAGTATTGTTATATCATGTGATGTACACCCTATAGCTACAGCTGGTGATCTATAACAGTATTGTTATGGCATGTGATGTACACCCTATAGTTACAGCTGGTGATCTATAACAGTATTGTTATGGCAGGTGATGTACACCCTATAGCTACAGCTGGTGATCTATAACAGTATTGTTATATCATGTGATGTACACCCTATAGCTACACCTGGTGATCTATTACAGTATTGTTATAGCAAGTGATGTACACCCTATAACTTACAGCTGGTGATCTATTACAGTATTGTTATATCATGTGATGCACAACCTATAGCTACAGCTGGTGATCTATTACAGTATTGTTATAGCATGTGATGTACACCCTATAGCTACAGCTGGTGATCTATAACAGTATTGTTATAGCATGTGATGTACACCATATAGCTACAGCTGGTGATCTATTACAGTATTGTTATAGCAAGTGATGTACACCCTATAGCTACAGCTGGTGATCTATTACAGTATTGTTATATCATGTGATGTACACCCATTAGCTACAGCTGGTGATCTATTACAGTATTGTTATATCATGTGATGTACACCCTATAGCTACAGCTGGTGATCTATTACAGTATTGTTATATCATGTGATGCACACCCTATAGCTACAGCAGGTGATCTATTACAGTATTGTTATAGCATGTGATGTACACCCTATAGCTACAGCTGGTGATCTATTACAGTATTGTTATATCATGTGATGTACACCCTATAGCTACAGCTGGTGATCTATAACAGTATTGTTATGGCATGTGATGTACACCCTATAGTTACAGCTGGTGATCTATAACAGTATTGTTATGGCAGGTGATGTACACCCTATAGCTACAGCTGGTGATCTATTACAGTGTTGTTATATCATGTGATGTACACCCTATGGCTACAGCTGGTGATCTATAACAGTATTGTTATATCATGTGATGTACACCCTATAGCTACAGCTGGTGATCTATTACAGTATTGTTATAGCATGTGATGTACACCCATTAGCTACAGCTGGTGATCTATTACAGTATTGTTATAGCATGTGATGTACACCCTATAGCTACAGCTGGTGATCTATTACAGTATTGTTATATCATGTGATGTACACCCATTAGCTACAGCTGGTGATCTATTACAGTATTGTTATAGCATGTGATGTACACCCTATAGCTACAGCTGGTGATCTATTACAGTGTTGTTATATCATGTGATGTACACCCTATAGCTACAGCTGGTGATCTATTACAGTATTGTTATGGCATGTGATGTTCACCCTATGGCTACAGCTGGTGATCTATAACAGTATTGTTATATCATGTGATGTACACCCATTAGCTACAGCTGGTGATCTATTACAGTATTGTTATATCATATGATGTACACCCATTAGCTACAGCTGGTGATCTATTACAGTATTGTTATCTCATGTGATGTACACCCATTAGCTACAGCTGGTGATCTATTACAGTATTGTTATATCATGTGATGTACACCCTATAGCTACAGCTGGTGATCTATTACAGTATTGTTATATCATGTGATGTACACCCATTAGCTACAGCTGGTGATCTATTACAGTATTGCTATAGCATGTGATGTACACCCATTAGCTACAGCTGGTGATCTATTACAGTATTGTTATAGCATGTGATGTACACCCTATAGCTACAGCTGGTGATCTATTACAGTATTGTTATAGCATGTGATGTACACCCATTAGCTACAGCTGGTGATGTATTACAGTATTGCTATAGCATGTGATGTACACCCTATAGCTACAGCTGGTGATCTATTACAGTGTTGTTATATCATGTGATGTACACCCTATAGCTACAGCTGGTGATCTATTACAGTATTGTTATAGCATGTGATGTACACCCTATAGCTTACAGCTGGTGATCTATTACAGTATTGTTATATCATGTGATGTACACCCTATAGCTACAGCTGGTGATCTATAACAGTATTGTTATATCATGTGATGTACACCATATAGCTTACAGCTGGTGATCTATTACAGTACTGTTATAGCATGTGATGTACACCATATAGCTACAGCTGGTGATCTATTACAGTATTGTTATATCATGTGATGTACACCATATAGCTACAGCTGGTGATCTATTACAGTATAGTTATAGCATGTGATGTACACCCTATGGCTACAGCTGGTGATCTATTACACTATTGTTATAGCATATGATGTACACCCTATAGCTACAGCTGGTGATCTATTACTGTATAGTTATAGCATGTGATGTACACCCTATAGCTACAGCTGGTGATCTATTACAGTATTGTTATATCATGTGATGTACACCCTATAGCTACAGCTGGTGATCTATAACAGTATTGTTATAGCATGTGATGTACACCCCATAGCTACAGCTGGTGATCTATTACAGTATTGTTATAGCATGTGATGTACACCCTATAGCTACAGCAGGTGATCTATTACAGTATAGTTATAGCATGTGATGTACACCCTATAGCTACAGCTGGTGATCTATTACAGTATAGTTATATCATGTGATGTACACCCTATGGCTACAGCTGGTGATCTATTACAGTATTGTTATAGCATGTCATGTACACCCTATAGCTACAGCTGGTGATCTATTACAGTATAGTTATTGCATGTGATGTACACCCTATAGCTACAGCTGGTGATCTATTACTGAATTGCTATAGCATGTGATGTACACCCTATAGCTACAGCTGGTGATCTATTACAGTATTGTTATATCATGTGATGTACACCCTATAGCTACAGCTGGTGATCTATAACAGTATTGTTATATCATGTGATGTACACCCTATAGCTACAGCTGGTGATCTATTACAGTACTGTTATATCATGTTATGTACACCCTATAGCTACAGCTGGTGATCTATTACAGTATTGTTATAGCATGTGATGGTACACCCTATAGCTACAGCTGGTGATCTATTACAGTGTTGTTATAGCATGTGATGTACACCCTATAGCTTACAGCTGGTGATCTATTACAGTATTGTTATATCATGTGATGTACACCCTATAGCTACAGCTGGTGATCTATTACAGTATTGTTATAGCATGTGATGTACACCCTATAGCTTACAGCTGGTGATCTATTACAGTATTGTTATAGCATGTGATGTACACCCTATAGCTTACAGCTGGTGATCTATTACAGTATTGTTATAGCATGTGATGTACACCATATAGCTACAGCTGGTGATCTATTACAGTATTGTTATAGCATGTGATGTACACCCTATAGCTACAGCTGGTGATCTATTACAGTACTGTTATATCATGTGATGTACACCCTATAGCTTACAGCTGGTGATCTATTACAGTATTGTTGTATCATGTGATGCACAACCTATAGCTACTGCTGGTGATCTATTACAGTATTGTTATAGCATGTGATGTACACCCTATAGCTACAGCTGGTGATCTATAACAGTATTGTTTTAGCATGTGATGTACACCATATAGCTACAGCTGGTGATCTATTACAGTATTGTTATAGCAAGTGATGTACACCCATTAGCTACAGCTGGTGATCTATTACAGTATTGTTATATCATGTGATGTACACCCTATAGCTACAGCTGGTGATCTATTACAGTATTGTTATATCATGTGATGCACACCCTATAGCTACAGCTGGTGATCTATTACAGTATTGTTATAGCATGTGATGTACACCCTATAGCTACAGCTGGTGATCTATTACAGTATTGTTATAGCATGTGATGTACACCCATTAACTACAGCTGGTGATCTATTACAGTATTGTTATATCATGTGATGTACACCCTATAGCTACAGCTGGTGATCTATTACAGTATTGTTATATCATGTGATGTACACCCTATGGCTACAGCTGGTGATCTATTACAGTATTGTTATAGCATGTGATGTACACCCTATAGCTACAGCTGGTGATCTATTACAGTATTGTTATATCATGTGATGTACACCCTATAGCTACAGCTGGTGATCTATTACAGTATTGTTATAGCATGTGATGTACACCCTATGGCTACAGCTGGTGATCTATTACAGTATTGTTATAGCATGTGATGTACGCCCTATAGCTACAGCTGGTGATCTATAACAGTATTGCTATATCATGTGATGTACACCCATTAGCTACAGCTGGTGATCTATTACAGTATTGTTATATCATGTGATGTACACCCATTAGCTACAGCTGGTGATCTATTGCAGTATTGTTATAGCATGTGATGTACACCCTATAGCTACAGCTGGTGATCTATTACAGTATTGTTATATCATGTGATGTACACCCTATGGCTACAGCTGGTGATCTATTACAGTATTGTTATAGCATGCGACGTACACCCTATGGCTACAGCTGGTGATCTATTACAGTATTGTTATATCATGTGATGTACACCCTATGGCTACAGCTGGTGATCTATTACAGTATTGCTATAGCATGTGATGTACACCCTATGGCTACAGCTGGTGATCTATTACAGTATTGTTATAGCATGTGATGTACACCCTATAGCTACAGCTGGTGATCTATAACAGTATAGTTATAGCATGTCATGTACACCCTATAGCTACAGCTGGTGATCTATTACAGTATTGTTATAGCATGTGATGTACACCCTATGGCTACAGCTGGTGATCTATAACAGTATTGTTATAGCATGTGATGTACACCCTATGGCTACAGCTGGTGATCTATTACAGTATTGATATATCATGTGATGTACACCCTATGGCTACAGCTGGTGATCTATTACAGTATTGTTATAGCATGTGATGTACACCCTATGGCTACAGCTGGTGATCTATTACAGTATTGTTATATCATGTGATGTACACCATATAGCTACAGCTGGTGATCTATTACAGTATTGTTATAGCATGTGATGTACACTCTATGGCTACAGCTGGTGATCTATTACAGTATTGTTATAGCATGTGATGTACACCCTATAGCTACAGCTGGTGATCTATTACAGTATTGTTATAGCATGTGATGTACACCCTATAGCTACAGCTGGTGATCGATTACAGTGTTGTTATATCATGTGATGTACACCCTATAGCTACAGCTGGTGATCTATTACAGTATTGTTATATCATGTGATGTACACCCTATGGCTACAGCTGGTGATCTATTACAGTATTGTTATATCATGTGATGTACACCCTATAGCTTACAGCTGGTGATCTATTACAGTATTGTTATAGCATGTGATGTACACCCTATAGCTTACAGCTGGTGATCTATTACAGTATTGTTATAGCATGTGATGTACACCCTATAGCTTACAGCTGGTGATCTATTACAGTATTGTTATAGCATGTGATGTACACCCTATGCCTACAGCTGGTGATCTATTACAGTATTGTTATATCATGTGATGTACACCCATTAGCTACAGCTGGTGATCTATTACAGTGTTGTTATATCATGTGATATACACCCTATGGCTACAGCTGGTGATCTATTACAGTATTGTTATAGCATGTGATGTACACCCTATAGCTACAGCTGGTGATCTATTACAGTATTGTTATATCATGTGATGTACACCCTATAGCTACAGCTGGTGATCTATTACAGTATTGTTATATCATGTGATGTACACCCTATAGCTACAGCTGGTGATCTATAACAGTATTGTTATGGCATGTGATGTACACCCTATAGTTACAGCTGGTGATCTATAACAGTATTGTTATGGCAGGTGATGTACACCCTATAGCTACAGCTGGTGATCTATAACAGTATTGTTATATCATGTGATGTACACCCTATAGCTACAGCTGGTGATCTATTACAGTATTGTTATAGCATGTGATGTACACCCATTAGCTACAGCTGGTGTTCTATTACAGTATTGTTATAGCATGTGATGTACACCCTATAGCTACAGCTGGTGATCTATTACAGTATTGTTATATCATGTGATGTACACCCATTAGCTACAGCTGGTGATCTATTACAGTATTGTTATCGCATGTGATGTACACCCTATAGCTACAGCTGGTGATCTATTACAGTGTTGTTATATCATGTGATGTACACCCTATAGCTACAGCTGGTGATCTATTACAGTATTGTTATGGCATGTGATGTACACCCTATGGCTACAGCTGGTGATCTATAACAGTATTGTTATATCATGTGATGTACACCCATTAGCTACAGCTGGTGATCTATTACAGTATTGTTATATCATGTGATGTACACCCATTAGCTACAGCTGGTGATCTATTACAGTATTGTTATCTCATGTGATGTACACCCATTAGCTACAGCTGGTGATCTATTACAGTATTGTTATATCATGTGATGTACACCCTATAGCTACAGCTGGTGATCTATTACAGTATTGCTATATCATGTGATGTACACCCTATAGCTACAGCTGGTGATCTATTACAGTATTGTTATATCATGTGATGTACACCCTATAGCTACAGCTGGTGATCTATTACAGTATTGTTATAGCATGTGATGTACACCATATAGCTACAGCTGGTGATCTATTACAGTATTGTTATAGCATGTGATATACACCCTATAGCTACAGCTGGTGATCTATAACAGTATTGTTATATCATGTGATGTACACCCTATAGCTACACCTGGTGATCTATTACAGTATTGTTATAGCAAGTGATGTACACCCTATAGCTTACAGCTGGTGATCTATTACAGTATTGTTATATCATGTGATGCACAACCTATAGCTACAGCTGGTGATCTATTACAGTATTGTTATAGCATGTGATGTACACCCTATAGCTACAGCTGGTGATCTATAACAGTATTGTTATAGCATGTGATGTACACCATATAGCTACAGCTGGTGATCTATTACAGTATTGTTATAGCAAGTGATGTACACCCTATAGCTACAGCTGGTGATCTATTACAGTATTGTTATATCATGTGATGTACACCCATTAGCTACAGCTGGTGATCTATTACAGTATTGTTATATCATGTGATGTACACCCTATAGCTACAGCTGGTGATCTATTACAGTATTGTTATATCATGTGATGCACACCCTATAGCTACAGCAGGTGATCTATTACAGTATTGTTATAGCATGTGATGTACACCCTATAGCTACAGCTGGTGATCTATTACAGTATTGTTATATCATGTGATGTACACCCTATAGCTACAGCTGGTGACCTATAACAGTATTGTTATGGCATGTGATGTACACCCTATAGTTACAGCTGGTGATCTATAACAGTATTGTTATGGCAGGTGATGTACACCCTATAGCTACAGCTGGTGATCTATTACAGTGTTGTTATATCATGTGATGTACACCCTATGGCTACAGCTGGTGATCTATAACAGTATTGTTATATCATGTGATGTACACCCTATAGCTACAGCTGGTGATCTATTACAGTATTGTTATAGCATGTGATGTACACCCATTAGCTACAGCTGGTGATCTATTACAGTATTGTTATAGCATGTGATGTACACCCTATAGCTACAGCTGGTGATCTATTACAGTATTGTTATATCATGTGATGTACACCCATTAGCTACAGCTGGTGATCTATTACAGTATTGTTATAGCATGTGATGTACACCCTATAGCTACAGCTGGTGATCTATTACAGTGTTGTTATATCATGTGATGTACACCCTATAGCTACAGCTGGTGATCTATTACAGTATTGTTATGGCATGTGATGTACACCCTATGGCTACAGCTGGTGATCTATAACAGTATTGTTATATCAAGTGATGTACACCCATTAGCTACAGCTGGTGATCTATTACAGTATTGTTATATCATGTGATGTACACCCATTAGCTACAGCTGGTGATCTATTACAGTATTGTTATCTCATGTGATGTACACCCATTAGCTACAGCTGGTGATCTATTACAGTATTGTTATATCATGTGATGTACACCCTATAGCTACAGCTGGTGATCTATTACAGTATTGTTATATCATGTGATGTACACCCATTAGCTACAGCTGGTGATCTATTACAGTATTGCTATAGCATGTGATGTACACCCATTAGTTACAGCTGGTGATCTATTACAGTATTGTTATAGCATGTGATGTACACCCTATAGCTACAGCTGGTGATCTATTACAGTATTGTTATAGCATGTGATGTACACCCATTAGCTACAGCTGGTGATCTATTACAGTATTGCTATAGCATGTGATGTACACCCTATAGCTACAGCTGGTGATCTATTATAGTATTGTTATATCATGTGATGTACACCCATTAGCTACAGCTGGTGATCTATTACAGTATTGCTATAGCATGTGATGTACACCCATTAGCTACAGCTGGTGATCTATTACAGTATTGTTATATCATGTGATGTACACCCTATAGCTACAGCTGGTGACCTATTACAGTGTTGTTATATCATGTGATGTACACCCTATAGCTACAGCTGGTGATCTATTACAGTATTGTTATAGCATGTGATGTACACCCATTAGCTACAGCTGGTGATCTATTACAGTATTGTTATAGCATGTGATGTACACCCTATAGCTACAGCTGGTGATCTATTACAGTATTGTTATATCATGTGATGTACACCCATTAGCTACAGCTGGTGATCTATTACAGTATTCTTATAGCATGTGATGTACACCCTATAGCTACAGCTGGTGATCTATTACAGTGTTGTTATATCATGTGATGTACACCCTATAGCTACAGCTGGTGATCTATTACAGTATTGTTATGGCATGTGATGTACACCCTATGGCTACAGCTGGTGATCTATAACAGTATTGTTATATCATGTGATGTACACCCATTAGCTACAGCTGGTGATCTATTACAGTATTGTTATATCATGTGATGTACACCCATTAGCTACAGCTGGTGATCTATTACAGTATTGTTATCTCATGTGATGTACACCCATTAGCTACAGCTGGTGATCTATTACAGTATTGTTATATCATGTGATGTACACCCTATAGCTACAGCCGGTGATCTATTACAGTATTGTTATATCATGTGATGTACACCCATTAGCTACAGCTGGT
This sequence comes from Meconema thalassinum, assembly GCA_946902985.2. Classification (NCBI taxonomy): domain Eukaryota; kingdom Metazoa; phylum Arthropoda; class Insecta; order Orthoptera; family Tettigoniidae; genus Meconema; species Meconema thalassinum. The sequence continues at coordinate 263,523,336 of OX336397.1, read as the reverse complement.
GATCTATTACAGTATTGCTATAGCATGTGATGTACACCCATTAGCTACAGCTGGTGATCTATTACAGTATTGTTATAGCATGTGATGTACACCCTATAGCTACAGCTGGTGATCTATTACAGTATTGTTATAGCATGTGATGTACACCCATTAGCTACAGCTGGTGATCTATTACAGTATTGCTATAGCATGTGATGTACACCCTATAGCTACAGCTGGTGATCTATTACAGTGTTGTTATATCATGTGATGTACACCCTATAGCTACAGCTGGTGATCTATTACAGTATTGTTATAGCATGTGATGTACACCCTATAGCTTACAGCTGGTGATCTATTACAGTATTGTTATATCATGTGATGTACACCCTATAGCTACAGCTGGTGATCTATAACAGTATTGTTATATCATGTGATGTACACCATATAGCTTACAGCTGGTGATCTATTACAGTACTGTTATAGCATGTGATGTACACCATATAGCTACAGCTGGTGATCTATTACAGTATTGTTATATCATGTGATGTACACCATATAGCTACAGCTGGTGATCTATTACAGTATAGTTATAGCATGTGATGTACACCCTATGGCTACAGCTGGTGATCTATTACACTATTGTTATAGCATATGATGTACACCCTATAGCTACAGCTGGTGATCTATTACAGTATAGTTATAGCATGTGATGTACACCCTATAGCTACAGCTGGTGATCTATTACAGTATTGTTATATCATGTGATGTACACCCTATAGCTACAGCTGGTGATCTATAACAGTATTGTTATAGCATGTGATGTACACCCCATAGCTACAGCTGGTGATCTATTACAGTATTGTTATAGCATGTGATGTACACCCTATAGCTACAGCTGGTGATCTATTACAGTATAGTTATAGCATGTGATGTACACCCTATAGCTACAGCTGGTGATCTATTACAGTATAGTTATATCATGTGATGTACACCCTATGGCTACAGCTGGTGATCTATTACAGTATTGTTATAGCATGTCATGTACACCCTATAGCTACAGCTGGTGATCTATTACAGTATAGTTATTGCATGTGATGTACACCCTATAGTTACAGCTGGTGATCTATTACTGAATTGCTATAGCATGTGATGTACACCCTATAGCTACAGCTGGTGATCTATTACAGTATTGTTATATCATGTGATGTACACCCTATAGCTACAGCTGGTGATCTATAACAGTATTGTTATATCATGTGATGTACACCCTATAGCTACAGCTGGTGATCTATTACAGTACTGTTATATCATGTGATGTACACCCTATAGCTACAGCTGGTGATCTATTACAGTATTGTTATAGCATGTGATGGTACACCCTATAGCTACAGCTGGTGATCTATTACAGTGTTGTTATAGCATGTGATGTACACCCTATAGCTTACAGCTGGTGATCTATTACAGTATTGTTATATCATGTGATGTACACCCTATAGCTACAGCTGGTGATCTATTACAGTATTGTTATAGCATGTGATGTACACCCTATAGCTTACAGCTGGTGATCTATTACAGTATTGTTATAGCATGTGATGTACACCCTATAGCTTACAGCTGGTGATCTATTACAGTATTGTTATATCATGTGATGTACACCCTATAGCTACAGCTGGTGATCTATAACAGTATTGTTATATCATGTGATGTACACCCTATAGCTACAGCTGGTGATCTATTACAGTACTGTTATATCATGTGATGTACACCCTATAGCTACAGCTGGTGATCTATTACAGTATTGTTATAGCATGTGATGGTACACCCTATAGCTACAGCTGGTGATCTATTACAGTGTTGTTATAGCATGTGATGTACACCCTATAGCTAACAGCTGGTGATCTATTACAGTATTGTTATATCATGTGATGTACACCCTATAGCTACAGCTGGTGATCTATTACAGTGTTGTTATATCATGTGATGTACACCCTATAGCTACAGCTGGTGATCTATTACAGTATTGTTATAGCATGTGATGTACACCCTATAGCTTACAGCTGGTGATCTATTACAGTATTGTTATATCATGTGATGTACACCCTAAGGCCACAGCTGGTGATCTATTACAGTATTGTTATAGCATGTGATGTACACCCTATGGCTACAGCTGGTGATCTATTACAGTATTGTTATATCATGTGATGTACACCATATAGCTACAGCTGGTGATCTATTACAGTATTGTTATAGCATGTGATGTACACTCTATGGCTACAGCTGGTGATCTATTACAGTATTGTTATAGCATGTGATGTACACCCTATAGCTACAGCTGGTGATCTATTACAGTATTGTTATAGCATGTGATGTACACCCTATAGCTACAGCTGGTGATCTATTACAGCGTTGTTATATCATGTGATGTACACCCTATAGCTACAGCTGGTGATCTATTACAGTATTGTTATATCATGTGATGTACACCCTATGGCTACAGCTGGTGATCTATTACAGTATTGTTATATCATGTGATGTACACCCTATAGCTTACAGCTGGTGATCTATTACAGTATTGTTATAGCATGTGATGTACACCCTATAGCTTACAGCTGGTGATCTATTACAGTATTGTTATAGCATGTGATGTACACCCTATAGCTTACAGCTGGTGATCTATTACAGTATTGTTATAGCATGTGATGTACACCCTATGGCTACAGCTGGTGATCTATTACAGTATTGTTATATCATGTGATGTACACCCATTAGCTACAGCTGGTGATCTATTACAGTGTTGTTATATCATGTGATGTACACCCTATGGCTACAGCTGGTGATCTATTACAGTATTGTTATAGCATGTGATGTACACCCTATAGCTACAGCTGGTGATCTATTACAGTATTGTTATATCATGTGATGTACACCCTATAGCTACAGCTGGTGATCTATTACAGTATTGTTATATCATGTGATGTACACCCTATAGCTACAGCTGGTGATCTATAACAGTATTGTTATGGCATGTGATGTACACCCTATAGTTACAGCTGGTGATCTATAACAGTATTGTTATGGCAGGTGATGTACACCCTATAGCTACAGCTGGTGATCTATAACAGTATTGTTATATCATGTGATGTACACCCTATAGCTACAGCTGGTGATCTATTACAGTATTGTTATAGCATGTGATGTACACCCATTAGCTACAGCTGGTGATCTATTACAGTATTGTTATAGCATGTGATGTACACCCTATAGCTACAGCTGGTGATCTATTACAGTATTGTTATATCATGTGATGTACACCCATTAGCTACAGCTGGTGATCTATTACAGTATTGTTATCGCATGTGATGTACACCCTATAGCTACAGCTGGTGATCTATTACAGTGTTGTTATATCATGTGATGTACACCCTATAGCTACAGCTGGTGATCTATTACAGTATTGTTATGGCATGTGATGCACACCCTATGGCTACAGCTGGTGATCTATAACAGTATTGTTATATCATGTGATGTACACCCATTAGCTACAGCTGGTGATCTATTACAGTATTGTTATATCATGTGATGTACACCCATTAGCTACAGCTGGTGATCTATTACAGTATTGTTATCTCATGTGATGTACACCCATTAGCTACAGCTGGTGATCTATTACAGTATTGTTATATCATGTGATGTACACCCTATAGCTACAGCTGGTGATCTATTACAGTATTGCTATATCATGTGATGTACACCCTATAGCTACAGCTGGTGATCTATTACAGTATTGTTATATCATGTGATGTACACCCTATAGCTACAGCTGGTGATCTATTACAGTATTGTTATAGCATGTGATGTACACCATATAGCTACAGCTGGTGATCTATTACAGTATTGTTATAGCATGTGATATACACCCTATAGCTACAGCTGGTGATCTATAACAGTATTGTTATATCATGTGATGTACACCCTATAGCTACACCTGGTGATCTATTACAGTATTGTTATAGCAAGTGATGTACACCCTATAGCTTACAGCTGGTGATCTATTACAGTATTGTTATATCATGTGATGCACAACCTATAGCTACAGCTGGTGATCTATTACAGTATTGTTATAGCATGTGATGTACACCATATAGCTACAGCTGGTGATCTATAACAGTATTGTTATAGCATGTGATGTACACCATATAGCTACAGCTGGTGATCTATTACAGTATTGTTATAGCAAGTGATGTACACCCTATAGCTACAGCTGGTGATCTATTACAGTATTGTTATATCATGTGATGTACACCCATTAGCTACAGCTGGTGATCTATTACAGTATTGTTATATCATGTGATGTACACCCTATAGCTACAGCTGGTGATCTATTACAGTATTGTTATATCATGTGATGCACACCCTATAGCTACAGCAGGTGATCTATTACAGTATTGTTATAGCATGTGATGTACACCCTATAGCTACAGCTGGTGATCTATTACAGTATTGTTATATCATGTGATGTACACCCTATAGCTACAGCTGGTGATCTATAACAGTATTGTTATGGCATGTGATGTACACCCTATAGTTACAGCTGGTGATCTATAACAGTATTGTTATGGCAGGTGATGTACACCCTATAGCTACAGCTGGTGATCTATTACAGTGTTGTTATATCATGTGATGTACACCCTATGGCTACAGCTGGTGATCTATAACAGTATTGTTATATCATGTGATGTACACCCTATAGCTACAGCTGGTGATCTATTACAGTATTGTTATAGCATGTGATGTACACCCATTAGCTACAGCTGGTGATCTATTACAGTATTGTTATAGCATGTGATGTACACCCTATAGCTACAGCTGGTGATCTATTACAGTATTGTTATATCATGTGATGTACACCCATTAGCTACAGCTGGTGATCTATTACAGTATTGTTATAGCATGTGATGTACACCCTATAGCTACAGCTGGTGACCTATTACAGTGTTGTTATATCATGTGATGTACACCCTATAGCTACAGCTGGTGATCTATTACAGTATTGTTATGGCATGTGATGTACACCCTATGGCTACAGCTGGTGATCTATAACAGTATTGTTATATCATGTGATGTACACCCATTAGCTACAGCTGGTGATCTATTACAGTATTGTTATATCATGTGATGTACACCCATTAGCTACAGCTGGTGATCTATTACAGTATTGTTATCTCATGTGATGTACACCCATTAGCTACAGCTGGTGATCTATTACAGTATTGTTATATCATGTGATGTACACCCTATAGCTACAGCTGGTGATCTATTACAGTATTGTTATATCATGTGATGTACACCCATTAGCTACAGCTGGTGATCTATTACAGTATTGCTATAGCATGTGATGTACACCCATTAGTTACAGCTGGTGATCTATTACAGTATTGTTATAGCATGTGATGTACACCCTATAGCTACAGCTGGTGATCTATTACAGTATTGTTATAGCATGTGATGTACACCCATTAGCTACAGCTGGTGATCTATTACAGTATTGCTATAGCATGTGATGTACACCCTATAGCTACAGCTGGTGATCTATTATAGTATTGTTATATCATGTGATGTACACCCATTAGCTACAGCTGGTGATCTATTACAGTATTGCTATAGCATGTGATGTACACCCATTAGCTACAGCTGGTGATCTATTACAGTATTGTTATATCATGTGATGTACACCCTATAGCTACAGCTGGTGACCTATTACAGTGTTGTTATATCATGTGATGTACACCCTATAGCTACAGCTGGTGATCTATTACAGTATTGTTATAGCATGTGATGTACACCCATTAGCTACAGCTGGTGATCTATTACAGTATTGTTATAGCATGTGATGTACACCCTATAGCTACAGCTGGTGATCTATTACAGTATTGTTATATCATGTGATGTACACCCATTAGCTACAGCTGGTGATCTATTACAGTATTGTTATAGCATGTGATGTACACCCTATAGCTACAGCTGGTGATCTATTACAGTGTTGTTATATCATGTGATGTACACCCTATAGCTACAGCTGGTGATCTATTACAGTATTGTTATGGCATGTGATGTACACCCTATGGCTACAGCTGGTGATCTATAACAGTATTGTTATATCATGTGATGTACACCCATTAGCTACAGCTGGTGATCTATTACAGTATTGTTATATCATGTGATGTACACCCATTAGCTACAGCTGGTGATCTATTACAGTATTGTTATCTCATGTGGTGTACACCCATTAGCTACAGCTGGTGATCTATTACAGTATTGTTATATCATGTGATGTACACCCTATAGCTACAGCTGGTGATCTATTACAGTATTGTTATATCATGTGATGTACACCCATTAGCTACAGCTGGTGATCTATTACAGTATTGCTATAGCATGTGATGTACACCCATTAGCTACAGCTGGTGATCTATTACAGTATTGTTATAGCATGTGATGTACACCCTATAGCTACAGCTGGTGATCTATTACAGTATTGTTATAGCATGTGATGTACACCCATTAGCTACAGCTGGTGATCTATTACAGTATTGCTATAGCATGTGATGTACACCCTATAGCTACAGCTGGTGATCTATTACAGTGTTGTTATATCATGTGATGTACACCCTATAGCTACAGCTGGTGATCTATTACAGTATTGTTATAGCATGTGATGTACACCCTATAGCTTACAGCTGGTGATCTATTACAGTATTGTTATATCATGTGATGTACACCCTATAGCTACAGCTGGTGATCTATAACAGTATTGTTATATCATGTGATGTACACCATATAGCTTACAGCTGGTGATCTATTACAGTACTGTTATAGCATGTGATGTACACCATATAGCTACAGCTGGTGATCTATTACAGTATTGTTATATCATGTGATGTACACCATATAGCTACAGCTGGTGATATATTACAGTATAGTTATAGCATGTGATGTACACCCTATGGTTACAGCTGGTGATCTATTACACTATTGTTATAGCATATGATGTACACCCTATAGCTACAGCTGGTGATCTATTACAGTATAGTTATAGCATGTGATGTACACCCTATAGCTACAGCTGGTGATCTATTACAGTATAGTTATATCATGTGATGTACACCCTATGGCTACAGCTGGTGATCTATTACAGTATAGTTATAGCATGTGATGTACACCCTATAGCTACAGCTGGTGATCTATTACAGTATTGTTATATCATGTGATGTACACCCTATAGCTACAGCTGGTGATCTATAACAGTATTGTTATAGCATGTGATGTACACCCCATAGCTACAGCTGGTGATCTATTACAGTATTGTTATAGCATGTGATGTACACCCTATAGCTACAGCTGGTGATCTATTACAGTATAGTTATAGCATGTGATGTACACCCTATAGCTACAGCTGGTGATCTATTACAGTATAGTTATATCATGTGATGTACACCCTATGGCTACAGCTGGTGATCTATTACAGTATTGTTATAGCATGTCATGTACACCCTATAGCTACAGCTGGTGATCTATTACAGTATAGTTATTGCATGTGATGTACACCCTATAGTTACAGCTGGTGATCTATTACTGAATTGCTATAGCATGTGATGTACACCCTATAGCTACAGCTGGTGATCTATTACAGTATTGTTATATCATGTGATGTACACCCTATAGCTACAGCTGGTGATCTATAACAGTATTGTTATATCATGTGATGTACACCCTATAGCTACAGCTGGTGATCTATTACAGTACTGTTATATCATGTGATGTACACCCTATAGCTACAGCTGGTGATCTATTACAGTATTGCTATAGCATGTGATGTACACCCATTAGCTACAGCTGGTGATCTATTACAGTATTGTTATAGCATGTGATGTACACCCTATAGCTACAGCTGGTGATCTATTACAGTATTGTTATAGCATGTGATGTACACCCATTAGCTACAGCTGGTGATCTATTACAGTATTGCTATAGCATGTGATGTACACCCTATAGCTACAGCTGGTGATCTATTACAGTGTTGTTATATCATGTGATGTACACCCTATAGCTACAGCTGGTGATCTATTACAGTATTGTTATAGCATGTGATGTACACCCTATAGCTTACAGCTGGTGATCTATTACAGTATTGTTATATCATGTGATGTACACCCTATAGCTACAGCTGGTGATCTATAACAGTATTGTTATATCATGTGATGTACACCATATAGCTTACAGCTGGTGATCTATTACAGTACTGTTATAGCATGTGATGTACACCATATAGCTACAGCTGGTGATCTATTACAGTATTGTTATATCATGTGATGTACACCATATAGCTACAGCTGGTGATCTATTACAGTATAGTTATAGCATGTGATGTACACCCTATGGCTACAGCTGGTGATCTATTACACTATTGTTATAGCATATGATGTACACCCTATAGCTACAGCTGGTGATCTATTACAGTATAGTTATAGCATGTGATGTACACCCTATAGCTACAGCTGGTGATCTATTACAGTATTGTTATATCATGTGATGTACACCCTATAGCTACAGCTGGTGATCTATAACAGTATTGTTATAGCATGTGATGTACACCCCATAGCTACAGCTGGTGATCTATTACAGTATTGTTATAGCATGTGATGTACACCCTATAGCTACAGCTGGTGATCTATTACAGTATAGTTATAGCATGTGATGTACACCCTATAGCTACAGCTGGTGATCTATTACAGTATAGTTATATCATGTGATGTACACCCTATGGCTACAGCTGGTGATCTATTACAGTATTGTTATAGCATGTCATGTACACCCTATAGCTACAGCTGGTGATCTATTACAGTATAGTTATTGCATGTGATGTACACCCTATAGTTACAGCTGGTGATCTATTACTGAATTGCTATAGCATGTGATGTACACCCTATAGCTACAGCTGGTGATCTATTACAGTATTGTTATATCATGTGATGTACACCCTATAGCTACAGCTGGTGATCTATAACAGTATTGTTATATCATGTGATGTACACCCTATAGCTACAGCTGGTGATCTATTACAGTACTGTTATATCATGTGATGTACACCCTATAGCTACAGCTGGTGATCTATTACAGTATTGTTATAGCATGTGATGGTACACCCTATAGCTACAGCTGGTGATCTATTACAGTGTTGTTATAGCATGTGATGTACACCCTATAGCTTACAGCTGGTGATCTATTACAGTATTGTTATATCATGTGATGTACACCCTATAGCTACAGCTGGTGATCTATTACAGTATTGTTATAGCATGTGATGTACACCCTATAGCTTACAGCTGGTGATCTATTACAGTATTGTTATAGCATGTGATGTACACCCTATAGCTTACAGCTGGTGATCTATTACAGTATTGTTATATCATGTGATGTACACCCTATAGCTACAGCTGGTGATCTATAACAGTATTGTTATATCATGTGATGTACACCCTATAGCTACAGCTGGTGATCTATTACAGTACTGTTATATCATGTGATGTACACCCTATAGCTACAGCTGGTGATCTATTACAGTATTGTTATAGCATGTGATGGTACACCCTATAGCTACAGCTGGTGATCTATTACAGTGTTGTTATAGCATGTGATGTACACCCTATAGCTAACAGCTGGTGATCTATTACAGTATTGTTATATCATGTGATGTACACCCTATAGCTACAGCTGGTGATCTATTACAGTGTTGTTATATCATGTGATGTACACCCTATAGCTACAGCTGGTGATCTATTACAGTATTGTTATAGCATGTGATGTACACCCTATAGCTTACAGCTGGTGATCTATTACAGTATTGTTATATCATGTGATGTACACCCTAAGGCCACAGCTGGTGATCTATTACAGTATTGTTATAGCATGTGATGTACACCCTATGGCTACAGCTGGTGATCTATTACAGTATTGTTATATCATGTGATGTACACCATATAGCTACAGCTGGTGATCTATTACAGTATTGTTATAGCATGTGATGTACACTCTATGGCTACAGCTGGTGATCTATTACAGTATTGTTATAGCATGTGATGTACACCCTATAGCTACAGCTGGTGATCTATTACAGTATTGTTATAGCATGTGATGTACACCCTATAGCTACAGCTGGTGATCTATTACAGCGTTGTTATATCATGTGATGTACACCCTATAGCTACAGCTGGTGATCTATTACAGTATTGTTATATCATGTGATGTACACCCTATGGCTACAGCTGGTGATCTATTACAGTATTGTTATATCATGTGATGTACACCCTATAGCTTACAGCTGGTGATCTATTACAGTATTGTTATAGCATGTGATGTACACCCTATAGCTTACAGCTGGTGATCTATTACAGTATTGTTATAGCATGTGATGTACACCCTATAGCTTACAGCTGGTGATCTATTACAGTATTGTTATAGCATGTGATGTACACCCTATGGCTACAGCTGGTGATCTATTACAGTATTGTTATATCATGTGATGTACACCCATTAGCTACAGCTGGTGATCTATTACAGTGTTGTTATATCATGTGATGTACACCCTATGGCTACAGCTGGTGATCTATTACAGTATTGTTATAGCATGTGATGTACACCCTATAGCTACAGCTGGTGATCTATTACAGTATTGTTATATCATGTAATGTACACCCTATAGCTACAGCTGGTGATCTATTACAGTATTGTTATATCATGTGATGTACACCCTATAGCTACAGCTGGTGATCTATAACAGTATTGTTATGGCATGTGATGTACACCCTATAGTTACAGCTGGTGATCTATAACAGTATTGTTATGGCAGGTGATGTACACCCTATAGCTACAGCTGGTGATCTATAACAGTATTGTTATATCATGTGATGTACACCCTATAGCTACAGCTGGTGATCTATTACAGTATTGTTATAGCATGTGATGTACACCCATTAGCTACAGCTGGTGATCTATTACAGTATTGTTATAGCATGTGATGTACACCCTATAGCTACAGCTGGTGATCTATTACAGTATTGTTATATCATGTGATGTACACCCATTAGCTACAGCTGGTGATCTATTACAGTATTGTTATCGCATGTGATGTACACCCTATAGCTACAGCTGGTGATCTATTACAGTGTTGTTATATCATGTGATGTACACCCTATAGCTACAGCTGGTGATCTATTACAGTATTGTTATGGCATGTGATGCACACCCTATGGCTACAGCTGGTGATCTATAACAGTATTGTTATATCATGTGATGTACACCCATTAGCTACAGCTGGTGATCTATTACAGTATTGTTATATCATGTGATGTACACCCATTAGCTACAGCTGGTGATCTATTACAGTATTGTTATCTCATGTGATGTACACCCATTAGCTACAGCTGGTGATCTATTACAGTATTGTTATATCATGTGATGTACACCCTATAGCTACAGCTGGTGATCTATTACAGTATTGCTATATCATGTGATGTACACCCTATAGCTACAGCTGGTGATCTATTACAGTATTGTTATATCATGTGATGTACACCCTATAGCTACAGCTGGTGATCTATTACAGTATTGTTATAGCATGTGATGTACACCATATAGCTACAGCTGGTGATCTATTACAGTATTGTTATAGCATGTGATATACACCCTATAGCTACAGCTGGTGATCTATAACAGTATTGTTATATCATGTGATGTACACCCTATAGCTACACCTGGTGATCTATTACAGTATTGTTATAGCAAGTGATGTACACCCTATAGCTTACAGCTGGTGATCTATTACAGTATTGTTATATCATGTGATGCACAACCTATAGCTACAGCTGGTGATCTATTACAGTATTGTTATAGCATGTGATGTACACCCTATAGCTACAGCTGGTGATCTATAACAGTATTGTTATAGCATGTGATGTACACCATATAGCTACAGCTGGTGATCTATTACAGTATTGTTATAGCAAGTGATGTACACCCTATAGCTACAGCTGGTGATCTATTACAGTATTGTTATATCATGTGATGTACACCCATTAGCTACAGCTGGTGATCTATTACAGTATTGTTATATCATGTGATGTACACCCTATAGCTACAGCTGGTGATCTATTACAGTATTGTTATATCATGTGATGCACACCCTATAGCTACAGCAGGTGATCTATTACAGTATTGTTATAGCATGTGATGTACACCCTATAGCTACAGCTGGTGATCTATTACAGTATTGTTATATCATGTGATGTACACCCTATAGCTACAGCTGGTGATCTATAACAGTATTGTTATGGCATGTGATGTACACCCTATAGTTACAGCTGGTGATCTATAACAGTATTGTTATGGCAGGTGATGTACACCCTATAGCTACAGCTGGTGATCTATTACAGTGTTGTTATATCATGTGATGTACACCCTATGGCTACAGCTGGTGATCTATAACAGTATTGTTATATCATGTGATGTACACCCTATAGCTACAGCTGGTGATCTATTACAGTATTGTTATAGCATGTGATGTACACCCATTAGCTACAGCTGGTGATCTATTACAGTATTGTTATAGCATGTGATGTACACCCTATAGCTACAGCTGGTGATCTATTACAGTATTGTTATATCATGTGATGTACACCCATTAGCTACAGCTGGTGATCTATTACAGTATTGTTATAGCATGTGATGTACACCCTATAGCTACAGCTGGTGATCTATTACAGTGTTGTTATATCATGTGATGTACACCCTATAGCTACAGCTGGTGATCTATTACAGTATTGTTATGGCATGTGATGTACACCCTATGGCTACAGCTGGTGATCTATAACAGTATTGTTATATCATGTGATGTACACCCATTAGCTACAGCTGGTGATCTATTACAGTATTGTTATATCATGTGATGTACACCCATTAGCTACAGCTGGTGATCTATTACAGTATTGTTATCTCATGTGATGTACACCCATTAGCTACAGCTGGTGATCTATTACAGTATTGTTATATCATGTGATGTACACCCTATAGCTACAGCTGGTGATCTATTACAGTATTGTTATATCATGTGATGTACACCCATTAGCTACAGCTGGTGATCTATTACAGTATTGCTATAGCATGTGATGTACACCCATTAGTTACAGCTGGTGATCTATTACAGTATTGTTATAGCATGTGATGTACACCCTATAGCTACAGCTGGTGATCTATTACAGTATTGTTATAGCATGTGATGTACACCCATTAGCTACAGCTGGTGATCTATTACAGTATTGCTATAGCATGTGATGTACACCCTATAGCTACAGCTGGTGATCTATTATAGTATTGTTATATCATGTGATGTACACCCATTAGCTACAGCTGGTGATCTATTACAGTATTGCTATAGCATGTGATGTACACCCATTAGCTACAGCTGGTGATCTATTACAGTATTGTTATATCATGTGATGTACACCCTATAGCTACAGCTGGTGACCTATTACAGTGTTGTTATATCATGTGATGTACACCCTATAGCTACAGCTGGTGATCTATTACAGTATTGTTATAGCATGTGATGTACACCCATTAGCTACAGCTGGTGATCTATTACAGTATTGTTATAGCATGTGATGTACACCCTATAGCTACAGCTGGTTATCTATTACAGTATTGTTATATCATGTGATGTACACCCATTAGCTACAGCTGGTGATCTATTACAGTATTGTTATAGCATGTGATGTACACCCTATAGCTACAGCTGGTGATCTATTACAGTGTTGTTATATCATGTGATGTACACCCTATAGCTACAGCTGGTGATCTATTACAGTATTGTTATGGCATGTGATGTACACCCTATGGCTACAGCTGGTGATCTATAACAGTATTGTTATATCATGTGATGTACACCCATTAGCTACAGCTGGTGATCTATTACAGTATTGTTATATCATGTGATGTACACCCATTAGCTACAGCTGGTGATCTATTACAGTATTGTTATCTCATGTGGTGTACACCCATTAGCTACAGCTGGTGATCTATTACAGTATTGTTATATCATGTGATGTACACCCTATAGCTACAGCTGGTGATCTATTACAGTATTGTTATATCATGTGATGTACACCCATTAGCTACAGCTGGTGATCTATTACAGTATTGCTATAGCATGTGATGTACACCCATTAGCTACAGCTGGTGATCTATTACAGTATTGTTATAGCATGTGATGTACACCCTATAGCTACAGCTGGTGATCTATTACAGTATTGTTATAGCATGTGATGTACACCCATTAGCTACAGCTGGTGATCTATTACAGTATTGCTATAGCATGTGATGTACACCCTATAGCTACAGCTGGTGATCTATTACAGTGTTGTTATATCATGTGATGTACACCCTATAGCTACAGCTGGTGATCTATTACAGTATTGTTATAGCATGTGATGTACACCCTATAGCTTACAGCTGGTGATCTATTACAGTATTGTTATATCATGTGATGTACACCCTATAGCTACAGCTGGTGATCTATAACAGTATTGTTATATCATGTGATGTACACCATATAGCTTACAGCTGGTGATCTATTACAGTACTGTTATAGCATGTGATGTACACCATATAGCTACAGCTGGTGATCTATTACAGTATTGTTATATCATGTGATGTACACCATATAGCTACAGCTGGTGATCTATTACAGTATAGTTATAGCATGTGATGTACACCCTATGGCTACAGCTGGTGATCTATTACACTATTGTTATAGCATATGATGTACACCCTATAGCTACAGCTGGTGATCTATTACAGTATAGTTATAGCATGTGATGTACACCCTATAGCTACAGCTGGTGATCTATTACAGTATTGTTATATCATGTGATGTACACCCTATAGCTACAGCTGGTGATCTATAACAGTATTGTTATAGCATGTGATGTACACCCCATAGCTACAGCTGGTGATCTATTACAGTATTGTTATAGCATGTGATGTACACCCTATAGCTACAGCTGGTGATCTATTACAGTATAGTTATAGCATGTGATGTACACCCTATAGCTACAGCTGGTGATCTATTACAGTATAGTTATATCATGTGATGTACACCCTATGGCTACAGCTGGTGATCTATTACAGTATTGTTATAGCATGTCATGTACACCCTATAGCTACAGCTGGTGATCTATTACAGTATAGTTATTGCATGTGATGTACACCCTATAGTTACAGCTGGTGATCTATTACTGAATTGCTATAGCATGTGATGTACACCCTATAGCTACAGCTGGTGATCTATTACAGTATTGTTATATCATGTGATGTACACCCTATAGCTACAGCTGGTGATCTATAACAGTATTGTTATATCATGTGATGTACACCCTATAGCTACAGCTGGTGATCTATTACAGTACTGTTATATCATGTGATGTACACCCTATAGCTACAGCTGGTGATCTATTACAGTATTGTTATAGCATGTGATGGTACACCCTATAGCTACAGCTGGTGATCTATTACAGTGTTGTTATAGCATGTGATGTACACCCTATAGCTTACAGCTGGTGATCTATTACAGTATTGTTATATCATGTGATGTACACCCTATAGCTACAGCTGGTGATCTATTACAGTATTGTTATAGCATGTGATGTACACCCTATAGCTTACAGCTGGTGATCTATTACAGTATTGTTATAGCATGTGATGTACACCCTATAGCTTACAGCTGGTGATCTATTACAGTATTGTTATATCATGTGATGTACACCCTATAGCTACAGCTGGTGATCTATAACAGTATTGTTATATCATGTGATGTACACCCTATAGCTACAGCTGGTGATCTATTACAGTACTGTTATATCATGTGATGTACACCCTATAGCTACAGCTGGTGATCTATTACAGTATTGTTATAGCATGTGATGGTACACCCTATAGCTACAGCTGGTGATCTATTACAGTGTTGTTATAGCATGTGATGTACACCCTATAGCTAACAGCTGGTGATCTATTACAGTATTGTTATATCATGTGATGTACACCCTATAGCTACAGCTGGTGATCTATTACAGTGTTGTTATATCATGTGATGTACACCCTATAGCTACAGCTGGTGATCTATTACAGTATTGTTATAGCATGTGATGTACACCCTATAGCTTACAGCTGGTGATCTATTACAGTATTGTTATATCATGTGATGTACACCCTAAGGCCACAGCTGGTGATCTATTACAGTATTGTTATAGCATGTGATGTACACCCTATGGCTACAGCTGGTGATCTATTACAGTATTGTTATATCATGTGATGTACACCATATAGCTACAGCTGGTGATCTATTACAGTATTGTTATAGCATGTGATGTACACTCTATGGCTACAGCTGGTGATCTATTACAGTATTGTTATAGCATGTGATGTACACCCTATAGCTACAGCTGGTGATCTATTACAGTATTGTTATAGCATGTGATGTACACCCTATAGCTACAGCTGGTGATCTATTACAGCGTTGTTATATCATGTGATGTACACCCTATAGCTACAGCTGGTGATCTATTACAGTATTGTTATATCATGTGATGTACACCCTATGGCTACAGCTGGTGATCTATTACAGTATTGTTATATCATGTGATGTACACCCTATAGCTTACAGCTGGTGATCTATTACAGTATTGTTATAGCATGTGATGTACACCCTATAGCTTACAGCTGGTGATCTATTACAGTATTGTTATAGCATGTGATGTACACCCTATAGCTTACAGCTGGTGATCTATTACAGTATTGTTATAGCATGTGATGTACACCCTATGGCTACAGCTGGTGATCTATTACAGTATTGTTATATCATGTGATGTACACCCATTAGCTACAGCTGGTGATCTATTACAGTGTTGTTATATCATGTGATGTACACCCTATGGCTACAGCTGGTGATCTATTACAGTATTGTTATAGCATGTGATGTACACCCTATAGCTACAGCTGGTGATCTATTACAGTATTGTTATATCATGTAATGTACACCCTATAGCTACAGCTGGTGATCTATTACAGTATTGTTATATCATGTGATGTACACCCTATAGCTACAGCTGGTGATCTATAACAGTATTGTTATGGCATGTGATGTACACCCTATAGTTACAGCTGGTGATCTATAACAGTATTGTTATGGCAGGTGATGTACACCCTATAGCTACAGCTGGTGATCTATAACAGTATTGTTATATCATGTGATGTACACCCTATAGCTACAGCTGGTGATCTATTACAGTATTGTTATAGCATGTGATGTACACCCATTAGCTACAGCTGGTGATCTATTACAGTATTGTTATAGCATGTGATGTACACCCTATAGCTACAGCTGGTGATCTATTACAGTATTGTTATATCATGTGATGTACACCCATTAGCTACAGCTGGTGATCTATTACAGTATTGTTATCGCATGTGATGTACACCCTATAGCTACAGCTGGTGATCTATTACAGTGTTGTTATATCATGTGATGTACACCCTATAGCTACAGCTGGTGATCTATTACAGTATTGTTATGGCATGTGATGCACACCCTATGGCTACAGCTGGTGATCTATAACAGTATTGTTATATCATGTGATGTACACCCATTAGCTACAGCTGGTGATCTATTACAGTATTGTTATATCATGTGATGTACACCCATTAGCTACAGCTGGTGATCTATTACAGTATTGTTATCTCATGTGATGTACACCCATTAGCTACAGCTGGTGATCTATTACAGTATTGTTATATCATGTGATGTACACCCTATAGCTACAGCTGGTGATCTATTACAGTATTGCTATATCATGTGATGTACACCCTATAGCTACAGCTGGTGATCTATTACAGTATTGTTATATCATGTGATGTACACCCTATAGCTACAGCTGGTGATCTATTACAGTATTGTTATAGCATGTGATGTACACCATATAGCTACAGCTGGTGATCTATTACAGTATTGTTATAGCATGTGATATACACCCTATAGCTACAGCTGGTGATCTATAACAGTATTGTTATATCATGTGATGTACACCCTATAGCTACACCTGGTGATCTATTACAGTATTGTTATAGCAAGTGATGTACACCCTATAGCTTACAGCTGGTGATCTATTACAGTATTGTTATATCATGTGATGCACAACCTATAGCTACAGCTGGTGATCTATTACAGTATTGTTATAGCATGTGATGTACACCCTATAGCTACAGCTGGTGATC
Organism: Meconema thalassinum; assembly: GCA_946902985.2. Classification (NCBI taxonomy): domain Eukaryota; kingdom Metazoa; phylum Arthropoda; class Insecta; order Orthoptera; family Tettigoniidae; genus Meconema; species Meconema thalassinum. The sequence continues at coordinate 263,504,976 of OX336397.1, read as the reverse complement.
TATAACAGTATTGTTATAGCATGTGATGTACACCATATAGCTACAGCTGGTGATCTATTACAGTATTGTTATAGCAAGTGATGTACACCCTATAGCTACAGCTGGTGATCTATTACAGTATTGTTATATCATGTGATGTACACCCATTAGCTACAGCTGGTGATCTATTACAGTATTGTTATATCATGTGATGTACACCCTATAGCTACAGCTGGTGATCTATTACAGTATTGTTATATCATGTGATGCACACCCTATAGCTACAGCAGGTGATCTATTACAGTATTGTTATAGCATGTGATGTACACCCTATAGCTACAGCTGGTGATCTATTACAGTATTGTTATATCATGTGATGTACACCCTATAGCTACAGCTGGTGATCTATAACAGTATTGTTATGGCATGTGATGTACACCCTATAGTTACAGCTGGTGATCTATAACAGTATTGTTATGGCAGGTGATGTACACCCTATAGCTACAGCTGGTGATCTATTACAGTGTTGTTATATCATGTGATGTACACCCTATGGCTACAGCTGGTGATCTATAACAGTATTGTTATATCATGTGATGTACACCCTATAGCTACAGCTGGTGATCTATTACAGTATTGTTATAGCATGTGATGTACACCCATTAGCTACAGCTGGTGATCTATTACAGTATTGTTATAGCATGTGATGTACACCCTATAGCTACAGCTGGTGATCTATTACAGTATTGTTATATCATGTGATGTACACCCATTAGCTACAGCTGGTGATCTATTACAGTATTGTTATAGCATGTGATGTACACCCTATAGCTACAGCTGGTGATCTATTACAGTGTTGTTATATCATGTGATGTACACCCTATAGCTACAGCTGGTGATCTATTACAGTATTGTTATGGCATGTGATGTACACCCTATGGCTACAGCTGGTGATCTATAACAGTATTGTTATATCATGTGATGTACACCCATTAGCTACAGCTGGTGATCTATTACAGTATTGTTATATCATGTGATGTACACCCATTAGCTACAGCTGGTGATCTATTACAGTATTGTTATCTCATGTGATGTACACCCATTAGCTACAGCTGGTGATCTATTACAGTATTGTTATATCATGTGATGTACACCCTATAGCTACAGCTGGTGATCTATTACAGTATTGTTATATCATGTGATGTACACCCATTAGCTACAGCTGGTGATCTATTACAGTATTGCTATAGCATGTGATGTACACCCATTAGTTACAGCTGGTGATCTATTACAGTATTGTTATAGCATGTGATGTACACCCTATAGCTACAGCTGGTGATCTATTACAGTATTGTTATAGCATGTGATGTACACCCATTAGCTACAGCTGGTGATCTATTACAGTATTGCTATAGCATGTGATGTACACCCTATAGCTACAGCTGGTGATCTATTATAGTATTGTTATATCATGTGATGTACACCCATTAGCTACAGCTGGTGATCTATTACAGTATTGCTATAGCATGTGATGTACACCCATTAGCTACAGCTGGTGATCTATTACAGTATTGTTATATCATGTGATGTACACCCTATAGCTACAGCTGGTGACCTATTACAGTGTTGTTATATCATGTGATGTACACCCTATAGCTACAGCTGGTGATCTATTACAGTATTGTTATAGCATGTGATGTACACCCATTAGCTACAGCTGGTGATCTATTACAGTATTGTTATAGCATGTGATGTACACCCTATAGCTACAGCTGGTTATCTATTACAGTATTGTTATATCATGTGATGTACACCCATTAGCTACAGCTGGTGATCTATTACAGTATTGTTATAGCATGTGATGTACACCCTATAGCTACAGCTGGTGATCTATTACAGTGTTGTTATATCATGTGATGTACACCCTATAGCTACAGCTGGTGATCTATTACAGTATTGTTATGGCATGTGATGTACACCCTATGGCTACAGCTGGTGATCTATAACAGTATTGTTATATCATGTGATGTACACCCATTAGCTACAGCTGGTGATCTATTACAGTATTGTTATATCATGTGATGTACACCCATTAGCTACAGCTGGTGATCTATTACAGTATTGTTATCTCATGTGGTGTACACCCATTAGCTACAGCTGGTGATCTATTACAGTATTGTTATATCATGTGATGTACACCCTATAGCTACAGCTGGTGATCTATTACAGTATTGTTATATCATGTGATGTACACCCATTAGCTACAGCTGGTGATCTATTACAGTATTGCTATAGCATGTGATGTACACCCATTAGCTACAGCTGGTGATCTATTACAGTATTGTTATAGCATGTGATGTACACCCTATAGCTACAGCTGGTGATCTATTACAGTATTGTTATAGCATGTGATGTACACCCATTAGCTACAGCTGGTGATCTATTACAGTATTGCTATAGCATGTGATGTACACCCTATAGCTACAGCTGGTGATCTATTACAGTGTTGTTATATCATGTGATGTACACCCTATAGCTACAGCTGGTGATCTATTACAGTATTGTTATAGCATGTGATGTACACCCTATAGCTTACAGCTGGTGATCTATTACAGTATTGTTATATCATGTGATGTACACCCTATAGCTACAGCTGGTGATCTATAACAGTATTGTTATATCATGTGATGTACACCATATAGCTTACAGCTGGTGATCTATTACAGTACTGTTATAGCATGTGATGTACACCATATAGCTACAGCTGGTGATCTATTACAGTATTGTTATATCATGTGATGTACACCATATAGCTACAGCTGGTGATATATTACAGTATAGTTATAGCATGTGATGTACACCCTATGGTTACAGCTGGTGATCTATTACACTATTGTTATAGCATATGATGTACACCCTATAGCTACAGCTGGTGATCTATTACAGTATAGTTATAGCATGTGATGTACACCCTATAGCTACAGCTGGTGATCTATTACAGTATAGTTATATCATGTGATGTACACCCTATGGCTACAGCTGGTGATCTATTACAGTATTGTTATAGCATGTCATGTACACCCTATAGCTACAGCTGGTGATCTATTACAGTATAGTTATTGCATGTGATGTACACCCTATAGCTACAGCTGGTGATCTATTACTGAATTGCTATAGCATGTGATGTACACCCTATAGCTACAGCTGGTGATCTATTACAGTATTGTTATATCATGTGATGTACACCCTATAGCTACAGCTGGTGATCTATAACAGTATTGTTATATCATGTGATGTACACCCTATAGCTACAGCTGGTGATCTATTACAGTACTGTTATATCATGTGATGTACACCCTATAGCTACAGCTGGTGATCTATTACAGTATTGTTATAGCATGTGATGGTACACCCTATAGCTACAGCTGGTGATCTATTACAGTGTTGTTATAGCATGTGATGTACACCCTATAGCTTACAGCTGGTGATCTATTACAGTATTGTTATATCATGTGATGTACACCCTATAGCTACAGCTGGTGATCTATTACAGTATTGTTATAGCATGTGATGTACACCCTATAGCTTACAGCTGGTGATCTATTACAGTATTGTTATAGCATGTGATGTACACCCTATAGCTTACAGCTGGTGATCTATTACAGTATTGTTATAGCATGTGATGTACACCATATAGCTACAGCTGGTGATCTATTACAGTATTGTTATAGCATGTGATGTACACCCTATAGCTACAGCTGGTGATCTATAACAGTATTGTTATATCATGTGATGTACACCCTATAGCTACAGCTGGTGATCTATTACAGTATTGTTATAGCAAGTGATGTACACCCTATAGCTTACAGCTGGTGATCTATTACAGTATTGTTATATCATGTGATGCACAACCTATAGCTACTGCTGGTGATCTATTACAGTATTGTTATAGCATGCGATGTACAACAACAACAACAATTTGAGAAAGCCAACAGGGGCTTACTGCGTATGACAAGGCTGTACACTCGTGGGTTAGACAGCCTTTCTTGCTAAGGGTCTCCTATATACCCTAAACATGGCTATACATGTTAGTTCTGAACATTTAGTGGTTAATTGTATATTGAGTTTAAATAGAGAACTTATACAAGCACGTCTTGCATGTGGTTAAACTTCACAAGTGTCACATGCAACATGCAAAGTATGTTTCCGCTATCTAGCGGTAAATATGAGCACTACCTGTACTACTAGCATGCTACCTAGCAGAGGATATGAACACTTACTAGTAATATCCAAAGTGAGCTGAGGTTAGGTTAGGTTAGGTAAAGTTAGGTTAGCCATTAAAATAAGTTACCAAAATAAGTCGTCAAAAATAATTGTTTTTTTTACCCCTGAGGTCTTGGGCTCCAACTCGACAATGCACAGAATTTAATTAACATCTGAGAGTTGAAAGGTTAGGTTAGGTTAGTGAGCTGAGGTTAAGTCTTTAAATATTCCCTCTCTTTCAACTACTTTCCAACACCAAGAAAAAATCCACTAAATACATTGACACAAATAACTTGTCAAATAAGCCAATACAAAAGCCAATACTAAAGCCAACACAAAAAGCCAACACGAAAAGCCAATACAAAAAGCCAACACGAAAGGCCAATACAAAAAAGCCAACACGAAAAGCCAACACGAAATGCCAACACGAAAAGCCAACACAAAAAGCCAACACGAAAAGCCAACACAAAAGCCAACACGAAATGCCAACACGAAAAGCCAACACAAAAAGCCAACACGAAAAGCCAACACGAAAAGCCAACACGAAAAGCCAACACAAAAAGCCAACACAAAAAGCCAACACATAAGCCAACACAAAAGCCAACACGAAAAGCCAACACAAAAAGCCAACACAAAAAGCCAACACATAAGCCAACACGAAAAGCCAACATGAAAAGCCAACACAAAAAGCCAACACAAAAAGCCAACACATAAGCCAACACAAAAGCCAACACGAAAAGCCAACACAAAAAGCCAACACATAAGCCAATATATAAGCTTATAGTAGGTCACTCCATCAGCAAAACAGTTGTAACCTTTGTAGTGTGAACATCGTACTGACAGGTCAGTTACTACTATGGAACTTATTACAACCAACAAAGGTAGGCTACGTGCACTCTATCAAGGCTACTCCTATAACTATAATCGCCAGAATGTGAATGGAATAATATTCTGGCGATGCTCAAAAGAGAGGTCAACAAAATGTCGAGGCAATCTGAAAAGTAAAAATGGAAAGGTTTTAAGTGTGAGTGTTCATCAATGTAGTGCTCGAAACGAACCACGCTTACTGTTTACAAACAATTATCAAAATGCTAAAAAGCAAGTTCAAGAAAACGATATTGCGGCTAAAGATAGTACAGTGTTTGTTCAAAAGGACTTATCATGTCCTCAAAACGTCATGTTAGGACAGTTGTCAACGTCCAAGAAACCTTCAACACTGTCAAAATCAACTCAGACTATAAATAAAGTGGTATTGCAAGAGGATCAAAAAGGACTATATAGTAACAGTGATGATGGTCATGATGATAATGGTGATCATGATGATGATAATGACGATGATGATAATGATCATGATAATGGTAATGCTTTGTTTACACCTAAAAATCCATTTGTTAAATTTGTATACTGGCACAATCCCAATAAGCTCGTCCAGCGGCTACAGTTGTTGCATGCCTCACGTCAATCTGGCCATACTGGTCACGATTGGGAAATCAAAGAAATTGAACAAGAGCTTCGTCGTGCTGAAATTATTGTGTAATGGGTCTACCACTTTGCGACCACTTTCACCCCAACTCTTGTTTCTAATATTTGCTTATTTGCTTTCACTTTTACCTGAACTCTTTGGATCCATATTTGCTCTCACATTAAACTAGTATTCTTATTACCAAGTTGACTTTACTAGAGCTTAGTCTATGCTCGACAGTTGATATGGAAGTATCAGTGACTAGGTATGGTAAGCCTTACGCATACTATAAAGGATATTCATATATTGTGAAACGAACCAATAAAAATGGAACTGTTATTTGGCGTTGTTCAAAGCAACGTTCCAAACATTGTCGTGGTGACCTAAAAAGTAAAAATAGTGAGGTTTTAAGTGTCAGTGATCATCAATGTAGTGTACCGCATGAAACACAGTTGCCGTCGACAAAAAATCAAGAAAACCATATTGCTACTCAAAATAGTGCATTGTTTAATGATCAACGTTTAACCCCTGTTCTCAAAGTTATTTTTAATCCATCTTCCACGTCGCAAGAGCCATCAACATCACAAACTATGCAAGAGGTAGTGGTGTTGTTGTCGTTTTAAAGAGTGGAACAACTAGGTCATCTGCTGTTGATCTGCAAGGGGATCAAAGTGACTAAATAGTAATAACCATAAGGTTTTTATGTCAATACAACCATTGTGGCTTCCCCACTTTTCGAAAACAACATTAAAGGGACATTGCTATAAAATGATCTACAACAAGCCTTGTGTTTAAAACTATAACAGACTATTGTAATGTGAGAAAGGCTTGTATTCAGTATGCATTTATTGTCATAATCATGTATACTCTGCAATGTTAAATATACTAACTTTGTATAAAATAAAACAGCATTGTAACATCATTTTGCATTTATTTACAAACTTTATATACATTTTTTTGGTTTCATCATAATATTTTTAAAGACAACACTAAACACTAAAACATTACTATTCTATGCACATATTTTCTTTCTTTTTCAGTATATTGTCATTACTTATAATTTCCATTATTATTTCACATTATTTATTTATTTAATTAAAACGAACCATGCACCTATTGTTTTTAAAACCTTCATAAATTAAGTGTACAGGTTGCACAGCATTATTGACTTCATCAAAAACACTCTCCGACATATCATTAAACCGTATAGGCAGAAATGTCTCAAAGTTTTCACATACACAAAGTACACGATCACCATATGCTGTTTTCAATTTCCGAATCTTGATAATGCGGAATGGAATATGCATTGGCAATTCACTGAGCTTCTTTGTCTCTAAGCCACATGATTGTCCCACAGCATTCAAAACATTCATTGTAGTAGTCTATAAACAAAACAAAAGCATATCTATTACACTCTAAAACAGCTTTAATAATATTGTGCAATTAGGGATTTTGCACTATCCATGGCGAATAAATTATACTAGTTATGCAAGAAATGCCCTAACTGTTGCAGATACTACTTTTCTGCATATAGCACAAGTGTTAAGTTCTAATGCACACTTGACACAGGCTATCATGTGTCCACAGGGTAAAAATACAACACCTAGTTCATCTTGATAACAAATTTTACATAATTGTTGGTCACACTTTTGTATCTGTTCGTGAGACAAGTCTTTTCTTTCAGCCTTATGTATTTGCTCCGCGTGCTCTAACTCTAAAGGCACTTTTATGTCTTGTGCTGCAATCACTTTTTCTTTACGAATAGTGTTCACAAATTCCTGACCTTTAAGCAACACCATGTATTTACAGTTTGGTAACCAACGAGCGTGTTGCACAAAAGGGTCATCAGTCATTTGCCAATCCTTTAAAGCAAATCCACAATAAAAACATATTGTTTTATCCCCTTCACCAGTATAAAAAAATCCAGCTTCACTTAGCTGTTTGGTAAGGTGTTTTAATATTAATGGCCAAATATTTTTATAAGATTCGAAACGTTTTTCAACAGAGCTGTACTCTGGGTGTGCTAGTGCTTTAGTCTTGCAAACTCCCAATTTTTCAAAAGCACACGCCAATTCAACACTGTCTATGGCATATGGACCACATATATCGACACTACCGTTGGCTGGTAATACATCATTATTATTATTTATTTGTGATTCAGCAACGTAAGTAGCGGCCATAGGCCTTGTGGTTCGGTAAAATGAATGCACGGGTAGGTTACCCACTTGCTTTCCAAGCATGTAAGGACAGTGAGGAGACCATCGCAAATGGTCTCTAAAGGGATCATCCCCTTCTTCCCAGTGTGAAAGTTCAATACGACAAAACACACAGCGCACCACATCTCCTCGGTTCAAGTAAAAAAAAACGGCTTTTGCAAGTTCATGCGTCGACAAAAAGCCTACAGGCCAGGATTCAAATGTTAACCATCGATCATGTTCTGATTTTAAATTTAACCCACGTGGTAAACCAACTTGCTCACTTGTTGTATTTGGTACTAACGCCATGTGTTATAATAAAACGTTTTCTTATTGTAAGTTATTAACATTGCACAGAGTACTTTAAAGCATAATGCATGCTTGTTCACTGTATGTTCATTACGTTAATGGCACATGACGACACCTAAAAGCAAACAAAATAACCCATCACTCAATCAATCAATCAATCAATCAATCAATACTTGTAAATAAAACGTTAACGTTAATTGGCATTAATATATCAAAACACCATTAAAAATAAACTGTATGTTGGCACAAACAGTAACCCATGTACTTATTTTCTTTTTTATAAAGCTACAGTCATTTACATTCCCCCACCCTCCCTTTAACCAATATATAAACAAAAATGAATGTCATGTCATTTTGTTCACATTATCATGTTCAAACCTGTGGATATTCGTTGAGTCCATAGGGAACCACTCATAAATTAAATTTATTATTTTATTTTTAGAAAATCCAACATGGCCTTGTACTTTTCCCAGTCAACAACAACAACATAGCCATTAATCAAGAAAGCAATCATTGTCCCAGTCATGTACAGGTAATGAATTTTTTTTTGTCTACGAGTTTTCAGTAGTGGTAAAATGGAATAGCATTTTTAAGTTGGACTTACCTGAGTTTTAAACAGTTCACTCTTTGGCAGTGGTTTCGCTTTAGTGCGTTTCTGGTTTTTTTCAGCGACTGCTACGGCGGTAAGGCTATTCTTTCCAAGTTTCTAAAAATAAATAAAATAAACCGCTATAAATACCTAAATTCAGGTTAATACATACATTTCATAAAATAAAACATAAAACAAAAAAAAATGAAACAAGTTAGTTTAAAAAAAATCATCTCACCTTTACTTGCAGTGACTTGTTACTCTTCCCTTCTAGTGGGCTCAAAAGTGCAATCGTTTCTTCTCCCTCTGACATGTAAGGTATGCCGGTTATCTGCAAACAAATAAATAAATAAAATCATTAATTACCTAATCAATAAATAATTGCATGTATTTATATATAAATCAATAAATGTATAAATGAATAAATATATACCTACCTCACAACAAGAATAAGTATTTTCCACCAACACCAAAACTGTTAAACAAGGCCAAGTGTTTCACACAACGCTGTAGCGTGTTCAAAAGTAGTCACATAAGTGCGAGTGGAAATGTCAGCGACGTGTCTTTATATATCACATTGCATGTATAATCTTTTTTTTTTTCCCACGCTTTGAACATTCTCTTATCGTGCACGTGGGCAGCTAACGTCCCAGGCGAACACCTGTGCCTGATCAAATTTCACATGAACTTGCATTTTGTCACGTACGAAGCAAAACAGGATGTGACTTGTTAACAGTTATCATGCACGTGGACAGATAACGTCCAAGGTGAACACCTGCGGTAGATCAAATGTCACATGGACTTGCATTTTGTCACGTACGAAGCAAGACAGAATGTCACTGGTTTAGCGTGCCTGTGGTTTCACATGTGTGCACGCCTTTCGCACTTCCCTGCCACCACAATGGTCAGATTATTTCACCTTCAAGCGTCTTGGTCATTTTTTCCATTGCACCTGTTGTCAAGTCAGATCGGAGCCTTCCAATAAGCTCAAATGACCTTCACCTCCTGCTCGTTTGTTTTCGATACTCGCTTCGACCAACATAGAATCAAGTTCTCATCACCGTTTACACGTTAAAGGTAAAATATCAGGAAAAACGCACGCTCGCTCTGTGATACACCGATCCGCCGAAATAGCGATTGTTCTATTAAGCATGGTCCTTGTGGTTAGCGACAGGTTCGTTGAAACACACACATACCCAGCCGTATCGTCTCTCTCAACCACCACGCTTTATAAACATTATAAACAGGTAACGGTAATGATTTTTTTTCAACATGTACGGCGTTAGGCCCTTTGTGAATTATCTTTTTTGAAAAAAAAATATCTACCACATTTGAAAGGGGGCGTTAGCCCGAGTCCTAGGACACCTCGTACACGTCTCTAGCGTTATTGGTTCGTGAGATATCGGCAAAAATCACAAAAAACACGTGTTTACCCCAAAATCGCGTTTCCAAAATTTTTAAAAATTACAACGAGTAGTTCATAGCAAAGAGAACGTCTGCCCGAATCCTTGGACCCGTCGTACATGCCTCTAGCGTTATTGCTTCGTGAGATATCGGCAAAATCACAAAAAACATGTGTTTACCCCAAAATCGAGTTTCCAATTTTATTAAAAATTATAACGAGTGGTCCATAGGAGAGAGAACGTTACCCCGAGTCCTTGGACCTGTCGAACACGCCTCTAGCGTTATTGGTTCGTGAGATATAGCAAAAAGTCTAAAATCACGTTTTTACCCCAAAAAGACTGTGTTTCCAGATTTTCACATTTTCGACACCGACATTCCCGTAAAGAGCACGACGAGACGAAAAAAACGAATCCAAGCACGCCCTCCTAGCATGGCTCCTTCCATTCCAAGGTCGCAGGGGCTCACAACTTCCTAAGTGGAGCAGCTTTCCCACTACCACACTACTGCAGGTTTTCATTCTAGAGACTTGAAATTTATTTTGGGGGTAGAGGGGGTAGGGACCATTGATTTACGTTAAACAATTTTTTTTGTAGAGTTCCTAGTTTCCAAAATATAGGATTTTCAAAATTCGAGTGTTTTCAAAAAAATATAAAAAATAAAAAAGTTTTATTACAAAAAATAAAGGTCATAAAGACTGTTCGTTTGAGCCATGGCACAACGTTCTATCGTGTTTGGTTTTCAAACTATCACATAGTTTCGAAAACAAAAATTTTCAAAAAAATTTTGAAAAATATAACGAGTGGTCCATGGCAAAGAGGACGTCAGCCCGAGTCCAACAATACCTCATTTGTCAAAATCGGACCATGCGTTCAAGAGATATTTAACATGGCTGAGGCTTAGTAGTAGAGCAAGGGGGGTTCTGAAGTGGGGCAGAAGCACCACCACTCCACTACTCGAATGGTTAGAAAACTTAAGAAAAATGCTGTTCCTAGCCTTAATTTGCCAGAGAATTTATATTCTTGCCTTTGAACAGCAAGTATGTAGGTCATTGAAGTATGATTTGGCTTAAATTGTGTTTTTCGCTATGATCTCCCTACTGTTGAATTTAGTTAATTAAAATGTAAAATCTTAGTTTTAAGTACCGGTTTGGTGACCCATCATCCCAGGCAGGCCGGTAACACCTATACTACTCAGGCAGATAGGTCACTTAGTCGTAATTTTAAAGTTATAGTGATGTTAAGTATAGGCTACATATGCGGTAATGTAGTGGGAGACCGGATCGGCCTAGGCTATTCTAACTTTAATTAGTTCTCATTTCAGGGTTTTACAGTTTTGAGTGCGAATAGTTGGTTTGAAAGTTGTACAACAGTAAGGAGAGTATGTTTTGTATAGGTTTTAATTGGTATTATGGTTTATGTCGAGCTGAGGAGTGAATTTGGTTTGGCTTTTAGTGTAGTTTTTGATGTGTTCCGTTTGCTTATGACAAGTTCAAATGAAGACTCCAGCTTTGTTAAATATCTGTATTTTAAATATTTAATTAAATATATTGATAAAGAGGATGCCTCCATTTTAACTTGCCTGTGGCAAGAGATTAATAAATTAACATTCTTGCCTTTGAACAGCAAGTATGTAGGTCAATATTTGCAATATTGAAGTATGATTTGAGCATCCCAAGTAACGCTTCTTTGAACCCAAAACATTCATGCAAATTCAGGGTTGCTTGATTCAATTTATTATCAGGGAGTCATCCTTTGTGTTATGTGAGATATATATATATATATATTGTGAAATTAATAAAAAACATCGATACCGCTAGGCTCCCAAGTACAGGCTTCATATATGTAACAGCAGACAGTAAATTAACTATCTACATGTGGGTAATATTTTTAACTGGTAGTAATTAGGCACTGCATTTAAATTGATTATAAAAATATTTCTATCAATGACAGGAAATATGTAGTATTTTGACATCATAAATTATAAGCCATAACAAACCCACACCCAATTACTTCACGTCACCATATCGCCGCCATATTGCAAACAGCTGACCGTAAGCTCCTCCCCCGTTTCGGACGTCAATAGGCACCCAAGAAGCGACGGTTTCTCCCTTTCCTTGTAGAATTTGTCACTTGCCCAGAACATAGAACCACAGTACAACTGGAGAGTAGACTCCTTCCACCCCTATTTGTCAGACATTTCTTTCAGTGTTTTTTCTAGCCGGGGACCATGAAGATTCTGCGACTTCACTCAACTTGAGATACTGGCAAATGGTTATGTCGGAAGGGTACAGTAGGCCTACTTACCCCTGTAACCTCTGTTACGGAATTAAACATATGGAATTATACAAGTCCTCCTTCCCTGTAAAATACCAGAATATTTCCTTCAAATGTGTCCAAATCCTCTCTATGTCTCTTCTCTTGAAATCGTTCAACAAATTACATGCTCAAAATAGGTGAAACTGCCTTCCAATGACTAAGGATGTTCATGTTGTCTTTAAAACCTTCTATTTCTATGAAAGCTGGGCACTATTTTAGAGCGATACGTGAATTGTCTCCATTCATTGCAATAGAAATATCAGTTAATTACTTTATTTACATTTTTTCACAACTAAAATACAAAGTAAATTCCCTTATTCCTAAATTGAATATAACTGTTGGCCACTATAGGTTATGAGTCTTTAAACTTACTCATATGCCGATTCAAATATATTACATGAATTTAGCAGCTGGCCAAATTGTTTTCAAATATGAGACTTCAATTTACCCAACCCTTTTCAGTGATTTCTGCACTACAGAGAAGCAAGCGAGTTGTTCTGGCCAACAGGCGAGAATATCTTTGCTCAGCCTATTTATTAAATTAATCACAAGAAACACGGCATTTGCCTGCTGTGGATAAAATTGGTGATATTTCTACGAACTTTTAACAGAACCCTCTTTTGAAAGTAGTAGTTAAACATTAAGGATAAACAGGGGTCTCATCAGACAAATCCTACAAGCAAATTCTGTTTCATCACATATAACTTTAAGGTAGTCTCATCCCGGGAAGAATTAGTATATAATTCATAAAATTTGCATTATGAATGAATCAAACAATGGTTTTACATACCCACTTTGAATTACCATGTGCTTCAGTAATACCCGTTGAACTGAATCTGTCGAGATCAGTTTTTTGCAAGGTTGCACGTTTATGTGAAGTTTTATTCCACAGGGTTGTTGTTGTATGAAATATTGTATAAATTAGTAGATGCGTTCATTTATAGTAGAAAAAGACTATGGAAGGTCATGTATCGTCGGAAAACGCACGAATGAAGAAATTGTAATAAAACAATGTTTTATCATAATTTTTATTATCTTATTTAACCTGGAATGGACATTGTGAACATGAGCTAGGCTTTATTAAACAGCCATGGCCTTCATGATTGTAACAAAGACCAAGATAGGGACCTGAAGTTAGTGGTTCATTTGTAATAGGATTATGAGATGAGTTATGGCAGTGAAATCTCACGCGCAGGCAATGGCTCGATGTAGATGTCATAAGAGTAGTGTATACATAGTGGTTCACCATCCCCTTATGTTTTGGAGGAAAGCAACCCAACTAACGTATATTTCATAGTTATCATAAAAACATTAGTTTCTGCTCTTTTATGACCTTAATACAACATTACCGTTGAGTTCATGTTCACGAATATAGTAGAAATCATTAGAGGTAGTGTTATTTCAATTAAAACTCTGATTTTTAGCTTGAAAGCGAATGATATGACACTTTGAGTGTTATGAGTGCACGGCAGTTGCATTGAGAACAGCCCATAATCGCGCGAACATTTTAATAACCTCATAGCTCCATAACGTAATGTTTCTTCCACCCTCAATGCAGTGGAAACGCACGTGGCTAGGTGATGCGATCGAGGTGGCTGTGGGTTAAGCGAACACCTGCACATTTGAAAGCCTTCACAACAGAAGAAAAGAAAATTAATCTTACCCTTGAACGTGAACATTAATGTTTCTAATGCTCGACTAAAATCGTTTTCGAACGTAAGAAGGATTTAGATAAAGAAAGACTAGTTTCCAAACCAAAATTTCTCAGTATCTATCTTAATAAATTTGCAAAATTCAACGTACTCGGCATAGAAATACATCGTAAGTCAATAAATGTGGTAATGTGACTTTGTAAGTATGGCTTGATATTAACTTACATCCCCACTAAAATGGAGCACGGGCTGTCTTTCAAAAAAAAAAATGCCTACGGCCGGATTCGGAGCACTATTCTGCTAGGTCACGCACACCACTTCAGACTGGACTTTAACCGTCTCAGTCACGGAGAGAAGGTGCACATTGCGTGCTACACGGGCACTAGTTAAATAGGCTGTTCCTCCTCGAACGTTAGTATGCGTTTAAAAGTCTTCAATCGTGGTTTATGATGTTCATTGGACATTCTACTATTGCAGATCACGTCACGTAACCTATTTTTTCGATTGTATTTCATATGTGTGTGTTTTTCAAGGAGCAATGAATCACATGTTCGTAGATTCTTCCTTAGTATTTGGCATGGAGTGATAACGGTGATTTTTCCTTTGCTAGGCCCATGGCTCAGTTTACATTGCTGTCACACAGGCACTGCGCAGAGCAATATCGACCATTTGGAGAGTTGTAATGTTAGTTGGGTTTCATAAAACTAAATAATAAGGGGCTGGTAAACCACTCTGTATAACGAGTTGATAGCTTTTTTTAAGATTGAATGTGGTAACTGCTGGCCACTATTCAATCCAGAAGTAACGTCAATAACAATCTTGTAGATAGGGCGGAGTTTTAAGATATAGAATAAAATGTAATTTAGTAAATAGTTTAGACAAACCAAATTGGTGGTTTACTGGTTAGTTTTAGGGTTTTAATTTTATTTAAACTCCGGTAATAATACTTTTGAAAATGCAGTTGGCATTTGTTTCCTTAGAAGGTGGTTTTATTTTATTATTTGTTGTTGTCTTCCTCTATTAACAGAGGGTTCATCCAGTTATAATTAATTGTACTGTCTTCAGAAATAAACCGACGGACATGAGCTATTATATTAAAAAAAATTGACAATTTTGTGTATACTAATTAGATGGAGGTTGTACTATGGGAGTAACTATAGGCACCCAAGAAGCGACGGTTTCACCCTTTCCTTGTAGAATTTGTCACTTGCCCAGAACATAGAACCACAGTACAACTGGAGAGTAGACGCCTTCCACCCCTATTTTTCAGGCATTTCTTTCAGTGTTTTTTCAAGCTGGGGACCAGGAAGATTCTGCGACTTCGCTCAACATGAGATACTGGCAAATAGTTATGTTGGAAGGGTACAGTAGGCCTACTTACCCCTGTAACCTCTGTTACGGAATTAAACATATGGAATTATACAAGTCCTCCTTCCCTGTAAAATACCAGAATATTTCATTCAAATGTGTGCAAAATCCTAGTTATGTCTCTTCTCTTGAAACCGTTCAACAAATTACATGCACAAAATAGGTGAAACTGCCTTCCAGTGACTAAGGATGTTCATGTTGTCTTTAAAACCTTCTCTTTCCATGAAAGCTGGGCACTATTTTAGAGCGAAACATGAATTGTCTCCATTCATTACAATAGAAATATCAGTTAATTAATTTATTTACATTTTTTCACAACTAAAATACAAAGTAAATTTGCTTATTCCTAAATTGAATATAACTGTAGGTCACTAGAGGTTATGAGTCTTTAAACTTACTCATATTTCGATTCAAATATATTACATGAATTTAGCTGCTGGCCAAATTGTTTTCAAATACGAGTCTTCAATTTACCCAAGACCTTTCAGTGATTTCTGCACTACAGGGTAGCAAGCGAGTTGTTCTGGCCAACAGGCGAGAATATCTTTGCCCAGCCTATTTATTAAATGATTCACAAGGAACACGGCATTAGCCTGCTGTGGATGAAATTGGTTATATTTCTACGAACTTTTAACAGAACCCTCTTATGAATTGTAGTAGTTAAACAATAAGGATAAACAGAAGTCTCATCAGACAAATCCTCATCACATATAACTTTAAGGTAGCCTCATCCCGGGAAGAATTAGTATATAACTCATCAAATTTGCATTATGAATGAATCAAGCAATAGTTTTACATACCCACTTTGAATTACCATGTGCTTCAGTAATATCCCGCTTTCTAACAAACCTTTCTCGCCTTAATAAGTGATTTTGCTTGAGTCTGCTATAACAAATTATCAAAACAAAAGTTTGGTGCTTTTCAGTCGGTCAACACATTCGTGTTGACCGACTGAAAAGCACCAAACTTTTGTTTACTTAGGCAACACTGAAAAATGGCTTCAAACCTCACAATAACAAATTATTCTTATTTGAAATTCACTTTCCAACAGGCTTTGCTCAAATGAACTACTTGATTATGGTTCTGTTTTATGCTCCGCATGTACAACAGAGATATTGTTTCTATACACTGTGAACTCAAACGTGTCACTTGGGTAAAATTCATTGATCGCAAGCTCTACATAAATAGGACTTCCGGTGCCTATCAATGAAATTCTGTGACTCGAAATCTCTCTTTGTACTTATGACTGGAAATACTTTATAAATATTGCTTTACCAATCTAAATTAGCTGTTGATTTTTCAGTCTCCTTACTCAGTAAATTTCGCTACTAACTATATGAATATGGCTTTCCTACCAGTATGAGTTACATGTGTCTTCGAACACCCCTTGCGTGTTTTACTTAAATATGCCTTCTGGCGACTATGAAGACACACGCGACTCTTAAAAGATACTTTCAGTGTAAATTCAGCTGCGCGTATACAGGGTGCAACAAAAGGTACGTCACAAATTGCAGGACACATAGAGGAACAAATTATGTTATATGAACATGGGTCCGGAAACGCTTTGTTTCCATGTTATACCTCATTGTTCCAGCTCATTTATCATGGGAACCATACAAGAACAGATAATACCAGCATACCACATGCAACTCATGCTCACAGAAAATGTTCAATATGCCCAACGTGCGCATTGATACATTCATCAACCCATCGCCGTAGTGAATCTCGGATGCGCTGATGTATCCTTGGAGTACGACGTATGGTGTCGTAGCCTTCCATAATACGGGCACGGAGACTCTGAACATCTTGTACTGGTGTTCGATACATAAGAACTTTCAAATGCCCTCAAAAATAAAGATCAGTGATTTACGGTCCGGAGAGCGTGGAGTCCAGGCAATTGGTCCACCTTTACCTATCTATTTGGCACCAAATCTGTTATTTAGAAGCCGACGGACATTGACACTATAATGAAGAGTAAGTTAGTTATTGTTGTTTTAAGGGGCGGAATTACGAGGTCATCCGCCCCTTAAAATGAGGAGGTGCTCTATCGTGCATGATGTACTTGTTTTGTCGCCCGTCTAAAGGCACATCTGCTAAGTCATATGGCGACGGGGCCATGTAAAACAAACCAATGGCAGTGCACCTACAATAATGACAACGTAACCAGACGTAACCAAGAGTGCACGTGCCCCACCATTCTGACGTTCTGTTTTTGTGTGATTCCCATGAGTAATGAGTTGGAAGCAATGAGGTATAGCATGGAAACAAAGCGTTTCCGGATCCATGTCCATATAACATAATACCTTAGTCTACGTGTGAGAAATGTGTCCTGCAATTTGTGCCGTACCTTTTTGTTACATCCTGTATAAACTTAAATTTGGAGCAAGACCAATATGAATTATGCATATCAAAAAAGGATTGCATATTGCCATGGAGCACAGTGGAGACGGACTTATTTACTTAGCAGTGTCTACACAATTAAGATCAGGAGCATAGGCAGGCCATTCCGTTCTGTGAATACCATTCTCCTGAAGAAGCGAGCGAGCGCTATCGTCCACGAAATTGAAATTACGGCCGAAACAGTCAGCAAAGCCTTTCACTACAGGTCGCCGGACAGTATCCCTGTGACGTGTGCATTTCATGCGCCCTGATATGTACACAAGAGGGGTTTGGCGACCATAAGTGATACCACCACAAAACATTGCACCATCTCCTCCTTTCTGTTGATATCAGTCTCGAATGTATTGGTCGTGCATATGTTCACCGGGTCGTCTCCACACTCGTTTTGAACTATCCCCATTGACACAGGCGAGTGAGCATAACCAATATACACGCATGCAAGGACGACTAATGGGCTTGAGGCCACTACGACCCTTGGCCAGCAATATGCGAACCTTATTTTTATGTGTGTAAAGATCAATTATTGGCCAGTATACTGCGCATGAGGGACATGTGTGCGGTTATTGGGCACGATGCATCGTCATGTGTGTCTCTAATTTTTCCTTCGTAGTAAATTTTTTCAGCATGTGTTTATCAAAATAATCGTTTCCAAAATAGATTCCACAGGTACTACTAAGAAAGGTGTCACTTCAAAGAATCAATCCGAGAAAGAAATGATCTTTACATATTACATGTGCCGGCCCCATGGTGTTGGGATAGATCGCCTGCCTCTCGTTTGGAGGCCCCGGTTTCAATTCCTAGCACGGTCAAGGATTTGAGAAAGTTACGTGAAGGCTGCAATGTGGTACACTCAGCCTCGTGAGGACAATTGAGTAGCTGTCTGACATTGAGGCAGCGCCCCGTTCTCGAAAACCATATTAACGGCCGAGGGCACCCGATGAGTTGAACACGCTTCAACCGAATATCTGCAACCCAAATGGCTGGTCAGCGGTTCTTTGGTAGTCCTGGGCTGTAGTGCCAGGGGTAATTTATTATTACATACTACAAGATACTGAATTTAAAGGACTGTGGTTCAAAATGTTTCTTCAGTCGATTGGAGTGAAGGTTGCTCCAAATGTACTACAGTAATATGGCTAGAGACAACTCTGGGCCTACATGTGTTTCTTCAAACTGTGTTTCTCAATAAATATTTCTTCGCATATGCCACAGGAATATGGCGTTATACTACCATGAATCACCACGTGTCTCCTCAAACTGCCTTTCTCACTAAATTTGGCATTACAAGTACCACAGGAATAAGGTTTAATACCACTATGGGTCAACATGTGTTTATTGAAGTTGCTTCTATCAGAAAATTTTGCTTCGCATGTACCACAGGATTGAGGTTTAAGATCAGTATGGATCAACAGGTGTCTCTTCAAATCGCCTTTCCTTTTAAAATTTGTTCCACATGTATCACAGGAATGAGGTTTATGACTTATATGGATCATCATGTGTTGATTCAAGTATCTTTTTTCAGAAAATTTTGCATCGCATATACCACAGGAATGAGACTTTCGATTAGTAGGTATCGACATGTGTCTCTTCAAATCACCTTTCCATTTAGAAATTGCTCAACATGTATCACAGAAATGTGGCCTCAGACCACTATGGACGAACATTTGTTTCATCAATCTGCCCTCCGCAATAAATTTAGCTCCGCATGTACCACAGGAATATGGCGATTCACCACTATGGGTCAGCATATGTCTCTTTAAATGGCTTTCCTCAGCAAACGTTTCTTTGCATGTACCACAGGAATTTCGCATTATACCATTTTGATTCAATGAGGCTACGAATCTATCTCTTGTTGAAGTTTTCTCCGAATTGAGGTTGTTCCTGTAAAGAATTTACAGTGTTGGTAAGAGTAAAACAGTGGGTGATTGTAATATCAAAATTCACATAGCAAATTCCAGATAAATATAAGCCTGAAACAAGCGTATCTATTCGTAGACACAGATCTAAAAGACTAAATGTAATGCGTATGATGATGATCGGAACTAGTCACCCAGGGGTATATTACAGCCTCATATAATTAGCTTCAGGGAATAACACCCTTATCAATTAGGAGCAATCGTGTTAACCAACTGAAAAGCAGTTAATTTCGCTAGGTTAGAAGATGAAGCGAAACGAAATGATAACATTGCGGTCAAGAAAAAAGTTATCTTATGCATTTTCAGCAATTTGCATTAATTTTCAGGTTTTCCTTGAATAATGGGAACTGAGTTCGATTCAACTCTTTAATGAAGTGGTGTTCGTGCAGTCAATATAATCTGCTCAAAAAATTAAAGCACCACTTTTTTTAGAGGCTACAAAATTTTGAAAAGTTGAACGCACCAGCTCTAAATCTCAGTATGATGTTTGTCCTGACGCCTAACAAGCATATGCTTCAGCACAACTCCCAAACTTGTAGTTTTGGGGTAGCGCCCCAAAAACAAGCCCATTTTCGAAAACCACAAATTGAAGTTTGCGAAAAACGCTGTAGGACAGGTCGCAGGTTGCCAAAGCAGTTAAAAATGAATGAGACTTGCTCCTAAAGTTTCCACAAACACGTTGAAATCGTTACATTTGACGTTTGGGCATTTTCAACCCCCTTCATCATCCCCTAAACATGGACTAGCATTGGGGGCGTCTGAGAAGGCACCACCTGCAAACCTGCACACCGTCCTCAGTTGCTGATTGCAGTAAGTTCTTAAGGCCTCCGGCAATGTTCGCCCTCCCCCCCCCCTAACACCCTCAACAGGCATGGGACCAAACCACCCCGTCTCGATTCACCCCTAACGAAGGTTTAAATCGAGATGTTTATCAGTGCTGCAAATGGAGGGGTCCACCCCTAACGTTTCAAAAAAAGGAGCTGTGCCTGTGTCACCAACCCTTCCCCTGCTAGCCCCTTTTGTATGATTTTTCGAATCAGGCCCTTTTTAAGGGCTGAAAAGAGGTCTTAATCGTTGAAAGGGCAGTAAAGATCCTTAGAAGTAGTGGTGACACGAAATCAACCCCTTCCGATCGTTGATTGACATTCCATCCCCCAAACTTGAAATTTTTGCACTCTAAACCCACCCTGTCTGGACGCATAACGCGTCATGGCGGAGTTTTCAGAGTTTGATAAAAATGAAGCTTATGGCCTGCAATCGAGCCCAAAACTGCAAGTTGGATGGGAATTTACGGTAAGTTGGCAAACGAGACCAAAAGGAATTCAAACAAGTTAACGCCCCTAGTAAGTACGCCAATCCATTGGCATCCCACATCACGTCCGTGCGTGCGGGTTGCCTACGATCGTCAATGGGTTACTGCAATCGATAGCTGGCGAAGCAACAAAATTGCATTCATTGCCTATGCATGGGCGTACTTACTAGAGGCTGTTAACTTGTTTGAAAATTTTTGGTCTCGTTTGCCACCTTACCTATAAATTCCCATCCAACTTGCTGCTTTGGGCTCGATTGCAGGCCATAAGCTTCATTTTCATCAAACTCTGAAAACTCTATCATGACGCGTTACGCGTCCAGAAAGGGAAGATTTAGGGTGCAAAAATTTCAAGTTTGGGGGATGGAATGTCAATCAACGATCAGTAGGGGTTGATTTCGTGTCACCACTACTTCTAATAACATTTATAGCCCTTTCAGCGATTAAAAAAGGCCTGATTCGAAAAATCATACAAAAGGGGGTAGCAGGGGAAGGGGTGATGACACAGGCACAGCTCCTTTGTTGAAACGTTAGGGGTAGACCCCTCCATTTGCAGCTCTGATAAACATCTCGATTAAAACCTTCGTTAGCGGTGAATCTAGACGGGGTGGTTTGGTCCCATGCCAGTTGAGAGTGTGAACAATGCCGAAGGCCTTAAGTACTCACTGCAATCAGCAACTGAGGACGGTGTGCAGGTTTGCAGGTGGTTAAACACACCTGGTGCCTTCTCAGACGCCCCCAATGGTAGTCCATGTTTAGGGGATGATGAAGGGGATAAAAATGCCCAATCGTCAAATGTAACGATTTCAACGTGTTTGTGGAACATTTAGGAGCAAGACTCATTCATTTTTGACTGCTTTGTTAACCTGCGACAAGTCCTACAGCGTGTTTCACCAACTTCAATTTGCGGTTTTCGAAATAGGGCTTCTTTTTAGGGGCGCTACCCCGAAACTACTCAAGTTAGAAAGTTGTGCTGAAGCTTACGCTTGGTAGACGTCAGGGAAAACATCATACTGAGATTTCGAGCATGTGCGGTCAACTTTTCAAAATTTGGTGACCTTTGAAAAAAGTGGTGCTTTAATTTTCTTGAGCAGCATATATTATACCATGTTGCCCACAGAATTTTCAATGTCAATTTTCCTGACTTTCCTGACTTTTCCTGACCATTTTTCAACAAAATTCCTGACTCCCGAAGTCATCGTAACATCGGAAAAAAGGTTTATTGAGCAAATATGTATATAACTTTTTTCATTTGCAGAATTTGCCCATCGCTCCCCTCTTTATTCATTTAAAATCGAAAATAAAGTAAATTATAATGCAATAATACATAAATCAAACTACCAACAGTAGTGGCTGCGCTCGCTAAAGCGCTGCGTTAGGTCATGGGGCCAAGCTCTCTGCTGACTCGGTAGACGCGTGGGTTCGAGCCCCACCGTCGGCCGTCCTTGAAATGGTTTTCCGTGATTTCCCATTTTCAACTCCAGGCAAATGCTGGGACGGTACCTTCTGACAGGCCACGGCCGCTTCCTTCCACATCCTTGCCCAGTTTCATTCACCATCATTCATTTCATCTCTCATTAACTCCTCTCATTAGGTTGGTGTCAGGAAGGGCATCCGGCCGTAAAAATCATCCGCCACAAAGACTTCCATCGCATCTCATCCCCGACCCCGTAGGAAAAACGGGAATAATAAGGGGTAGACATACAATACATAAATCAAAGTACTTAATGAGGGGCAGATGACCTCGTAGATCTGCCCATTAAAACAACAATAACAAACATATAACTAAAGTACTTAATAACCTAAACTATAGTGATGGGGTCGCCACATCCCTACGCCAACGCCAAAAAATAGGTAAAAGAGGTTTTTACTATGATGTAGTGTAAAAATGGAAACGTCCAGTGAGATATTGCTTTTTATCTCCAGAGATTAGTTGAACTAGTAACATCAAAATATGGCTGTATAACACAAAATACTGTATGTTTAATATAAAATTCCTGACTTTCTAATAGTTTACGCCATTTTTTCCTGACTCACTCCATTTTTTCACACTTTTTCCTGACTTTTCCTGTCCAAAAACAAAATTCCTGACTTTTCCTGACTAGTCCTGACTTTTCCTGCCTGTGGACACCATGTATACAGACAATACTGTTTTATACTGTATGTAAGAGTTTTGAGAACTATAATTCTTCAGGATGAACGTGTTAATCCATGTACAGCAAGAAAATAGCCCTTGTGCATGGAGAAAGGTTAAAAACATCAACCTACGACTGTCACTTCCTAACAGTAAACATGACCTTTCATCGTTTCGATTAAGATAAGTAGAAATCAGTTGCTACTCCATAAGTACGACAGTTGATGGGCAGGATGGGTCATCTCCTAGGGGTAACTGAGGAGGCAACCCGCATAACAGTGACAATGTCGATCGTACTCCCGAACGAGTAATCGGAGAGAGTCGTGTGAGAGTAGAACGAAAGGGATCACTCCCCTCTATCTATAGGACAAGACTATTCTCCCCTAAAATAAAACCTGTCTACATCCTGGGGCAACATAAAATTTTGTAGAGAACATGCGCACTTGAGGCTCTTCAAAGATGGCGTGCTTTTCAAACGTTATGTTCGATGACCCCTTATCCCCTTCCCTACACCCTACCACCATCCCACACCACCACCAAGCCCAGAATTCCTTAAAATTCTCAACAGATATTTCCAAATTTAATTAGATTTAACACTCAAGTCCACCATTGCATCCACTTACTTGGGCTAGGCTCATCTCTGATGACCGCCTTTGGTCAGGATCCATTCTCTTCCAACTTACTTGTCGATTTATTTATTACTTTAAATGTATGTATTTATAATAATTTATTTTTATCGATTTACCCACTATCCACAGGACTCATAATTTTCAAATTTAATATTAGTAGTGGAGTAGTGAGAGTTCTAAGCCTCAGCCATGTAATATTTGTCGATATCTCTCGAACCCATGGTCCGATTTTGACAAATGAGGTGTCGTTGGACTCGGGTTGATTCCTTCTTTCCAATGGACCACTCATTTCAACCCCTAAATAAAACCTACCCCTACTAGGGGGTGAAATTGTAATTTTTTAGTGAAAGTCTCTTTTCAAATGCGACACGTACAAGGTGCGCTACTAAAATGAACTTAAACGTTATTGCTCATATAGCGCATGCGTTTTGCCGGATGCCGCTATGAATCAACATTTTAGTTTTTGTTTTTAACGCAAGCGCACTTGGGATTTTTGTAAGAGGGCGAGCTCTTTGAAAAAATTATTTATAAGAAGGGGTTTTGGTGGTGAGGAGAGAACCAGATAGTCGCCTACTTTCCTACGGAGTTTGCCGATATCTCTCGAACACAAGGTCGATTTGGACGTGTGACGTGTCAAATCGCTTGTCTCGAAGCCCTATATATGTTATTAATAGGTTAAAGTTTTGAGAATGCTGGAAACATGTGTTTTGGGGTAAAACCTTGATGGTTTTTTTTCAATTTCATGATATGGAAACATGGGTTTTCCATTTTCATATTTACACATTTGTCAATTTCCCATTTGTACATATATTTTTTTAATTGTTCGTTTAAGGTTTTTAAATTTTGTCTATATGGAAACATGGATTTTCCATTTTGCTGTTTACACATTTTTTATTTATTTTGTGTCTGTTGAAAAACGATATTTCCAAAACAAGATTTTTTATTTTTCAATTTATGTTTTTGTAAATGATCTTAATGTGAGTGCTTGACCATGGCAATAGTACAGTCTGTCTATGTGTGTTAGCGGAACCGTAGAGGCTTATTACTACTGCAAGTAAGAATGTTTTACAAAATAACGGCTATCTAGCACTGTGTTTGAAAAACAAAACTATTGAAAAAACAAAAATACTATTTACCATTCATATATAAGTCTTAATTCTCCCTCTCCCCACCCTACCTCACCGTATTTTCTCTGGTCAAACAATCAATGCTACCCATACATACACAAGCTTTCTATATATCTCTCTCTCTATATGTTTTCTCTGTTCCACAAGATAAAAATTATGGTTGCTGGATTGTATCCTGCACTGTTTATGCGACATACCATTGCCAGTTCATAAAACCGTTAGGTAATTCTCTACACATAGTGATTTTACCACTGCTCTACCTACGCCTTTTGCTTGTTTGACTTTCTTACAGGCTAGTATGCGATAGGCAGCATTAACTGTATATCAAACCCAGTCCACCTTTGTATTTGTAATCTAAGTAATAATTTGAAAAGAGACAAGTGTAATCAGTTTTAAACATTATCTCTGCTTTTTTGTTTGTTTGTTTATGACATGTATATTAAACTAAAATCAAACCCTAGTCTACCTTAGTGAAAGGCTAACAGTTAAACCAATTCGTCACCATACCCTTCTTTCTTAGTTTGATTCGTTCTAGGCCTTAGAGCTAGAAATTGAGTTACGATCTCCAGTGCAAGAGGCACATGTGCTCACCACTATTGCAAGTAATGGTTAGCTGGTAACATTAGACAACCGAAAATGATTGTATTTCTGTTAGCCAAGCATTTCTGTCATTTGCCTACTGTGTGAGCACTGCCAGCAAGACAGTTTAGTTTAGAACAAGCGAGTGTGTGTGTGTGTGTATAGATTATTAGCCTCAAGCATTTAAAGCTTGTTGTGTGTAGCGACCATCTTGCTCAGTAACCACTGAGTAAGTTTTAACAGTCAACTCATAAAAACAGCATAGGATAGTTATGTGTGTGTGTGTGGTTCATGGACTTGGGAATATGCATTAGCACCATGCGCTAGCTTTACCTTACCCTCTAGAGGTAGAGCGTTATCCCTTCCTTTGGACATTGCCAATGACTGCATTCCCCCACAAGTTTTACACTTAAGCCCTTGGCTTGTTCTTGATTAGGTTTGGTTTGCTTTAGGCTTGGTTTGGTTCAGTTGGGTTTGATTCGACTTGGTTCAGTTTAGTTTAATGTAGTCACCATTTTTTAAATTTTTAGGTACACTCTTTAACCAATTAATTAATGATAGTCTACTCTTGATTCTTGAATCGATAAATTGAATTTTGTGTACACCGTTTGTCAAGCAATGCCTACAACCTATACTCCCTATGTACTACAGTCAGATCTGAAAACAAGTTCCAATGGTCAACGACGTGTCAGTCACCATACATGTAGCCTTCAATAATTCATTCTTTACCTAGCTAGGCTTCGTCACTCACAGTAAACATCTTACATTATGGGTTTGCAATATATTAAGAAAAGCAAAAGTCCATGATCTTGTTGTTTTGAGTCTTTTTTTGGGAAAATTCATAAGCACTAAAAAGAATGACATCATGTCAAGTTCTGGGGGACCTTGTGTGTCAAAATCCCATTATCAGTTTATAAAATCTCAAGGCCATGCCCTAGCAGTTTTGTATTATTTCAATCAATGAGTCCACCATAGGAAAGATCAGAAAAATAAATACCCTTAAAACAAGTCGTCACATGACCCTCTCCGAACAATGCTTCGCAAGATATAAATTCATCCATTGAACATTGAACATGATCGGCGACATCATCCTCGCTTCCCCATCCCAACATGATTCCATATCGTTTGACCTTCAAGTGTCCTAAATATCTCTGTGCTTTTTTAATTGCCCTGTTGTCAAGTCAAGTCAATGCATTCCAATAAGCTCAAATAACATCCACATCCTGTCAGTCTGCCCCAGCAAGTTTGTTTTCTATACTCACTTCAAGCAACATATAACCAAGTTCTGTTTGTTCTATCTAAAGCCAACTTCATCTGATCAAGGAATTATCATTTGTCATGTCACTCATAATCGTTTACATGTTAAAGACCCCCTTCAGGGGGTTTAGGAATTAGGAATTCCATCATAGGACAAATCGGAAAACGAACCCTCGACCCGCCGTCTCATCGAAGTAGCGAGTACTGTATTGGTATATCACCACCGTGGCCAGTAATAGCCTCGTTGAAACACGTGCCCAGTGGTATCGTCTCTTTCTATCTACAACCACTCTTCATGTACATTTTAGACAGATTTTAAAAAAAGTTTTAAAAACTAAATTGTTTTCAACAAAAGTGTCGTTAGACCCTTTCGCATTTTTTAAATCATAAATACTATATTCGAAAGGGGGAGTAGTGTGTGTGTGGGGGGGGGTCACCCCGAGTCCTACGACTCCTCGTATACGTCTCTGGCGTTATTGGTTTGTGCGATATAACAGAAAGTCTAAAATCACAGTTTTACGCCAAAAAATTCTGTTTCCCTCATTCTCAAAAACTTTAACCTATTACCAATATAAAGAGGGTTTCGAGACAAGCCATTTGACACGTTATAGGACCAAATCCGACGATGCATTCGTGAGATATCGGAAAAAGTCTAAAATCATGGTTTTACCCCAAAAAACATGTTTCCAGCATTTTCAAAACTTTAACCTATTAATAACATATATAGGGCTTCGAGACAAGCGATTTGACACGTCACACGTCCAAATCCGACTTTGCGTTCGAGAGATATCGGCAAACTCCGTAGGAAAGTAGGCGACTATCTGTTCTCTCCTCACCACCAAAACCCATTCTTATAAATATTTTTTTTCAATGAGCTCGCCCTCTTACAAAAATCCCAAATGGGCATGCGTAAAAAACAAAAACAAATGTTTGATTCAGAGCGGCATCCAGCAAAACGCATGCGTTATATGAGCAACAACGTTAAAGTTCATTTTAGCAGCGCACCTTATACATGTCGCACTTGAAAAGAGACTTTCACTAAAAAATTACAATTTCA
Organism: Meconema thalassinum; assembly: GCA_946902985.2. Classification (NCBI taxonomy): domain Eukaryota; kingdom Metazoa; phylum Arthropoda; class Insecta; order Orthoptera; family Tettigoniidae; genus Meconema; species Meconema thalassinum. The sequence continues at coordinate 263,477,035 of OX336397.1, read as the reverse complement.
CCCCCTAGTAGGGGTAGGTTTTATTTAGGGGAGGGAATGAGTGTTCCATTGGAAAGAGGGCGTCAACTCGAGTCCAACGACACCTCATTTGTCAAAATCGAACCATGCGTTCGAGAGATATTGACAAATATTACATGGCTGAGGCTTAGTAGTAAGGGCATGTATGTTCCGGAGTGAAGTAGAACTCTCACTACTCCACTACTAATATTCTTTAATGATGGACGTTTCCAAGGGAGAGTGTGGTTCGGAGTGGTTTCCACAAAGTCATGTAACATGACACTTGCTGCCCACGACAGGATAGCTCAAGCGGTCGATCCAAGATGGCCGCCAATTGGCTATATTTATTATTTATTTCAATTTTAATATTATTTCTTCTTCTTCTGTCGTTTAGGCCGACTGTGGACCACGTTTATCTGAGTTCAGCTTCTGGATCTTTATTTTTGCCCAATCCTCCTGCATTCTATGGCTCAGCATTCCTCTCCTTTCCTCAGTCCATGGCGCCACGATCCGTGATGTAGGCTGACTCCTAAAACCCCTGACATTCTTAATTTTGGCTATGTATGCTTCCCCGTTGCTGACTTCACCTTCAGATTTTGCCATTTCTTCTAGGTCCTTCTTCACCTCTTGATACCAGCGAACTGTGGTTTTCCTGGTCGCAAGGAATTTAACTATCCGGTTGGTTAATCTACCAGGGTCCATTCTGTATGTATGTCCAAAGAACATGGCCCTTCTTTTCCGGATGGTGTCGGATATTTTATCCAATCTGAGGTATAATTTCCGGTTCTCCTTTTCTCTATACGACATCTCTTCTGTTCTTTTAGGTCCAAGTATCTTCCTAAGAATCTTTCTCTTTATTAGCCCCAACTTTTTGATCATTCCTTCCTTGTCAGAAACATTCAGCTGCATATTGATCCCGGTATCACCTCTTTGATATCGAGATAAATGGCTCATATGTATACGTTCTGTGAATCATGTACCGAGGACTTCCGAGAAGCTGTATTTTCTCCTTGGAAGTAGCACTCATTTGATTTGTTTACTGAGGACAATTCTTATTTTTATGTTGTCCTAAAGGAAGGATTGCCGGCCCCGTGGTGTTAGGGTAGCGCGCCTGCTTTTCACCCGGAGGCCCCGGGTTCGATTCTCGGCTGGGTAAGGGATTTTAGAAACTGACGTGAGGGCTGGTACGGGGTGCACTCGGCCTCGTGAGGACAATTGAGTAGCTGTTTGATAGTGAGGCAGCGCCCCGATCACGAATACCAAGATTAACGGCTGAGGGGACCCGATGCACTGATCAAGCGTCACCCCAATATCTGCAGGCCAAATGGCTGGGCAGCGGTCGCTCAGTAGGCCTAGGCCCTCCACGGACTGTAGTATCACGGGTTATTAAAGGAAGGATTAATTAGAGGATATTTTATGTTATTGGGACAATCAGGATTTTTTTAAATCATAACGGCTATGCGGGTAGCGGCACGTGTGGCTCGCTTAGAGTTCACGCCGTCGCTTCATCAAGAATTTACCTCTCCAAATTTAACACGCCAAACTATTGCACGTGGCGGGTTTCACGTTACCGTTTCAAATAAGACCGAACCTGTTGCGAGATATCAGAAGGTTGTGGTCATCTATGTAATTTTTATTAATTTGTTATTTACTCAATATTTATTTAATATTATTCATTGATTATGTTATCAGTTATTTATAAATTTAAAAAATAATTATTTAATTGATTATTAAAACCATTATTTAATATTTATTTATGTATCATTCAAACTTTATTTATTGAATATTTAATATACGGTATATTGATTATATTAATTATTTATTTTATTTATTTATTTATTAATTTATTTAATATATATATATATTTATGGGTGTTACAACACTAGACAGGATAGCCCAGTTTTTGCAACGGTGGTCAGGTTGGAAAGGTGCACTCGCGACCCATCCAAGGTGACGGTCCCACCTACACGATACCTATGACCCCTTCCTCGCACTCTATACCCCAATCCCCACCATCACCACCTTCAGATTTCCATCAAATTCCAAACAGATTTAACCACAAGTTGCCAGATTTTCCTCAAACACCAGCATGACTTACACTTACTTACGCCAGACCACTCTCTGTCGACCTCCCTTGCTCATCCCTTATTCTCTTCCTACCCAGATACCAATCGAGTGTCCCCTGACCAATCAAAATCATAAAAATCACCATATTTTCAAAAATCACCGAAATTCTACAGAACACATCAAATTAACCAGATTCCCACAAAATCCTTCCAAATATACTATGATTATCCAAAATATCCTAAAATACATAACAATATCTTCAAATCGTCCATATTTCCCAGATTTACTCCAAATTCACCAGATTCCCGAAAATATACTTAGATGCTCCAAATTCAACAGATTACTTAATATCAACAAAAAATTCCTCAAATTCTATAATTCCAGAGCACACCAGATTTCATCGTAAGAAACGGGTTATACTATACGTTCAAATACATAGTTTCAACTACCTCCAATGGGGGTAAGGAGCTTACGGTCAGGGTCGACAAGGGCAGACGGATGTTAAGACACCGTGCGGTCTATACCTAAATTCTCACACAATAAGTCCCCTAAATGATTCTAATATTCCCGCAGCATGGAGTCTTCAACAAGTGGAATGTCAGTTAGCGACCAAGGATCCCCAGCCGTGTATGCCATAGTTTTCACTTACTTGGGGTAGGCTCCGCGCAGTCATCCTTCATGTCCACCTCCTTGGGTCAACTCTTGTTCTCTCTTCCGAAAACGAGGGTATAGAATTACCCGGTGCCTACGGTGTATTGCGATAGGAAAATTACCTCTCAATGTTCAGGCTTTAGCCATTACAGTAATTGACTGAACTCTTAAAATTCATCTGGAGATGCTTTAAGAGCTGAGTATGACTGCAACCAGGGATTCCCGACCACTGTTTTGTAATCAGTACATACTAGTCAACGTACGGTAAACCATTACTCTACACCATACACACGGTGCCTACGAGGTTTCTATATTCCAAAAAGAATTCTCGAAAATTCTTGAAACCAAACTAAATTTACCAATCTCTACCTACATTTACACAGAATCTCCAAATTTACCCCAGAATTCACTTAAATGTCTTTAGAATTCCTCAAATCCACAGACTTAGCCGAAATGTTTCAAATTGATACAAATTCATCAATCCCCCCAGATTTACCTGAAATTTTTCAAATTACCACCCAGACGAAGCGTAATGACAAAGTTTTCCTTAGACCTCCCACATCCAACTACACGTGGTGGATGACCGAGCTGCCCCAAGTTCCTAACCACAAGGTGCCGATGACCGAGATGTCACAATCACCCAACATGAATTACGCACACGCAAATGCACGGGGCTAATTATTAAATAGTATATACATCGAAAAAAAAAGGTTGGAAAAGAACAGAAAGCAACGGAGATGAACCTGGCACAAGTAAGTGGTGGACTTTGGGGTTACATCTAATTAATTTGCTAAAATATGTTTGAAATTTCAGGGAATGGTGTGGGATGGGAGTAGGGGGTAGATAAGGGGGTTTGGAGGCATCTACCATAACGTTTGAAAAGCCGACCATCTTAGAAGAGCATGCGCAATAAAGATCGTTGTTTTCACCATAGGTGGGGTTTAGGTCTTATCTTAGGGAAAAAAGACTTGTCCTATAGATAGAGGGGATGGAGTCTTTTCGATTGGGCCCTCACACGACTTTCTCCGATTACTCGTTCGGGAGTACGCACGGCCTTGCCCCTGGATGTATTGCTGGTTACCCCTGGGATAGGACCCCTCTACTTACGAGCACGGGGAACTGAACACCAAGTAATTAGCAATGTTCATTGGATACAAATTTATTCGCAATATGTTAACCTACTTGAAATAAACGTACTTTAGTATTGAAATCCTTACGGATGAATGGAGAGCACTATTTAGGGCTACACCGATTGTGTAGAGATGATTGATATTACAGTACATAGCACACAGTATATATAGTGTGGACTGTTATAATGTACAGTACATAGCAGTACATATAGTGTGGTCTGTTAAAATGTACAGAAGCGGGCACACTACACAGCATACACTGCATGCCTCCCCTCTAGCGTCCAACATCTTAACTGGCAAAATTTATTATGAACTTTCAGTTTTACTTTCACTTCTGTACATTGGCTTAATCCGCCTCCCCCGAAGTAGTATTTAGAAATTCTCTACACTATGTGCACAGTGTTTTCAAAATATTTTCTGAACCTGTATTGACAATTCTTGAGTATAAATGCGATTTAAAGTGTGCGTCACGATACGTCATTAATTATTTTCTTAAAGAAATGACGTATCTTATACAATTCTAATTTGTCAGTCATGCTTTTTATCCTTGTGCCGTGGAATGAAGTGATAGCATAGTTGTTGTGATTTTGATTCTAAGTGGATGCCAATGGTTGATGGCTTGACCTGGTATACATGTTTTCTGGGGACGTGATCAACTGGAGTTGAGTTTTATCGTTATGCTTACATTCCGATGCTTGGGTTATAACGTCATCTAATCTTTCATATATAGGGTTATGTTTTAAAATTCATCATCCATGGTGGTAATGTAATGTTATGTTAACTAGCCACTTACGGAATGAGCAAACTGGTAAACAGTTCAGTTAGCCCCAAGAGAGTCAGCGAAATGGCCGACACACATTCCACCCTCATCTCCTTGATAAAATACACCACTAGTCCGTTGCCATCTTGCTAGTATTTGCGTGTGAGCGAAAGTAATATAGTGTCATTTCGTTAAGTGAAATTAAATTTTACTGTGTTCAGTTATTTTTAGGAAACAGTGCTTGATTAATGTTTGAACTCTGCCAACGAAAAACAAGGGCAGGGCGTTCCGCGAAATAGGACTTAATTTAATACCAACATAGATTACGGTATGTTCAGTTTGGTTTATATATTATTATTATTATAAAGCGGGTGTTTTACCTTTAGTTACAAAATGAAACTCACACAAAACTTTGTGGCATTATTAAGTCTTTCTATAGAAATATGTTTTAGTTTTCCATGAATGGTAATGAATTAATAACGCTTATTAATGGTGTGGAAAGCCTGAGATTCATTTAGAAGCTGAAAGTTTAGCACCCGTATTAGAAAAAGGAAATGCCTAGACATTCCTATAAAGAGGATAAATATAAGGTAAACAAAAGACTTCAAGTTTGTATGTTTGACACTTACTCATTTAAATGATTTCCACTTTCATCTGCTTCTTCATTCTGATTTTCTTCTTTTACATCCTGGGGAAAAGATGGAATAATTTATGTCAGTGTTATCACCTTACGCTTTTACACAAATGACAACCCATGTAATTGTACTGCACTGCTCAGATAAAGTGAAGATATATTCGCTGAATGACTTTCTACTGTCCATCACATCCTACTGCTTGAGATAAACTTTATACGGATAAGTGGTTATAATCCGCAGTTTTGGAACTTATAATACGCTTTTAGAGACCACGTTAAATTTTGAGCGATTGAAAATCCTAAAATCAATGCCTTAATGGAAGTTATAGCTTTAAGGATTGAAGACAAATGAAGATTTACTGTTAATTCTTTTAGCCGTAAGACCATATGAGAGGGTCAGATGACCCCGCTGTTCCACCCCGTGAAACAATAACAACAGCAAAGACCAAAACAAATTCTCCGGTCCATCGCGTGCACATATCATTGAGTAACAAGCTACTAGATTGCCCATACGAGCATAACTTTTGAGAATGAGGCATAAATCTATTAACCTTCAGAATATCATACACGGCATTTCTTCACAATTCACTGCAATTTAATATGTTAAAGTACAAAAAGAAGTTAGATTGAGTTAATTAAATGCCTCTATGGGGAGTCTATTGTAGAGCATGCTAGTAACTCTGAGAATGATGTGTCTGCTAGAGTACGGGAGCACACAGTTTGCAAAGGAGATTACAGCAGGTAATAACAGCCAAGCGCTTCCGTTTGTCATCAACATTTTTGTGAGAAAACAACTCTTAATCCCTAAATACTATTAGGAGTTAATGAGATGTCTTGAAAATAAGCATGAAGTTACTGACCTCATTCAGATCTGAAGATGATGTTTCTGTTTTGATGCATGTAAAGTTATCCTGAATAGAAGATTCGTATATCTTAATATCCGTGTTATGGTCTGCTTCGTCCTGCAAAGAAATTACTTGTTTCATATATATGATACTTTGGGGAGGGGGAATTATAACTTACAGAAGGCTTGTAAACTTGCACTGAAGGAATCAAGGAATAAAATAACATACTGAAGGTAATTCAAACCCACATTCATCGTTATCTTTCGTCCATATCTTCATGGCAAAAAACCTAATAGTTATTGTGCACTTTTTATCAAAATGCATTTCTGTTAGGATACACTCGCAAAACATAGGCCTAGCATATTGTCACTAGCATTGAGTGTGTGTTGCGACTTTGTGACGTAGCTGCAGTTACTAAGATTTACCATATAACGTCAATTAGGCCAAGCAACGTTGATACATTTAGGGTTAAGATATCTCTTACAGTACTCAAATTTGCTAAGTGAAAGATTTCATTATTTGAATGTATTGATATGAAAAGTTCGAGGCTGGAATCATGACACACACCAGTTTCGACAGCCACGGTAGCAGCAAGCTTCAGCCAATCACTAAATTAGCTGAGTAAATACCAGCAGAGGCGGCAAGAAACTGGTCTGGCTTTGTTACAGGCAAGCTGAGATAAAAAAATAACTTGCTCCAGTGGAGAGGGCGCACGACAAAAAACAACCGCACGCGCCGAGAAGTGCGACTGAGATTATGACACGTGACCAGCGGCAGCCAATGAAATACGAGGATAAAGCAATTACCATAATATGTATTACTCATTACGAGAGCTATAAAAGCAACTTACACCATCAGAAAAACTGTCAAATATTATATTAAAAATATCCATGTTGAGATAGAACTCCTAGCCATCCCTCTTCCTCTCCCCTCCACATAGGGTATATCCATGTTGAGATAGAACTCCTAGCCATCCCTCTTCCGCTCCCCTCAACTTCCAGCTTAGGGTATATCCATGTTGAGATAGAACTCCTAGTCATCCCTCTTTTTCTCCCCTCCACTTAGGGCTATATCCTGGTTGAGATTGAACTGCTAGCCACCCCTCTTCCTCCCCCTTCCATTTCCCGCTTAGGGTATATCCATGTTGAGATAGAACTCCTAGCCACCCCTCTTCCTCTCCCTTCCACTTCCCGCTTAGGGTATATCCATGTTGAGATAGAACTCCTAGCCATCCCTCTTCCGCTCCCCTCAACTTCCAGCTTAGGGTACATCCATGTTGAGATAGAACTCCTAGTCATTCCTCTTTTTCTCCCCTCCACTTAGGGCTATATCCTGGTTGAGATAGAACTGCTAGCCACCCCTCTTCCTCTCCCTTCCATTTCCCGCTTAGGGTATATCCATGTTGAGATAGAACTCCTAGCCACCCATCTTCCTCTCCCTTCCACTTCCCGCTTAGGGTATATCCAGGTTGAGATAGAACTCCTAGCCAACCCTCTTCCTCTCCCCTCCACTTAGGGCTATATCCAGGTTGAGATAGAACTCCTAGCCATCCCTCTTCCTCTCCTCTCCTCTCCTCTCCTCTCCTCTCCCTTCCCGCTGAGGGTATATCCTTGTTGAGATAGAACTCCTAGCCATCCCTCTTCCGCTCCCCTCAACTTCCAGCTTAGGGTATATCCATGTTGAGATAGAACTCCTAGTCATCCCTCTTTTTCTCCCCTCCACTTAGGGCTATATCCAGGATGAGATAGAACTCCTGGCCACCCCTCTTTCTCTCCCCTCCACTTAGGGCTATATCCAGGTTGAGATAGAACTCCTAGCCACCCCTCTTCCTCTCCCTTCCACTTCCAGCTTAGGGTATTTCCATGTTGAGATAGAACACCTAGCCATCCCTCTTCCTCTCCCCTCCACTTCCCGCTTAGTGTATATCCAGGTTGAGATAGAACTCCTAGCCACCCCTCTTCCTCTCCCCTCCTCTTCACGCTTAGGGTATATCCATGTTGAGATAGAACTCCTAGCCACCCCTCTTCCTCTCCTCTCCCTTCCCGCTTAGTGTATATCCAGGTTGAGATAGAACACCTAGCCATCCCTCTTCCTCTCCCCTCCACTGCCCGCTTAGGGCTATATCCAGGTTGAGATAGAACTCCTAGCCACCCCTCTTCCTCTCCCCTCCACTTAGGGCTATATCCAGGTTGAGATAGAACTCCTAGCCACCCCTCTTCCTCTCCCTTCCACTTCCAGCTTAGGGTATTTCCATGTTGAGATAGAACACCTAGCCATCCCTCTTCCTCTCCCCTCCACTTCCCGCTTAGTGTATATCCAGGTTGAGATAGAACTCCTAGCCACCCCTCTTCCTCTCCCTTCCACTTCCATCTTAGGGTATATCCATGTTGAGATAGAACTCCTAGCCATCCCTCTTCCTCTCCCCTCCACTTCCCGCTTAGTGTATATCCAGGTTGAGATAGAACTCCTAGCCATCCCTCTTCCTCTCCCCTCCACTTCCCGCTTAGTGTATATCCAGGTTGAGATAGAACTCCTAGCCATCCCTCTTCCTCTCCCCTCCACTTCCCGCTTAGTGTATATCCAGCTTGTGATAGAACTCCTAGCCACCCCTCTTCCTCTCCCCTCAACTTCCAGCTTAGGGTATATCCATGTTGAGATAGAACTCCTAGTCATCCCTCTTTTTCTCCCCTCCACTTAGGGTATATCCAGGTTGTGATAGAACTCCTAGCCACCCCTCTTCCTCGCCCCTCCACTTAGGGCTATATCCAGGTTGAGATAGAAATCCTAGCCATCCCTCTTCCTCTCCCTTCTACTTCCCGCTTTGTGTATATCCAGGTAGAGATAGAACTCCTAGCCATCCCTCTTCCTCTCCCTTCCACTTCCATCTTAGGGTACATCAATGTTTAGATAGAACTCCTAGCCATCCCTCTTCCTATCCCCTCCGCTTCCCGCTTAGTGTATATCCAGGTTGAGATAGAACTCCTAGCCACCCCTCTTCCTCTCCCCTCCTCTTCCCGCTTAGGGTATATCCATGTTGAGATAGAACTCCTAGCCACCCCTCTTCCTCTCCTCTCCCTTCCCGCTTAGGGTATATCCATGTTGAGGTAGAACTCCTAGCCACCCCTCTTCCTCTCCCTTCCACTTCCCGCTTAGGGTATATCCATGTTGAGATAGAACTCCTAGCCATCCCTCTTCCTCTCCCCTCCACTTAGAGTATATCCATGTTGAGATAGAACTCCTAGCCATCCCTCATCCTCTCCCTTCCACTTCCCGCTTAGGGTATATCAATGTTGAGATAGAAATCCTAGCCATCCTTCTTCCTCTCCCTTCCACTTCCCGCTTAGGGTATATCCATGTTGAGATAGAACTCCTAGCCATCCCTCTTCCTCTCCCTTCCTCTCTCCTTCACTTAGAGTATATCCATGATGAGATAGAACTCCTAGCCATCCCTCTTCCTCTCCCTTCCACTTCCCGCTTAGGGTATATCCATGTTGAGATAGAAATCCTAGCCATCCCTCTTCCTCTCCCCTCCACTGCCCGCTTAGGGTATATCCAGGTTGAGATAGAACTCCTAGCCATCCCTCTTCCTCTCCCTTCCTCTCTCCTTCACTTAGAGTATATCCATGTTGAGATAGAACTCCTAGCCATCCCTCTTCCTCTCCCTTCCACTTCCCGCTTAGGGTATATCCATGTTGAGATAGAAATCCTAGCCATCCCTCTTCCTCTCCCCTCCACTGCCCGCTTAGGGTATATCCAGGTTGAGATAGAACTCCTAGCCATCCCTCTTCCTCTCCCTTCCTCTCTCCTTCACTTAGAGTATATCCATGTTGAGATAGAACTCCTAGCCATCCCTCTTCCTCTCCCTTCCACTTCCCGCTTAGGGTATATCCATGTTGAGATAGAAATCCTAGCCATCCCTCTTCCTCTCCCTTCCACTGCCCGCTTAGGGTATATCCAGGTTGAGATAGAACTCCTAGCCATCCCTCTTCCTCTCCCCTCCACTTAGGGTATATCCATGTTGAGATAGAATTCCTAGCCACCCCTCTTCCTCTCCCCTCCACTTCCCGCTTAGGGTATATCCATGTTGAGATAGAACTCCTAGCCATCCCTCTTCCCCTCCCCTCCACTTCCCGCTGAGGGCTATATCCATGTTGAGATAGCTATCACTACAGCTCAATCATATAAATAGCTAAAAATGTATCATTTACGCTCTATTGGTAAAAATCTATTTGTTTTTGTAAAAATTATAGATCTGGTAGCCACTTGGACTGGCTATGTACCACTGAAAATCAATAATAATTACCAAATAATAATAAAATGGATCCTTTATGCCCTTTGGCCAAAACCCAAACAAAAACATAAACAATAAATATAGGATAAATAATAAAGCATCAAATAAAAAATAAATCTATCAAATCAAATTTTGAAAATGTGTGGTTCGGCCTTTGACTAAACTTGAAAGAAATAATCTGTCCACTGCAATGGTACCGTAATGTCGCTCAATTCCAGCACTTGTATGACCTTTTAGCAATATGGATTCGAGGGAAATCAAAAATCATGCAAATGTTCCGTTCCATACGCACTGCTTCGTGAATGTGAGCAGTGGTTTTGTAAGAGTTCTAGATCCTTCTCCCGCCGCTCGTCCTCTGGAATGCAGATGATTCCTTTTGAAGCGTCATTAAGCTAATATCTGTCAGCTTAGAGCTCATAGATACCCACGCAGACGTTGACTGGAGTGTCTTTAAGGTAATAGCATTCAGGTTTGTACTCCTACCAACTCAAGGGGTTAGCAGATTGTACTTCGTAGATGGATTGACACACTAGAGTGTCTTTAAGCTAATATCATACAGAAGAGATCTCCTATAATCCATAACGAACCGAAAGGCAAAGCTCGTGATATAAAAGAACATTAGACATACACTTGGCTTAAAGAAAAATAAACAATTATTTAAACGAACACACTTTCATGGTGAGTTAACCCCTCTTCACTCTACTACAAAACACAACCCGTGGGAAAAAAGACACTACATAATGTTGTATCCAAGCTTTCTAAGGGATTAATAAGGGTAACATGTTATTGGATCTGGATACACGATGTACCTTTTTTCTTCAATCACCCTAGGCCGGTACTAACGGCACTATTAAAGGTGCCGCGACATTCTCAATAGTCCGTTTGCTCTTAAAGAGGGCTCTTTTAGATAAAGATTGAAGTTTGAAACGAGATCTTAAATAGTTGAAGATTATCCTGAATGCAATGACATACACCTGATTGGAGAGACTAGACTTGGAAACCTACTACAGGTAAATTTACACGAGGAACACATAGCAATTAGGAATGCGAGAGGGGGAACAAGCCAATGAGATAAGGGACCCTCACACACAGGAATTTCCCGTCAGGCGAGTGCAAACAGTAACCAAGTGTACTGCTCTCAACAGGACCGCGCATGACTCACAGATAAGTAGCCTGTTCAATACAATCTGAATCGACCATTTACAACAATCACATATACACTCCAAACAAGCAAATTCCGAAGTTCAATCACCACTTCCAGTATCTCAACTAAATATCACATATATCACATAGACCACAACTAACAAATATTGGCGAGTTGCATTATCTGAACTAATACTGCAAATAAATAAGTGTATATATTGTAAATATAATCACCCATACTTTCAGACATAGATTATATAGCCTTAGTGTAATGGATCTGTTGATGAGCGCTTGACGATCAAAAGTGGGTACAATCCTTCTCACCGACTGAAAAGCATTAAACTTTCGTTTACTATGGAACATGTATACTTTTAAATTACATTTTCTAATAAAGTTACTCCACATGCACTGCACGAATGTGGCTTTAGATCACCATGAATGTTCATGAGAGTCTCCTAATTGTATATCTGAATAAATTTTGCTCCGCATGTACCACAGGTACGACGGTTTAGACCACTATGGACGAAGATGTGTATCTTCCAATTACTTTCCAGAAAAAAATATGCCACTCAAGTAGTACATGACTTTTGCATTACACCACTATGGATTTACAAGTGTGTCTTCAGGATACCTTTCCGAGAAAAGTTGGCTCTACCTGTACCACAGGATTCTGGCTTGAGAACATTCTTGAACAACATGTGTGTCTTCATAGATAACGTTTGCTCAGCACGTACTACACGAATGTGGCTTCAGGCAACTACAGTATGTAAAATCGTGGTAATTTTCAATTTTCCTTTCTCAGGTAAGTTCGCTCTACAATTACCAAAGGAATTTAGCTTGCGACTCTTATGGACCTACATCTATCTGTGTCTTCAGTGAACCTTTCCAAGTAAAGATTCTTCAACTTGTACCTCGGAAATGTGACTACTATTGATCATCATGTCTATCTTCAGGTGATCTTTCCGAATAACGTTTGCAGCACATTTACCACATAAGTGAGGCATGGGAGGACTATGAATCATCACGTGGTTATTAATAATTTAATAAGTGCAGCTAACTGCCAAAAGAAATATATACATGACCGTGCATACTATAACCTAAATAAGACCACACATTCAGTCATTGCAGAAATCTGTCAACGAGACTTTCCTTTTGGAGCACAAAAGCAGGTGATAACGGTCACAAGTTGACCCACACAGTTTACACCTGCAGTTATCGTCCTGGTCGTGGAATTTCTCAGTCTGGCATATCCGGTGGTGGAAACCATGCACAGCATATCGCGTCACTACATGCCGTAGTTCATATCCAACTTGAGTCCATTCTCTGTAAATCATGGCATCTGTTGAAGAGAACGTTGGCCATATGTCTTGCCGTTTTGCATTGAGTTCATGTACAAGTTCTGTGTAGGCGGCGGTTGATGGTAGTAATAGGTTAAGGCGAAGATCTTCGATGAAAAATTCCTCTCATGCTAGCACGTAGGTGAGGCGAGTCCGTGTGAATTTCGACAGGCACAATGTTCTTTTCAGGAAAGTGGCTTTGACTCTTTCTATTTCTTCCAAATTTCTCTTCGTCAGTTGTATCCAAATTGTCTCTAGTCCATAAGTTATGATTGGGGTAACTTTAAGGCGAAACAGGGTGATAGCTGTGGCTAAAGACAGCTGTCTCAGATTCCTTATAGTGTGAATAGCAATCTTTGCCGCAGCGACTCTTTCCTTGACGTGTAGGCTATAGACATCTCCTCTTGTCTGAAAAGTGATTCCCAAGTACTTGAAGTGTGATACATTCTGTAGCGGGACATTCTTGTACATAATGAAGTCTTTTGTTGAAAGTCTACCTCCTTTTCTGAATGTCATTTTCACAGTTTTAGTACCGTTCAGTGTTAACTCATTGTTTTCGGCCCATGTTGAGAGTTTATCAAAAGCAGATTGAATGCAATCTAAGTTTCGAGAAGTGAGGACCATGTCATCTGCGTAAGCGTATATTTTATCGTTATCAACTGCAATTTCTCCAGGTATTTCCGCAGTGGCTATGATGAAAAGCAGTGGACTCAGGGGGGTCTCCCTGCAGTACTCCGTTGGTTTGGGTCATCGGGTTTGACTTAGACACTCTGTTGTCTATTTCTATTTGATTGTTCAACAGTAATTTTTTATTAGTCGTGTCACTTGATTTCTTCCGGCGATGTCTTCTATTTTCCTGATTAATAGTTGCCTGTTCAACAAATCGAAAGCTTTTGTATAATCTATAAAAACGGCATGGAGCATCCCTCTTGGGAGCCTGAGTGCCGCCTCAATTTCCTCCTGAAGACATTTTACTGCATGGATTGTGGATTTCCCTTTAATGAACCCAAATTGCTGCTTAGGGATTGCGTGAGATGTCAGTTTGCTAAGTCTGGCTGTTAATAGCCCTGTCAGAATTTTTAGTGTCGCACACTCCACTCACGTGGTTATTTAAAATGCCTTTCTCACTAACCTTTCCTCCGCATGTGTCATTGGAATCTGGCTATATACATCCATGGATCATCATGTGTGTCCTCAGAATACCTTTCCTAGTAAAAGTTTGCTCCACATGTACAACAGGAATATGGCATGAGACCACTATGGGTCATCATGTGTGCCTTCAAATGTCCTATCTGCGTAAATTTTGCTTCGCATATATCACAGGAATGTGGCCTTTGATCACTATGAATCATCACGTGGTCCTTTAAACTGCCCTTCTGAGTGAAATTTGCTCCGCATGTATCACAGGAATAAAGCATTGTAGCACTATGGATCATCATGTGTCTCTTAAGGTTAGCATTCCAAGTAAAGTTTGCTCCGCATGTACTGCAGAAGTACGGCCGTAACCCTCTATGTACCACCATGTGTTTGTTCAGGCCAGCTTTGCAAGTAAATTTTGCTCCGCATGTACTACAGGAATAAGGTTTTATACCACTATGCATCATTGTGTTTTTTCAGATCATGATTCCGAGTGACGTTTGATCCACATATAGTACAGGAATAAGGCCTTATACCACTGTGCAGCGTTGAGTGTGTGTTCAGGCCAGCTTTGCAAGTAAATTTTGCTCCGCATGTACTACACTATTTATCATCATGTGTTGGTTCAGGCCAACTTTCCAAGTATATTTTGCTCCGCATATACTACATGAATAAGGCTTGATACCACTATGCATCTTCATGTGCTTGTTCAGGTTATCTTTCCGGGCAAAGTTTGATCCACATGTACTGCAGGAGTAAGGCTTTAGACCACTGTGCATAACTATGTGTTTGTTCAGTCCAGCTTTGCATGTAAATTTTGCTCCGCATGTAGTACTTTGATAAGGCTTCATACCACTATGAATCATCATGTGTTGATTCAGGCCAACTTTGCAAGTAAATTTTGCTCCGCATGTACTACAGGAATGAGGCTTAATACCACAATGACTCACCATGTGTATTTTTAAGGTTGTTTTCCGAGTAAACTTTGCTTCGCATATATCACAGGAGTATGGTTATATACCAGTATGAACCTTTAGGTGTACCTCCAAATTCCCTACCTTTTTAAAGTTTGCTCCGCAGGTTATGCATGTGTATGGCAACTTTATTTTGTTACCATTTTGATTGAGTGAGGCCTCGAATCTTTCAGCTGTTAAAGTTCTCTCTGAAATCTGGCCGTTTCTGTGAACAATTTCTAATGTTAGAACGAGTAAAATACCAACTATCATTGTAATATAAAAATTACATAGCTTAATTTTGGATAAGTAAATAATAGTCTTCTGTATTCGTAAACATAGATATATGAGCCGAGATGTAATGCGATTATGATCGGAAGTAGTCACCCAGTGTTTTTTTTAACCTCATGTAATTTGGGTCAGGGGATAACACCCTTAACTATTTCGCTACAATCGTGTTGACCGACTCAAAAGCATTTAATTTCGCTGTAAGGTGATCAAGAGAAATGGAACATTAACTTTGCGATGAAGAGATCTAACTAGTGAAGACGTGACTGGTGCATTTTGAGCAATTTGCATTTATTTGCAAGTTTTCCTTAAAAACTAGGAACTGAGCTCGTTTCTACTAGTAAATGAAGTGATAATCTTGCAGTCGATAAAAATGAGATGGTGTGTGTCTGTCTGTCTGTCTGTGTGTTACTCAATAACGCACGAACCACTGGTCCTATTTAAATGAAATTTTGCATGGATGTAGCTGAAATACCAGGTTTACATATAGGATACTTTTAATTTCGATATTTTGCACTATTAAGAAATGGCGACCTTTTTAGTGACGTCACTACACACTTTGAATTAAAACTTTCTTATTTCCATACCAAATAAAAATAGAACGCTAAGAAATAGAAAACTTTTGATAGCATAAACAAGCTTCAAAATGTAATTTCCTATCCGAAAGGTCCTTATCGCATTTCGTGTATCTCCAAAGGTTAGCGATTAAATCCCACATACGTGACGTCACTACACCCTTTTGTATCAAAATTTCATATTTCCATTTCAAATAAAAAGAGAACACTAAGAAATACCAAACTTTTGATGCATACCTGAGCTAAAGCATTTAATTTTCTATCCAAAAGGTCCTGATCACTTTTCTTGTATCTCCAAAGGTTAGCGAGTAAAACCTAAATTTGTGCAATAAAACACGGTCAACACCGAGCGGTGTAGTATATCTCTACATATATAAAAAAGAAAATTTGTGTGTTTTTTTCTGAATGTCTTCGGAAATTTGAGTTATTTACACGTTTCAGACTGTTTTATGATAGATGCCCGCGAAAATAATGTTTTGGTCTGTCTGTCTGTTTGTTTGATTGTCTGTAGACAACTTTGTTCCCTTATAACGTAAAATTCGGTACAGATATCCATCATAGGCACGACAGTAATCATTGATGTAACTCTTCTCCGTAACTCTCATAAAAAGGGGCCTACCCCCTTAAATTACATGCTCAAATAGGAGTAGAAGGAAGAGACAAAGCTCATTTTCATCCCCTCAATGTGAGAGACAAAACTTGGGGGCCCTTAAGGGTCCCCGAAAACCAAATTTTAAGGCCCTAAAACCAACCGTTTTTTGAGATATCCCCAGAAAACTAATTTCATTTAATAAACTAATTAACGAATTCAAGCCGGTAACCATGGCAACAGATTCTCAGAGGTCCATCTATTGCTGTAAGACGGCAGTTCCATTAATTACATTAGTGTGAAAGTTTGCAAATGGGTGGAAGTTTATCACGGAACCAAATTAAGCTGTAACATTAATAAATACGAATAATGCGCTTAAGGGGGTCAGGGGTACTCTAGAATTGTTTCACCTGCGGTTGTGGTACGGCAGGTCTATTATATTCCTATCCCTATATTATATTATTAGTATTAGTATTATATTATGGCGTACAACGACGAGACAAAGCCCCTCTGTGCCAGAAACAAAACTCGGGGTCCCTAAAGGGTCCTCGAAAACTACATTATAAGGCTCTAAAACCAACAGTTTCTGATAAATTCCCAGAAAACTAATTTAATTTAATTTAAGAAACCAATGAAGTAATGCAAATCGGTAACCATGACAATATTATCTCAAGGGGTGGCATCCAACATTCCATCTATTTCTGTAAGAAGCAATGTCACTCCATTTATTACATTTCTGTGAAAGTTTGCGAATGGCTATAAGGTTATCACGGAACCAACGTAGACTGTATAATTCATCAATGCAATTAAGGGGGTCAAGGGGTAACCTAGATTTTTTCATGCAATTTTCGCGTGCGATATATAGTACAGAAGGTCAATTATATCTCCAAACAGCAACATTATTATCAAAAATTCCTGAATTGAATCAGCATTTTTTGCGGCTTTTAGGAATTTGGGCCATTTGAGGCTAAAGAACCTGAATTTTCATACACCACAAATCTTTATAATTTATGAAAGAGGTCTTCCTCGGTATGGGGACCTAACACAACGTAGAGGGTCAATTTCTATGTGACGTGTATTGCGTTTCGTCTACAAGGCTTTCAATTCTATTTCACGTCAGGAAGTACAGGTTAGGTGAATTTAGTTTTCGAGCACATTTTAACTTTTTTTTTTTTTCGACATAAGGGTTATCGTAAGGAAGATTTTGTTTGATACTGTGTGGTAGATATACCCATATTTGGGTATCTGGGTGATATGTTGTAGACAATAGAATTGTCTGTCTGTCTTTCTGTGTAACTTTGTGTACGCCTATAACTCGTGTTCGGGTGCTTGGTGCATCGAAAAATTAGGTATGGAAACATGAGTCAATACACCAAACATATATAATACACTTCGCCGTACTTTTCATACAGTAGAAGGGTGGATATAGGGAAAAATTCTCAAAATACATGCTAAAATAGGCGAAATATAAAAATTATCCTTGAAGGACGACCAAAGCACATGTTGCGCTTCTCAATGTGAGACACAAAATTCGCGAGTCTATAAAGGGTCTCCGAAAACCACATTTTAAGGCCCTTAAATTAACAGTGTGTGTGATATTCCCAGAAAACTAACTTCGTTCTGATAAATTTATGGAGGAATGACAAACCGCTAACCATTGCAACAGTAGCTCAATTGATAATATCTGGTGTTAACACCGAAAACCGTTCGAAGAATTCTGTTTCATACTGTATGTCAGTTTTTTTGGATTTGTAGTTCTTACGGATGAACGTGTTAATCCTTTTATAGCAGCAAAAACGTGCTTGTGCCTGTGAACATGATCTTCCAAAATTCTCGATTAAGAGGATAAGTAAACATTGGGTGCTGCTCTCTACTTTCAAGTCCGAGAGTTGAGGAGCAGGAGGGATCCCATCCACAGGGTATTTGATTAAGTAACCCGGAAACCCAGGGACAAGGCCATGCGCACTCCCGAACGAGTATGAGCGGAGAATGTCGTGTGAGGGCTCATACGAAAGGGCTCCTTCCCTGCTAGCTAAAGGAAAAATCTATTCCACCCTAAAATAAAGAAATATCCACTCCCTCAGGGAGATAAGAAAATTTTAATGTACGTGCGCACTTGAGGCTCTTCAAACTCAATGGAAGATCCTTCCATTCCCACTCCCCAACCCCCTATCGCCATCTCACCACCACCCTCAGGATTCCCTAAATTTCCCAACAGAGAATTCCAAAATAATTATATTTGATACAAACGTCCAGCATTGCTTCTACTTACGTACGTTAAGCTCATCTCTGTTGACCTACTTTTGTCAGTTTCAGTCCTCTTACAACGTTTTTATTGATTTATTTTATATTTAATATTTATGTATTTATAATTATTTATTGATTATCGGTTTACCGATTATTGATGAACTACAAGGTCATCGTCCCGATATTTCTGAAAATAGTTGATATCACCCGAACAATAATCGGAGATAGTCGTGTGTGGGCTCAAACGAAAGGACTCGTCATTTTTAAATTTAATATTTTCTTAATGATGGACGTTTCCAAGGGTAGGTGAAGTTCGGAGCGGTTTCCACAAAGTCATGTAACACGAAACCTAGCTGCCCACGACAGGATAGCCTGAGCGATCGATCCAAAATGGCCGCCGATGGATTATTTGTATTATTTTTTAATTATTTAATGTTCATTCATGTATTATTATTAATACTATTCTCCGATTCGGCCAACTATGGACCACGTTACTTCAACCGCTTCCGTCCCTGAGATTTAGTTCTATCCCAGTATTCCCGCATGCATTTTCTGTGAGCCACATTTCTTCCATCATTTCACTCTCACCATGTTTTCAACTTTGGCTTCTCTGAGAATGGCTGGTGTGTACCAAGAATTCTCTGGAGAGGAGCACGTTCCTCAATGACTTCAAACGTGATCCCCACTTCTAGAAGATATCTTTCAAACTCGGTAAATCAATTGCCTTCGTTTTCTTCTTTACAAAGTAGGAAAAGTTACGGTTGGTCAGTCACTGAGAGTTCATGCGTGATATGTGGCCATTGAAATTAATCCTCCTTTTCCTTATTATGTCTGTTGTTCTTTCGACTGAACAGTAGAGTTCATGGTTTTCCCACCTCCAGAACTCTCCATTTTCCCTGATTGGTCCTAATATCTTATTTTGGATTATTCTTTCTTTAGCCTCTACCTTTTGAATCAAACCTTTCGTGTTCAATGCAAGGCATTCTCCTACGTAGAGGATTTCTGGACGAGTAATTGAACGATAATGTATACGGGTGGCATTGAGGGACACTGATCGTTTACTGTAAACATTCCTAGTTAGTAGGAATGCCACTTCTACCTTGTTGAACATTGATGTGGATGCTTCTTTCTCAGAATTGTTTGGTGTCATCCACTCACCTAATTAATTAAACTTCTCTCTCCGCTTGATTATTCCCTGCTCTACAATTAACTCTCTGAGGGCTAGCTTGAGGTTAGTTATAAGCTCCGTTTTCTCAAATGAGATCTGGGGGCCTGCTTTTGCTGCTTGGGTTTCGAGTTGGTTGATATGTTTTGTAGCAGTTTCTAGGGAATGAGAGAAGATCGGAAGATCATCTAAAAAAGCTAGGCGCTCAACTGTGAGATCCATTCTCTTGTAGCCTATTCTGAGTCCATTCCCGAACCTTTCATTACGTATCTCATTTCGCCATACTCGGATGGCCTTTTCTGGTCCGTAGTTGAAAAGTAGAGGCAACAGTTCATCTCCTTGCCTAACACCTGTCTTTATTTCGAAGGCGTCTGAAAGCTCTCCCCTGAATATCAATCTGGAGGTGGTGTTGGTTAGGTCTGTCGAATGACTGTCCTCGTTTTGTTATCTAAACTTCTAGAATTTGGAGGAGTGTATGTCGATTAATACAATGGTAGGCTTCTCGTAGTCGACGAAGGTCACCCCAAACATCCTGTTCCTAATCTCCTGATATGAAACAATAGATTTAAGGTTCATGATCTGCTCGGCACATGAGCGTCCTTTTCAAAAGCCTTTTTGATATTCTTTCAGTTGTGAATCGAGTTGCTTTTCTGCTCGGGTCGTAAATGCTTTTGAGAGAATTTTGTATGATATCGAGAGGAGCGAAACGAGTAGGTAATTGTTTTCAACAGTTGTATCGCCTTTCTTGTGAAGGGGGTAAATGGGGGTTGATGTCCAGTCACTTGGGAGTTTCTCGGTTTCCCAGATCTCTTGACTGTTCTCTGTTAGTTTGTCAATCGCCTTGTCACCTGAGTAGGATATATAGGGCGGTTCTGGTGCAGGGGCTAATTAGCAAGGTGGCGGCCGTGTGAGTCCAACCCCATGCTGGTTGTATAAATGTGGATAATGCTCGAAATGGCCGCTAAAGGTGGCGGTCAAAGACAATGCACAGCAGTTAACATAGCTAGAGGGTAGTTGAATGCAAGTTTCTTTAGTCGGTCAACGAAAAAAGTAGTGAATAGCGGGACGGTGAGGGTGGAATTATTTTTTATATTAGTTTATATTTAATTTATTTTTAGCACAGGGATAATACACAAAATGGTCACTGCACACAACCACTTACACATATGGCATGCTAATCTAACCTAACCTAACCTAATTTAAAAGTGCGAGCAAAAAGTAACAGCAAAAAGTAACAGCAAAAAAGTAAGAGCAAATGTAAGAGCACAAATAATAATCTTAGTTATAAACTAACCTAACCTAACTTTACCTTACCTAACTTTACCTAAACTAACCTAACCTAATCTAACCTAACCTAACTTTACCTAACCTAACGTAACTTACAGAAACCTCGTTTAAAAAATTAAATTAATGCATGTAAGATTTTATTAATCTTACATTTTACATATTTTTATTTTTAGAATTTAGATTTGTTTACTTTACATTTTAGATTTCCCGAAAAGAGTAAACTACAAGGTCACATACCTAACCTCTCCTAACCTAACCTAACTTTACCAAACCTAACTTAAGCTAATCCAAAGACATACACAAAGTATATAAGGGCACATGCAACTATCCTTAGGCTAGGTTTATAGGCTACTGTACAACATGTTCACAACCCCATCCAGCTTATTTTTTTTTTCATTTTCTTGTTTACACATTTGTCAGTTTTTTTAAATGTCAGTTTTAAGTTTTCGAATGTCATGATATGGAAACATGGATTTTCCATTTTTGCTGTTTACACATTATTTGTCAATTTACGAATTTCCTATTTCCAGTTTTTTTAAATGTCAGTTAAAGTTTTTTGAATTTTGTCAATATGGAAATATATATTTTCCCAAAGCATATAAGTAATACATGGGTTATACTATACTTTTGACTACCTAGTTTTAGCTAACTAAAGCAATTTCTCAACATTACTAGAGGTTAACAGTTTGGATTAGGAGTGGGAGTTGGGTAGTAATTAAAAATGTCCAAAGACTGTTCATACAATATTTTTTTTATTCATTAGAATGTATTTACACTATAATAGAATATAATATAATACATTGTTTTGTTATAAGTTGTAAAGTTGGTTTTATTTGTTTTCCATTTTTATTGTTAAATATGAATACCATTATTTATCTTTTTTCTATTTTTGTAGTGCTATTGTTGTTTTTATTGAATGTTTTATGTATTTGCTACATGCAGGTAAACCATTATCATATTCATAACTTAACTCTTTAAACATGGGCAATAATTGAGTAATGACCATAGGAATGTGTACCTATACCATCCGAATCAAATACTCTTTGATCACCACCAGGACACAATGCAATTTTGTTTAGTCTCATAGATGATATGTCATGTTGTTTAGAAGCAATAATGTTCATTGGTATTCTTTTTACCTCGTTTTTCATAATACAATCCTTATAATCATGAAAGTTTATACAATTTTTGACAAAACCTCAGCTAATACCTTTAATCCTTTTGATTTCTTTACCATTTATGTCTAAAGCCAACAATTTTGCTCTAAGTCCAACAAATGCTTTTATAATTTGTCCACAAGCCTCGTCTTTAAATATCCCCATCGTTTTCTTGTTTGATGTAGATTAACATATGTGATAAGTAGGATAATCAGATGTGTCCAGGTGTTCTAGGAAATCCAACTTGTCTTGATATACATCTTGGGTGTTAACCAAATAAATGAACGAGTCGGTATCCATATACATGAGTTTCAGATTGTCCTTGCCATAATAGGGTAGCAGGACATCATAGTGGTGGGAATACATGAGAGTTTTTGAAATATCCAGTATACACATTCCAATATATATAGGCTTATTGAATACGATGTTACGTTTAGCCATGTGGAAAGCAACTAGGTTAGGACATTTAATTGTTCTGTAAATAAATGTCGGCTTTGCTACTAGCTTTTCAGCTTTCTTGCTGTCAGTCAAAAGACGTATGTCTATTCTTTTACGAATATTTTCCATTGTTTTTCCAAAAATGGCATTGTTGAATAATTTGTACAGATTTTTCTCAAAATCATTTCTGGCTTGTTTTCTAAGGTTGTTATTAAAATCAACGCATGCCTTTAGCCAAGGTCTTTGTTTAAACTTAACCACACGATGAATTTTAACAATTTTAGTCCATGATCTAGAGCCTGTTTAAGGGCCATGTAGTGAACAACATACCGCCTTCGATTTCCAAGATGAAGAATTGTTTTTTCAGAGGCGAATCCTTAGGTTGTGTACACTCTGGTAGAAAAGGTAAATCGTTGTGTAGATCATTAAGGTCAGATGGATAATCAACATCAATGTCTAGAATGTATCCCACGGGATCGTCTTCCTTTAGTTTTTCTAGATCAACAGTATCTGGAGAAACCCACTGAAATCCACCATAAGGAAGAGAGTGATACATAGCCCACCCATATTAGTTGTTGGCATCATCGCAGGTAATAAACTGCGATGGTATCTCAGAATCATAGGTTTCCATGTATTTATTGTTAGCTTCATCATACCGATGAGACACCTGGCATATGCCTCCACGTATTCCAGACTCGAATAAAAGGATCCGATTGTAATCCTGTAGCGATTCCAGTTCAATACCAGTGTAAAGGAGCATTGCTTCAAAACTTAAACGAGGTGAAGTAAAAAAGGGTGCAGCTTCCACTCGGTGTGTTTTAGTGTTTTGTTTCGATAAGTTTCAAAGCTGTCTGCAAGAAGGAGTACATCTGAAGTTAGGTAGAGGTCACTCTATTCACCTAGAATTTCAAGGTTAAGTTGATTCCATACATTTTTGCCATGCTCATAGTCTGCTTTGATAACATCTTCTTGACTTAGGAATGCCTCTTTTGGAGCTAAACACGTTTCACCTAACTTTTCCCATGAATCAATGTAATCATAACAAAATACCCCTTTACGAGTCATGATCGTTGCATTTTCTTTTCCTAAGTACTTGTCGAGAGCAACTTTTGTTATGATGTTAAGTCTGAAACTAAGAATTCCAAACTACTTGGCATTAACCGAAACGTGTTCACAAATCGAAGCTTAACTTTTCTCACATAGTTGGTAAAGGAAATTCACTTTTCTTTGGAGTTAGCGATAACATGCACTCTCTCAGTAGTACATCCCAATTGCTTTACAATGAAATTTGCTTCGTAGCCACTCATATTATGTAGAAACACAGTAACGGGGTTAAGTGTTTTAAACCTCAAATTACAGTTATTATGAGCACTTCCACGGTATTCCCCTGTAATATGGCAATGGTCTCGAACTTTTCAGTCCTCTTTGGTAAATGGTTTATGAAACAAATAACAGGTTTCAGAACAATGGAACTCTGCATCTTGATCCTGAGTTAAGACCTTTGGAACATTTAAGCTGTAAAGGCGATCGATTTCATTAGCTATTGCGATCAAACAGTCCATAAACTTTTCAGCAGCGTCTGGTCCACGATAAGTAAGAGTTTGGTTTGGAAGGTTTGTCTTAATGTATTCCACAGCTGGTGAGGGTTTTACGTATGTACCAAAGCTCATAGGGACATGACTCTGGTATGGCACTGTATAACTTGCCTCAGGATTTGGTAGGCATGTTTGATAGGGTAAGAGTATACTATCGTAATCTGCATAGATAACGTAAGGTAATCTCAGCATTTTTTCAACATTTACGAATTTCAGAATGGGGTTTTTAATAGGCATTTCAGCCCTAGCAATGTCATGCTGGACACACAAAGCTTTATGTTCTTTCAATTTTTCCATTCCTTGTTGACCATATCGATTATCGAAGTGAGTAAAACACCGTTTACACGTATATCTTATATATAAAAGTGAAAGTCTGTATGTATGTATGTGGGTATGTGTGTGGGTCTGTTCCGTATACAAATATACACCGTTCCGCCAATCTCAACCAAATTTTGCATACATATAGTTTAGGATCCAGAAGGAACCGCTGGCTACATGAATTTTCGATAGTCTTTCTCATTCTTCTGATTTCGGCCCTTTTGCACTCAAGCACAGGCTAATCAAATCATAAAATATACTCATGAAGGAATGGCAAGCCAGATAGTTTCCATGGCAACATAGCTAAAGTCGAGACACGGCCGACTGGATGACAGTTCTGTTCTGCACTACCGGTATAGAAAAAGAGGATCTTTACTTGAAATCCCGTTAGTTACTCAACTACTCACACAGCACTGTCAACCGAGTTTAGCATAACAAAGACTTGACACTATCATCTACTATATATATTTGTCAAATACCACTCACTCACTCATTCATTCATCACGAAATATCAGAAACCACCGACGGATTGGAATGAAATTTGGTATGCAGCTTCCCAAAGGGCCGCAAATGCCCACTAAGAGAGGATTTTTGGATATTCAGGTTCTAAAGGGGTGTTAAGGGGGTAGACCTGCATTTCATTGAATTGCAATATCTCCCGATTGGTTTCATTGGGGGATGTGATACTCGGCACGTAAACTCGTCCTTAAAAATAAGAAGACACGAGTCTGAGGGTTTTTGGATGTGGTGTATATCATGAGGTGAAAGGGGTGAAAAGTGGGGATTGAAAGATTCCTAACGGAGCGTGTATCTCTTAAACGACATAGGTGAGGAGTTTGAAACTCAGCGGAAAACAATCAGCATACAAAATACGTAAATATGTGTTTGACCGTTTATTCATAAATCCAATTTAAGGGGCCCATGGGGTGGGGTGAAATTCTGGGGGGGGGGGGGCAGGAAGAAAGTGTCCTAACTGATTGACTGACTCACTCACTCATCGAACTCAGTGGGGAAAAAACTGCTTTAAAGAAAGTAAATAGCTGTCCGACAGTTTTTTTATTAAATCAAATTTAAAGGGTTCATGGGGAGGGGTGAAATTTTGAAAAAAGAAAATTGAAATATAATGTCCTGAGTCACTCACTCACTCACACACTCATCATCGCCCAGCCAAAATTATTGAAGTTAGAAACATGACAGTTTGGGGATATGTTCATTGTATGTCAAAACCGTCTACTAAGGGAGGATTTTCGGATATTCAGGTTCTGAAGGGGTCTTAAGGGGGTTAAACCTGCATTCCATTGAATAACAATATCTCCCGATTGGTTTCATTGGGGGATATGATACACGACATATAAACTCATCATTAAAAAGGAAGAAGACACTTCTCTGAGGGGTTTTCGATGTGGTGTATATTATGAGGTGAAAGGGGTGAAAAGTAAGAATTGAAAGATTCCTAACGGAGCGTGTATCTCTTAAACGACATAGTCGAGGAGTTTGAAACTCAGCGGAAAAATCAGCATAAAAATAAGTAAATATGTGTTTGACCTTTTTTTCATAAATCCAATTTAAGGGGCCCATGGGGAGGGGTGAAATTCTGGGGGGGGGGGGGAACAGGAAATAAAGTGTCCTAACTGATTGACTGACTGACTCACTCATCAAACTCGGGGGGGGGGGGGCAGCTTTAAAGTAAGTTAATAGCTGTTCGACAGTTTTTTTGATCAATCATATTGAAGGAGTTAATCGGGAGGGATGAAATTCTGAAGGAAAAAATGAAAGAAAATGTCCTGACTCATTCACTCATGATCGCCCAGTCAAAAATATTGAAGTTGGAACCATGGCATTCTGGGGATATGTTCGTTGTATCTCAAAACCGTACACTAAGGGAGGATTTTTTGATATTCAGGCTCTAAAGGGGTCTTAAGGGGGTTAAACCTGCATTTCATTGAATAACAATATCTCACGAGTGGTTTCATTTGTGGATGTGATACTCGGCATATAAACTAATCATTAAAAATAAGCAGACATGTGTCTAAGGGTTTTTCGATGTGGTGTATTATTATGAGGTGAAAGGGGTGAAAATTGGGGGTTGAAGGATTCCTAACGGAGCGTGTAGGCCTATCTCTTAAACGACATAGGCGAGAAATTTGAAACTCAGCGAAAAAAAATCAGCTAAAAAATTAAGTAAATCGGTGTTCGACCGTTTTTTCATAAATTAATTTAAGGGGCCAATTGGGTGGGGTGAAATTCTGGGGGGAAAAAGGAGAGAAAGTGTCCTAACTGACTGACTAACTCACTCACTCATCAAACTCAGGGGAAAAAGACAGCTAAAAAAAGTTAATAGGTGTTCAAGCGTTTTTTCATCAATCCAATTTAAGGGGACCATGGGGAGGGGTGAAATTCTGGTAAAAATAATTGAAGGAAAATGTCCTGTCTGACTCACTCACTCATCACGCCCAGCGAAAACTATTAATGTTGGAAAAATGAAATTTTGGGAATATGTTCGCTGTATGTCAAAACGTCAACTCAGGAATGATTTTTCTTTGTTCGGGTTTTCAAGAGATGTTAAGGGGGTAAACGTGCATTTCATTGAATAACGATATCTCATGAGTTGTTTC
Organism: Meconema thalassinum; assembly: GCA_946902985.2. NCBI lineage: Eukaryota > Metazoa > Arthropoda > Insecta > Orthoptera > Tettigoniidae > Meconema > Meconema thalassinum. The sequence continues at coordinate 263,449,816 of OX336397.1, read as the reverse complement.
TTTGGGATGTGATATTCGGTATATAAACTAATCATTAAAAATAATCAGACATATATCTAAAGGTTTATCGATGTCGTGTATATTATGAGGTGAAAGGGGGTGAAAATTGGGGATTGAGGGATTCTTAACGGAGCGTGTATCTCTTAAACGACATAGGCGAGAAGTTTGAAATTCGGCGGGATAAAACAGCTTAAAATACAAGTATATATGTGTTCGACCGTTTTTTCATAAATCCAATTTAAGGGGCCCTTGGAGAGGGGTGAAATTCTGGGGCGATAAAACAGGAAAGAAAGTGTCCGAACTGATTGACTCACTTACTCACTCATCAAACTCAGGGGGAAATCAGCTTTAAATAAGTAAATAGGTGTTCGACCGTTTGTTTCATAAATCCAATTTAAGGGGTTCATGGGGAGGGGTGAAATTATCAAATATAAATGAAAGAAAATGTCATAACTGACTCACTCACTCATCATCGCCCGGCCAAAATTATTGAAGTTGGAAACATGAAATTTTGGGGATATGTTCGTTTTATGTCGAAAACGTCCACTAAGGTAAGAGTTTTGAATATTCAGGTTCTAAATAGGTATTAAGGGGGTAAAAGTGAGTAGGATATAAAGGGCGGTTCTGGCACAGGAGCTAATGGGCAAGATGGCCGCCGCGCGCAACCAGCCTTATGTTATTCTTATGGAGGGGTCATTCAGAGCTGGCGCAGTGGCTAATGGGCAAGATGGCCGCCGCGCCCTGAGACCGTGGATGACGTCACAGGGAGAGGTCGGCCGAGTAGTTGCTAAATGGAATATAATATTATTATTAATATTTTATTATTATTATTATTGATTGATCAAGTACAATCAAGACCAGCCTTATATTGTCTACGTTGTGATGTAGTGGTTAGCATTCTTGGATGTCACCGCTTGAGCCTGAATTTGATTCACCGCTCAGCCAAGAAATGTAATTCTGGTCTCAGAACTGGAACGGGGTACACTCAGCCTTGTGAGGCAAAACTGACAGGAGCTGGGTTTTGTTTCCTACCTCAACCATTTTGGAAGTTGTTTTCTGTGGTTTCCCACTTTTACTCCATGCAAATGCTTTGATAGTTCCTAAATTAAGACCACGGCCGCCTCTTTCCCAACCCTCATCTGAATTACAAATACACACACTAATACAGCCATTGCTGTTACACAGGTTATTAGACAAATTCAACACTCAACCAAGTACGCGGGGATACATGACTATGAAATCACAAAACTCCTAAAAGAACGGGGTACACTCAGCCTTGTGAGGCAAAACTGACAGGAGCTGGGTTTGGATTCCTACCTCAACCATTTTGGAAGTAGTTTTCTGTGGTTTCCCACTTTTACTCCATGCAAATGCTTGCATAGTTCCTAAATTAAGACCACGACCACGTCGTTCCCAATCCTTATCTGAATTACAAATACATACACTAATACAGCCAGCACAATGACACAGGTTACCAGACCTATTCCACACTGATCCAAGTACATGGGAACAGAATAATCACGATGTCAAAGCCCTCTCAAATGAAACACCAACAACAACTACATGTCTTCCTTGTGGTGTAGTGGCTACCATTCTTGGATGTCACCGCTTAAGCCTGAATTTGATTCACTGCTCAGCCAAGAAATGTAATTCTGGTCTCAGAATTGGAACGGGGTACACTCAGCCTTGTGAGGCAAAACTGACAGGAGCTGGGTTTTGATACCTACCTCAACCATTTTGGAAGTAGTTTTCTGTGGTTTCCCACTTTTACTCCATGCAAATGCTTGGATAGGTCCTAAATTAAGACCACGGCCACCTCTTTCCCAATCCTCATCTGAATTACAAATACACACACTAATACAACCAGCACAATGACACAGGTTACCAGACCTATTCCACACTGATCCAAGTACATGGGAACAGAATAATCACGATGTCAAAGCCCTCTCAAATGAAACAACAACAACAACAACTACATGTCTTCCTTGTGGTGTAGTGGCTAGCATTCTTGCATGTCACTGCTTAAGCCTGAATTTGATTCTCTGCTCAGCCAAGAAATGTAATTCTGGTCTCAGAACTGGAACGGAGTACACTCACCCTTGTGAGGCAAAACTGACAGGAGCTGGGTTTTGATTCCTACCTCAACCATTTTGGAAGTTGTTTTCTGTGGTTTCCCACTTTTACTCCATGCAAATGCTTGGATAGTTCCTAAATTAAGACCACGGCCGCCTCTTTCCCAATCCTCATCTGAATTACAAATACACACACTAATACAGCCATTGCTGTTACACAGGTTATTAGACAAATTCAACACTCAACCAAGTACGCGGGGCTACATGACTATGAAATCACAAAACTCCTAAAAGAACGGGGTACACTCAGCCTTGTGAGGCAAAACTGAGAAGAGACGGGTTCAATTCCTACCTCACTCATTCTAAGAGTGGTTTTCTGTGGTTTTCCACTCTTACCCTCTTAAGCAAATGCCGGCATGGTACCTAACTTAAGGCTACAGCTGCTTCCTACCCAATACCTACCTCTATTACAAATGCATACAGTAGTACAGACATCACAGTGACACAGGTTATCAGACAGCTTTTACATACACCCAAGTTCACAGGGATACATGACTACGAAATCACAAAACTCCTAAAAGAACGGGGTACACTCAGCCTTGTGAGACAAAACTGAGAAGAGACGGGTTCAATTCCTACCTCACTCATTCTAAGAGTGTTTTTCTGTGGGTTTCCTCTCTTACACTCTTAAGGAAATGCCGGGATGGTACCTAACTTAAGGCTACAGCTGCTTCCTACCCAATACCTACCTCTATTACAAATACATACAGTAGTACAGACATTACAGTGACACAGGTTATCAGACAGCTCTTTCATACACTCAAGTTCATAGGGTTACAAACCAAGAGGTATTAAGACTAGTGAGAGAGAAGAGATGTTTCTGGTGACTGTTAATGAAGAGAAGAGATAGGTTGGTAGGACACATACTAAGGCACCCAGGAATAGCAAGCTTAGTTATGGAAGGAAGGGGTCAAGGGCAAGAACTGTAGGGGTAGACCATGTTTAGAATATGTTAAACAGATTGCCTTGGAAGTAGGGTATTGTAGCTACAGTATATAGGGATGAAATGATTAGCTCATCAATCAGTCAAAAGACTGAAGATGAAAACATCAATATAGAATTTGGAATTAAGTTACTTACCTCAGTAATGCATATCTTTTGTTGATAATCTTGTTACGATGTTTTAACATTTCTAACCACACGCTACTCATGAACTATATGTCACTATTTATTTCCTATTCAACTACAAGGGACTGATGATCATGGTGTCTCAACCACTTATCGTGAATGATACACTCTCAACTACACGGGTCTGATGACCATGGTGTTTCAACACACTGACGTGAAAGATACACTCTCAACTATACTGAGCTGATGACCATGGTGTCTCACCCCACTAACGTGAATGATACACTCTCAACTACACGAGGCTGATGACCATGGTGTCTCAACCCACGAACGTGAATGATACACTCTCAACTACACGGGGCTGATGACTATGATGTCTTACCACACATACATGCTATAACGCGTGATTGATGATTGAATTTTGTTAAAAGTTTTGATTGAATTTTGTTACAAGTTTAAACAATTCATTTGCAAGCGAACACTATGTGAGTTGAAAGTCGACTGTTCTCTCCAGCGTACTGTGGGAGCTTGGTAGGTGCAAGTTCGCAGAAATTTGATAGCTTACATTGCGTGTAATCTCCGAGGCTGAAGGCTTGGTTCTTGACTGTTAGTGAAACTTTTATATGAATTTTGATACAGAATTTAACCTTGGTTGTCTTAAAAAATGGATTTTGTGGTTTCCCACTTCTACTCCAAGCAAATGTCGGAATGGTTCCTAAATTAATGCCGGGGCAGCCTCCTTCCCAATCCTTACATGAATAACTAATACACACAATCCTACAGACACCACAATAACACAGATTATCGCATACATTTTGCATACACCCAAGTACAGGGGTATAAAAGACCACGATGTCTAAGCCCTTCATAACAACAACAACAACAACGTCGTAACATGAGACTGTACAAAGTAGACTATCATAAGAGACGACCTCGTTGTGTAGTGGCTAGCATTCTAGGTCGTCACCTTGGAGGCCTGAGTTTGATTTCCGGCTCTGCCAAGAAATTTAATCTTGGTCTACATTAGGCTTTGTAAGGAAAAACTGAGAGGAGGTTTTCCTTGGTTTCCCACTTGTACTTCAGGTGAATACCGGGATGATTCTTAATTTAAGTGTCCGCCTGCATCCTTTCCAATCCTCATCCAATTACTAATACACACACTACTGCAGTCATCACAATAACACATGCTATCACACAAATCCTATACACCACGATGTCTAAACCCCTCAAATGAAATGCATATGTACAGTACTTCGAATTGACAGGTGAAAAGCTAATGGAAGTAGGATACTTTTTACTACTTAGAAAGCAAAATAACTAGTGATGGACGATGCAAAGAGGATATATTATGAATTGCAGCCAATGGCCATAGCTGGGCATTTTTGATTTAACGCCCGAGGTCTCCCAACAAGTTCAATTTCAGTTAGGTCCAACTTTAGTTACCAAATGCTACTGTCACTAACTCCAAGTGGCGAACGTTGGAACTTAATAGAGCGTTACTAATTAACCAATATCGCCTATAAATTTTACTACACACTGCCAATTGCAGTGCTAGGTTCTTTTACGTGGAACAAATGTATGACATGGGACGGCAGGCTTTACTCCCCGCCCCTCCGAAGGAATGCATACTAAAGGAATTAGCGCTTTTAAAAATCCCACGACTTTGTCAGGGTTTGAACCCGTTATCTTGAGCACAGCTATTAACTACACCACCGATACCGCTACATTGGCATAGGTAATCACGCATATTCCAGAAACATTATGTACATGGGTTTTAATAAATAGTCACAATATCGGATAAGCCCTAAAATGTGACCCTGTGGCTAATTGGTTAGCATGGTAGACTTTGACCTTGAGGGATTTAGCTTTCACTCCTAGGATTTTAATTTGTTATGGAAATAGGAAACATAATTATGGCAAGAAAGGTTGAGGCTAAGAACTGCAGTGTAGTTCAAGGTTCGAATATGCTAAACAGATTGTCTTAGATGTAGCTTAAATTAGCTTGAGCAGGGAGTAACTACCAACCTTGTGAAGAAAGCTGAGACGTGATAAACTCATTTCTACCTCACTCATATTGTTTCATGGTTTTACCACTTTTATTTAAGGCAAATGCATGGATGATTCTTAACTTAAGGCTATGACTGTCTCGTTCCCAATCCTCACTTAAGTTTAAAAATCTATACACCAATAACTATGCAGGAATCATTTATCTATTGGTTCTTTATTATTGGAGTCGTTGCTCATATAGGTAAGAAACGGGTCATACTATACTTTCAACTACACTAGTTTCAACTACTTTTCAAGGCCACGCTCACCGAGCATTGCCGAAGACTGCCGAAAGTTAACGATTGGATTAAGAGTGTCAGGCGGGTAACAAGAAACACAAGCGGTACCCATGCAATAGTTTTATTAATTACATATATCTACAATTTTTACATATAATACACTCTTTTCTTTATTTTAATAACATTCATTTTCATTTTTCTACATTTTAACTTAAATTTTTGCTTAAATCTCTTAGGTCCCTTTTGTATCCATTTGTTTAATACGAACAGGGCAGCCCAAATTCTTGATTTGTCATGCATAATTACACACAGAACACAACTCTTTCCTTATTTTTGCTTGGTGTAGTTTTAAGAGCATCCAGCTTAATTTTGATCCGATAATTCAAATCTGTATCCGAATCTTCTAGTTCCTTTTCCAGCCAGTAATTGGATATAAACAAAGAGTCAATATTCTCCATTTCCAACACATATCTAACTTTATGTCTCTATACTATTGGTTTTATTCCCTTAATAATTAGTTCTGTTCCTTTTTCCAAACTTTCTAACCGGGAGCACTTTCGGATTTTTATTTGGCCTTTGATTTCCTGCATAGTGATGTTATTAAGCAGATCAACGTCACCTTGCGTATACGATGTCGACTCTACTCTATAGTCTGTTTGAATGCTTGTGAACAACTTAAAATTCTCGATTTTAGCAAACGAGTTACCATTAAATGTAGTAATTCCATTGGTGTTGAATGCTGCAAACGGTTTTTCAGTTTCCAAATGTACAATGTCCAATCCACCACATCGAGTTACAATAAATCCATCCTTTTTAAGCAAGTCTAAATTACCATGACTCTTTAAAAACATAGATTTTAAATATCCTCTTAAGTAGCACACATGTTTACATTTTTCACTTTCTACAAGCACTCCAACGCGTGGATAAGTTCCTTTGTAATTAACAGTAAATGCTGAGAGTTTGTATTTCCCACTCACATCTAGATTTTGCCAGGGACTTTGTTTAAAGTAAACTGTAAACCTGTTTCTTGCATCCACAATCGTCTGTTCTTTCTGCAACACTGCTTCGTACTCTTCCTTTAGGGCAGTAGTCTCTGCAACATACTCCACTTTCCTTTTTTTGATCTCAATTTCCTCTAACTCCAATTTTCGTTTCCTTACACATAGCACATTAACTGTACTCAATGGGGTAATTTCCGTAAGAGGGTATGGTTTAAGTCTGTTAGATTTATTGGTTCTTTTTTCTCAACACCTGGGGAGGAATATTATTTGTAGGAGTCAATCCTAATTCGCTAATGTTTATGTTTGCGGGAATTGTGGAAAACAATGTCCTGGATTGGGAAAAGAATGTTTCCCCAGCTTTAAGATAGCATTTCTGTATAATGCGAACATTGTTGTTTCCAGAATCATCGTTAACAATTTCTACAAAGTTTACAGGTAAGTAATTAAAACTATAGGCAGAGAGAGCATAGTTTATCATCTTTTCCCGATCTTGTCCATCGCGCAGTTCGATTTGCACACCAGTCAATTTCCGAGTATTTTTATTACCCCAATACACAAATTGCAAAACTTTGTTAAACACCACACAGCAACTATTTCGTAGGTTATCCGATAGTTTGGTCCACATGGACGCGATCGGCACCGAGTGCAGGGGCGCTTCTTTTAAGTAATGTTTGTTGGCGTTTAATACACTAACACAATCTTCGAGTGGGTCAAATACACCATCCATTTTGTAGTTGTAAATTGTTGCCTCTAGTCTTGTAATACCATGTTCTTTAGCTAAGTAAGACGTAAACGTTTCCCTTAGACGGGAGTCTGGACATCGGATAAAGTCTATAATATGGTTTCCAATGACTTTGTTTACACCAGGACTTGTAATTTGACATATAAATTTGTTATATATCTTTATTCTAGAATTAGAGTTCATCCATGTTAAACAGTCTATACCAACCGTTTTATCATTGTTCACAATCACATTACACTTTTCTCGATACTCTCCTTGCACACAAAAGTTGTGATTCGATGTTAGATAATCACACATCTCTGCCTTGTTAAAAACACCAGCCAAATCTTGGGTTATGTTCAAATCCATAAGATAAAACTCCTCAGCACGAAGCTGTTGCAATATCTCTGGAAGTTCGGCTAACAGAACATCTAATTTAACATCAGCTAGCTCCACTTTGTATGGTATAGCCACAGGATTTTTATACCTTTCCATAATGTTAACCATTCCTTTCTCCCCAAGCTGTGTCCTGAGTCCCCGTGCCATTGCACACTCGTTATTGAGTAGAGGAAATTGTAGCTTTGCCTTAACACCATGTTTAGCAGAGATGAACTTGGAGAATTTACCACGTAAATAGAGGTTGAAAGCACCACACACCTCTTTCTTTAGCAGCACAGACTTACTATTTTCCAATTGTTCTTGGCAGTCCACTTGATCACATATCCTAACCACCATAATGTTATCACAAAACGGCTCCGTAATCGGTGTAAGTAGATTAACATTTTTATCACTTAGGAGCGTCTCGTTTTCTGTGTAGTTTATATTACCAATGTCTGTAACCAGATTGTCCAGGTTTTCCAACAACAACCACAACCCAAACCGCTCGTTGGTAGGCTTTATTCTGTTCCCCATAAGTTGGGGGACACTAAACACTTTAGAGAGAGACACCTTCACACTTTCAACTACCACGAAGCACTGATCAAATGCATCTGTAGCGTCTCTTATATATACCATTAATCAATTCTATTTTTAGATTATGACGTAACTGACAACGCTTGTCGGCAGAAAGCTGTACACATATAAATACAAAATCTCTCGAACATTGCCGGAGACTGCCCAAGGTTAACGATTGGAACTCAAACAAGATTTAACTTGTCACATGACGTAACAAAAAGTTAAATGATTTAATTGCATGGGAATGTTGCTTTACCTAAAATGTAATACTATGCAAGTGTTTAACATTTTACAATCAGCTTGTGTATTGGCTTTTTATGTTGGCTTTTTTGTTGGCTTTTGTTGGCTTTTGTTGGCTTTTGTTGGCTTGTGTTGGCTTTTTTGTTGGCTTTTGTTGGCTTTTGTATTAGCTCTCTCATATTTGCTCTTGCTTGTGGGGGGGCTTATTATTTGGTCTTGGAAAGTATGTCAGTCCTTTTTTATGGCTGCAAAATGCTTACAGCCATGTTTGTAAGCAGCAACAACAACAACAACAACAACACACAAAATTCCCCCCCAAAAAAAACCAAAGTACTCTAAGCTTTATCAATGACTCTCAACTCTTACACTTACCTCTATCCCATGCCTAGTCAAAAAATTAGTGTATTTTTCAAATTTTTCTATAAATATTTGGAAAGTAGGCTATGTCATTAATCTAAAAATCCTGAAAAGACATATGTTAACTCCAACACCTACCTCTATACCACTCTCAGTCCAAAAATAGTCCAAATATTTATAGAAAAATTTGAAAAATACACTAATTTTTTGACTAGGCATGGGATAGAGGTAAGTGTAAGAGTTGAGAGTCATTGATAAAGCTTAGAGTACTTTGGTTTTTTTGGGGGGGGGGGATTTTGTGTGTTGTTGTTGTTGTTGTTGCTGCTTACAAACATGGCTGTAAGCATTTTGCAGCCATAAAAAAGGACTGACATACTTTCCAAGACCAAATAATAAGCCCCCCCCACAAGCAAGAGCAAATATGAGAGAGCTAATACAAAAGCCAACAAAAGCCAACAAAAAAGCCAACACAAGCCAACAAAAGCCAACAAAAGCCAACAAAAGCCAACAAAAAAGCCAACATAAAAAGCCAATACACAAGCTGATTGTAAAATGTTAAACACTTGCATAGTATTACATTTTAGGTAAAGCAACATTCCCATGCAATTAAATCATTTAACTTTTTGTTACGTCATGTGACAAGTTAAATCTTGTTTGAGTTCCAATCGTTAACCTTGGGCAGTCTCCGGCAATGTTCGAGAGATTTTGTATTTATATGTGTACAGCTTTCTGCCGACAAGCGTTGTCAGTTACGTCATAATCTAAAAATAGAATTGATTAATGGTATATATAAGAGACGCTACAGATGCATTTGATCAGTGCTTCGTGGTAGTTGAAAGTGTGAAGATGTCTCTCTCTAAAGTGTTTAGTGTCCCCCAACTTATGGGGAACAGAATAAAGCCTACCAACGAGCGGTTTGGGTTGTGGTTGTTGTTGGAAAACCTGGACAATCTGGTTACAGACATTGGTAATATAAACTACACAGAAAACGAGACGCTCCTAAGTGATAAAAATGTTAATCTACTTACACCGATTACGGAGCCGTTTTGTGATAACATTATGGTGGTTAGGATATGTGATCAAGTGGACTGCCAAGAACAATTGGAAAATAGTAAGTCTGTGCTGCTAAAGAAAGAGGTGTGTGGTGCTTTCAACCTCTATTTACGTGGTAAATTCTCCAAGTTCATCTCTGCTAAACATGGTGTTAAGGCAAAGCTACAATTTCCTCTACTCAATAACGAGTGTGCAATGGCACGGGGACTCAGGACACAGCTTGGGGAGAAAGGAATGGTTAACATTATGGAAAAGTATAAAAATCCTGTGGCTATACCATACAAAGTGGAGCTAGCTGATGTTAAATTAGATGTTCTGTTAGCCGAACTTCCAGAGATATTGCAACAGCTTCGTGCTGAGGAGTTTTATCTTATGGATTTGAACATAACCCAAGATTTGGCTGGTGTTTTTAACAAGGCAGAGATGTGTGATTATCTAACATCGAATCACAACTTTTGTGTGCAAGGAGAGTATCGAGAAAAGTGTAATGTGATTGTGAACAATGATAAAACGGTTGGTATAGACTGTTTAACATGGATGAACTCTAATTCTAGAATAAAGATATATAACAAATTTATATGTCAAATTACAAGTCCTGGTGTAAACAAAGTCATTGGAAACCATATTATAGACTTTATCCGATGTCCAGACTCCCGTCTAAGGGAAACGTTTACGTCTTACTTAGCTAAAGAACATGGTATTACAAGACTAGAGGCAACAATTTACAACTACAAAATGGATGGTGTATTTGACCCACTCGAAGATTGTGTTAGTGTATTAAACGCCAACAAACATTACTTAAAAGAAGCGCCCCTGCACTCGGTGCCGATCGCGTCCATGTGGACCAAACTATCGGATAACCTACGAAATAGTTGCTGTGTGGTGTTTAACAAAGTTTTGCAATTTGTGTATTGGGGTAATAAAAATACTCGGAAATTGACTGGTGTGCAAATCGAACTGCGCGATGGACAAGATCGGGAAAAGATGATAAACTATGCTCTCTCTGCCTATAGTTTTAATTACTTACCTGTAAACTTTGTAGAAATTGTTAACGATGATTCTGGAAACAACAATGTTCGCATTATACAGAAATGCTATCTTAAAGCTGGGGAAACATTCTTTTCCCAATCCAGGACATTGTTTTCCACAATTCCCGCAAACATAAACATTAGCGAATTAGGATTGACTCCTACAAATAATATTCCTCCCCAGGTGTTGAGAAAAAAGAACCAATAAATCTAACAGACTTAAACCATACCCTCTTAAGGAAATTACCCCATTGAGTACAGTTAATGTGCTATGTGTAAGGAAACGAAAATTGGAGTTAGAGGAAATTGAGATCAAAAAAAAGGAAAGTGGAGTATGTTGCAGAGACTACTGCCCTAAAGGAAGAGTACGAAGCAGTGTTGCAGAAAGAACAGACGATTGTGGATGCAAGAAACAGGTTTACAGTTTACTTTAAACAAAGTCCCTGGCAAAATCTAGATGTGAGTGGGAAATACAAACTCTCAGCATTTACTGTTAATTACAAAGGAACTTATCCACGCGTTGGAGTGCTTGTAGAAAGAGAAAAATGTAAACATGTGTGCTACTTAAGAGGATATTTAAAATCTATGTTTTTAAAGAGTCATGGTAATTTAGACTTGCTTAAAAAGGATGGATTTATTGTAACTCGATGTGGTGGATTGGACATTGTACATTTGGAAACTGAAAAACCGTTTGCAGCATTCAACACCAATGGAATTACTACATTTAATGGTAACTCGTTTGCTAAAATCGAGAATTTTAAGTTGTTCACAAGCATTCAAACAGACTATAGAGTAGAGTCGACATCGTATACGCAAGGTGACGTTGATCTGCTTAATAACATCACTATGCAGGAAATCAAAGGCCAAATAAAAATCCGAAAGTGCTCCCGGTTAGAAAGTTTGGAAAAAGGAACAGAACTAATTATTAAGGGAATAAAACCAATAGTATAGAGACATAAAGTTAGATATGTGTTGGAAATGGAGAATATTGACTCTTTGTTTATATCCAATTACTGGCTGGAAAAGGAACTAGAAGATTCGGATACAGATTTGAATTATCGGATCAAAATTAAGCTGGATGCTCTTAAAACTACACCAAGCAAAAATAAGGAAAGAGTTGTGTTCTGTGTGTAATTATGCATGACAAATCAAGAATTTGGGCTGCCCTGTTCGTATTAAACAAATGGATACAAAAGGGACCTAAGAGATTTAAGCAAAAATTTAAGTTAAAATGTAGAAAAATGAAAATGAATGTTATTAAAATAAAGAAAAGAGTGTATTATATGTAAAAATTGTAGATATATGTAATTAATAAAACTATTGCATGGGTACCGCTTGTGTTTCTTGTTACCCGCCTGACACTCTTAATCCAATCGTTAACTTTCGGCAGTCTTCGGCAATGCTCGGTGAGCGTGGCCTTGAAAAGTAGTTGAAACTAGTGTAGTTGAAAGTATAGTATGACCCGTTTCTTACCTATATGAGCAACGACTCCAATAATAAAGAACCAATAGATAAATGATTCCTGCATAGTTATTGGTGTATAGATTTTTAAACTTAAGTGAGGATTGGGAACGAGACAGTCATAGCCTTAAGTTAAGAATCATCCATGCATTTGCCTTAAATAAAAGTGGTAAAACCATGAAACAATATGAGTGAGGTAGAAATGAGTTTATCACGTCTCAGCTTTCTTCACTAGGTTGGTAGTTACTCCCTGCTCAAGCTAATTTAAGCTACATCTAAGACAATCTGTTTAGCATATTCGAACCTTGAACTACACTGCAGTTCTTAGCCTCAACCTTTCTTGCCATAATTATGTTTCCTATTTCCATAACAAATTAAAATCCTAGGAGTGAAAGCTAAATCCCTCAAGGTCAAAGTCTACCATGCTAACCAATTAGCCACAGGGTCACATTTTAGGGCTTATCCGATATTGTGACTATTTATTAAAACCCATGTACATAATGTTTCTGGTATATGCGTGATTACCTATGTCAATGTAGCGGTATCGGTGGTGTAGTTAATAGCTGTGCTCAAGATAACGGGTTCAAACCCTGACAAAGTCGTGGGATTTTTAAAAGCGCTAATTCCTTTAGTATGCATTCCTTCGGAGGGGCGGGGAGTAAAGCCTGCCGTCCCATGTCATACATTTGTTCCACGTAAAAGAACCTAGCACTGCAATTGGCAGTGTGTAGTAAAATTTATAGGCGATATTGGTTAATTAGTAACGCTCTATTAAGTTCCAACGTTCGCCACTTGGAGTTAGTGACAGTAGCATTTGGTAACTAAAGTTGGACCTAACTGAAATTGAACTTGTTGGGAGACCTCGGGCGTTAAATCAAAAATGCCCAGCTATGGCCATTGGCTGCAATTCATAATATATCCTCTTTGCATCGTCCATCACTAGTTATTTTGCTTTCTAAGTAGTAAAAAGTATCCTACTTCCATTAGCTTTTCACCTGTCAATTCGAAGTACTGTACATATGCATTTCATTTGAGGGGTTTAGACATCGTGGTGTATAGGATTTGTGTGATAGCATGTGTTATTGTGATGACTGCAGTAGTGTGTGTATTAGTAATTGGATGAGGATTGGAAAGGATGCAGGCGGACACTTAAATTAAGAATCATCCCGGTATTCACCTGAAGTACAAGTGGGAAACCAAGGAAAACCTCCTCTCAGTTTTTCCTTACAAAGCCTAATGTAGACCAAGATTAAATTTCTTGGCAGAGCCGGAAATCAAACTCAGGCCTCCAAGGTGACGACCTAGAATGCTAGCCACTACACAACGAGGTCGTCTCTTATGATAGTCTACTTTGTACAGTCTCATGTTACGACGTTGTTGTTGTTGTTGTTATGAAGGGCTTAGACATCGTGGTCTTTTATACCCCTGTACTTGGGTGTATGCAAAATGTATGCGATAATCTGTGTTATTGTGGTGTCTGTAGGATTGTGTGTATTAGTTATTCATGTAAGGATTGGGAAGGAGGCTGCCCCGGCATTAATTTAGGAACCATTCCGACATTTGCTTGGAGTAGAAGTGGGAAACCTCAAAATCCATTTTTAAGACAACCAAGGTTAAATTCTGTATTCAAAATTCATATAAAAGTTTCACTAACAGTCAAGAGCCAAGCCTTTAGCCTCGGAGATTACAAGCAATGTAAGCTATCAAATTTCTGCGAACTTACACCTACCAAGCTCCCACAGTACGCTGGAGAGAACAGTCGCCTTTCAACTCACATAGTGTTCGCTTGCAAATGAATTGTTTTAACTTGTAACAAAATTCAATCAAAACTTTTAACAAAATTCAATCATCAATCACGCGTTATAGCATGTATGTGTGGTAAGACATCATAGTCATCAGCCCCGTGTAGTTGAGAGTGTATCATTCACGTTCGTGGGTTGAGACACCATGGTCATCAGCCTCGTGTAGTTGAGAGTGTATCATTCACGTTAGTGGGGTGAGACACCATGGTCATCAGCTCAGTATAGTTGAGAGTGTATCTTTCACGTCAGTGTGTTGAAACACCATGGTCATCAGACCCGTGTAGTTGAGAGTGTATCATTCACGATAAGTGGTTGAGACACCATGATCATCAGTCCCTTGTAGTTGAATAGGAAATAAATAGTGACATATAGTTCATGAGTAGCGTGTGGTTAGAAATGTTAAAACATCGTAACAAGATTATCAACAAAAGATATGCATTACTGAGGTAAGTAACTTAATTCCAAATTCTATATTGATGTTTTCATCTTCAGTCTTTTGACTGATTGATGAGCTAATCATTTCATCCCTATATACTGTAGCTACAATACCCTACTTCCAAGGCAATCTGTTTAACATATTCTAAACATGGTCTACCCCTACAGTTCTTGCCCTTGACCCCTTCCTTCCATAACTAAGCTTGCTATTCCTGGGTGCCTTAGTATGTGTCCTACCAACCTATCTCTTCTCTTCATTAACAGTCACCAGAAACATCTCTTCTCTCTCACTAGTCTTAATACCTCTTGGTTTGTAACCCTATGAACTTGAGTGTATGAAAGAGCTGTCTGATAACCTGTGTCACTGTAATGTCTGTACTACTGTATGTATTTGTAATAGAGGTAGGTATTGGGTAGGAAGCAGCTGTAGCCTTAAGTTAGGTACCATCCCGGCATTTCCTTAAGAGTGTAAGAGAGGAAACCCACAGAAAAACACTCTTAGAATGAGTGAGGTAGGAATTGAACCCGTCTCTTCTCAGTTTTGTCTCACAAGGCTGAGTGTACCCCGTTCTTTTAGGAGTTTTGTGATTTCGTAGTCATGTATCACTGTGAACTTGGGTGTATGTAAAAGCTGTCTGATAACCTGTGTCACTGTGATGTCTGTACTACTGTATGCATTTGTAATAGAGGTAGGTATTGGGTAGGAAGCAGCTGTAGCCTTAAGTTAGGTACCATGCCGGCATTTGCTTAAGAGGGTAAGAGTGGAAAACCACAGAAAACCACTCTTAGAATGAGTGAGGTAGGAATTGAACCCGTCTCTTCTCAGTTTTGCCTCACAAGGCTGAGTGTACCCCGTTCTTTTAGGAGTTTTGTGATTTCATAGTCATGTAGCCCCGCGTACTTGGTTGAGTGTTGAATTTGTCTAATAACCTGTGTAACAGCAATGGCTGTATTAGTGTGTGTATTTGTAATTCAGATGAGGATGGGGAAAGAGGCGGCCGTGGTCTTAATTTAGGAACTATCCAAGCATTTGCATGGAGTAAAAGTGGGAAACCACAGAAAACAACTTCCAAAATGGTTGAGGTAGGAATCAAAACCCAGCTCCTGTCAGTTTTGCCTCACAAGGGTGAGTGTACTCCGTTCCAGTTCTGTGACCAGAATTACATTTCTTGGCTGAGCAGAGAATCAAATTCAGGCTTAAGCAGTGACATGCAAGAATGCTAGCCACTACACCACAAGGAAGACATGTAGTTGTTGTTGTTGTTGTTTCATTTGAGAGGGCTTTGACATCGTGATTATTCTGTTCCCATGTACTTGGATCAGTGTGGAATAGGTCTGGTAACCTGTGTCATTGTGCTGGTTGTATTAGTGTGTGTATTTGTAATTCAGATGAGGATTGGGAAAGAGGTGGCCGTGGTCTTAATTTAGGACCTATCCAAGCATTTGCATGGAGTAAAAGTGGGAAACCACAGAAAACTACTTCCAAAATGGTTGAGGTAGGTATCAAAACCCAGCTCCTGTCAGTTTTGCCTCACAAGGCTGAGTGTACCCCGTTCCAATTCTGAGACCAGAATTACATTTCTTGGCTGAGCAGTGAATCAAATTCAGGCTTAAGCGGTGACATCCAAGAATGGTAGCCACTACACCACAAGGAAGACATGTAGTTGTTGTTGGTGTTTCATTTGAGAGGGCTTTGACATCGTGATTATTCTGTTCCCATGTACTTGGATCAGTGTGGAATAGGTCTGGTAACCTGTGTCATTGTGCTGGCTGTATTAGTGTATGTATTTGTAATTCAGATAAGGATTGGGAACGACGTGGTCGTGGTCTTAATTTAGGAACTATGCAAGCATTTGCATGGAGTAAAAGTGGGAAACCACAGAAAACTACTTCCAAAATGGTTGAGGTAGGAATCCAAACCCAGCTCCTGTCAGTTTTGCCTCACAAGGCTGAGTGTACCCCGTTCTTTTAGGAGTTTTGTGATTTCATAGTCATGTATCCCCGCGTACTTGGTTGAGTGTTGAATTTGTCTAATAACCTGTGTAACAGCAATGGCTGTATTAGTGTGTGTATTTGTAATTCAGATGAGGATTGGGAAAGAGGCGGCCGAGGTCTTAATTTAGGAACTATCCAAGCATTTGCATGGAGTAAAAGTGGGAAACCACAGAAAACAACTTCCAAAATGGTTGAGGTAGGAATCAAAACCCAGCTCCTGTCAGTTTTGCCTCACAAGGCTGAGTGTACCCCGTTCCAGTTCTGAGACCAGAATTACATTTCTTGGCTGAGCGGTGAATCAAATTCAGGCTGAAGCGGTGACATCCAAGAATGCTAACCACTACATCACAACGTAGACAATATAAGGCTTGTCTTGATTGTACTTGATCAATCAATAATAATAATAATAAAATATTAATAATAATATTATATTCCATTTAGCAACTACACGGCCGACCTCTCCCTGTGACGTCATCCACGGTCTCAGGGCGCGGCGGCCATCTTGCCCATTAGCCACTGCGCCAGCTCTGAATGACCCCTCCATAAGAATAACATAAGGCTGGTTGCGCGCGGCGGCCATCTTGCCCATTAGCTCCTGTGCCAGAACCGCCCTTTATATCCTACTAACGTGCATTTCATTGAATAACAATATCTCACGAGTGGTTTCATTTGGGGATTGATACTTGACCTGACACATGTCTAATGGTTTTTCGATATAGTGTATATTATGAGGTGAAAGGGATGAAAAGTGGGGGTTGAAAGATTCTTAACGGAGCGTGTATCTCTTAAACGACATAGGCGAGGAGTTTGTAACTCGGAGGAAATCAATCAGCTTAAAATAAATAAATAAATAAATAAATAAATAAAATAAATAGGTGTTCGACCGTCTGTTCATAAATCCAATTTAAGGGGCCTATGGGGAGGGGTGAAATTCTGGAAGAAAAACGTCCACTTAGGAAGGATTTTTGGATGTTCACTCTCATCGACCAACCAAAACTATTAATGTTAGAAGAATGATATTTTGAGGATATGTTTGTCGTGTGTCGAAAACATCTACTAAGGAGGGTTTTTTGGATATTCAGGTTCTAAAGGGGTGTTAACGGGGTTAAACCTGCATTTCATTGAATAACAATATGACACTACTATGACGCGAGCGAAGCGAGACTAAAAATGAGATGGTGTGTGTCTGTGTATTACACAATCACGCAAGTACCACTGGTCCGATTTACATGAATTTTACATGGAAGTAGCAGATCTACCTGGTTAACATACAGGTTACTTTTGATTTCAATACTTTGCACTAATTAAAGATGGCGACCATTTTAGTGACGTCACTCTACCCTTTGGTTTTAAACTTTCATATTTCCATTTCAAATAAAAAGAGAACGCTAAGAAATAGCAAACTTTTGATGGCATGTACGAGGTTAAAAATTGCATTTTCTATCCGAAATGTATCTCGAACCCTTAGCGAGTAAAACCTAAATGTGTGCTATAAAACACGGTCAAGGCAGAGCGGTGTAGTTGGACAAAATGTTCCATCCTTAATCTCCCTCTGCGCAGCACCTCGCCTATCCCCTGTTTTAACTGTCACCTTCACATTTTAATTTATTTACGACCCGTAGCGAAGCACGGGTACTTCAGCTAGTATATTATGTTCATCGAGGGTATCTCATGTCTTACTAGTTTATCAAAATCTTTGATAAAGACGTGGTGGTTCTGGCCGGATGAATAACTCAGCAGAAGAAGGTCGCGATGGTCTTGTAGCTCATGATCCACAACCTTTAGAGGAAACAATTTATTGTCTTTTTCCCGTCCAAATACATTAATGGATATGTCGTTGGCTTTCTCAAATTTGGGTATGTCAGCTAGCGATGTAGGAAACGATATTACTGAAAAATCATACTTGTTTTCAGGGCCTTGTATTTACAAATGCGTTCAGCATTCGTTTTAACCAGTTTTGCTAAAATGGCATACATAAAACACTTTTCATTCTTAAAGTTTTGAGGATTAATGCAGGCTTTTCTTGCTTTTAGAGCAGCTGGTAATGGAATATATGTGCTACCACGCGAGGGATTGTACTTATTTATTTTCAATCGTACTCCTTCCACTGCTAACAAAGCCCAATTACTGCTTTTAGCTCAGATTCTTCCATCTCAGTCGTTAACTTTGTAAATATTGTTTCCAACAAACTAATTAAGTCTGTTTCCAAAATTAGGGCCTGATTTCGTGTTTTAAAAGTACGATCTGAAATTTCTTTGGTAGATGTATGAATGAATCTACATTCAGCCACAAGATTAACTTTGATCGACTTGTGCATTGCTAGTTCTTTCTGCATAGCTTGTATTATTTGCTGTTTGGACTCTTTTTACACGTATTACAACTTACGAAAGAGGATTTAAGTCGACCTTCAAAATAAGTCTCATATTCAATAAGTCCATTTTTGTCAGGGACCAATGACAGTAGGTCTTTTAGCTGCCGACACAACATTACAACATTCTTCATGACGACGGCCATTGTAGGCATTGTTGCATTTACTTCCACACGTCTTACACTCATGAAATTCCCCACACAAAACTTCATGACGCTTTCTGTCATAGTCCCGAAGAAATGTTTTTCCACACTGTTTGCACATATAGCTAGGAATTGGTTCATCCATCATGTATGATGGTTTCTGCCAAACAGCTGCTTACTGTGTAGTACAAGGCTGTACAATGGTTGTTTCAACAGTCTTTCACGATATGAACACCGTGAGAGGTAGTAGTGAACTGGTGATATTCTTGTTAAGGGTCCTTTAATATACCCTAGTCTAGACCAACAGCTCATTACAGCTTATGCTGATGACATAACACTCATGGCAGAAAGCGAATACGATCAAAAATACTCACAGAAACCCTTATTGAAGAAGCCAAGGAGGTAGGTCTAATGATAAATGAACAAAAAACAAAATATCTAGTTGTAGGAAGGAATGCAGCACAAGTACAAAACCCCTTAACAGTTGCTTCATATGATTTTCACAGATGTACTGAGTTCAAATATCTCGGGATTATCATAGACCAAAATAATATGGAAGAAACAGAAATAAAATCAAGAATTCTCAGTGGCAACAAAAGCTATTGGTCTCTACAAAATCTCTTAAAAAGTAAAATTATATCTAGAAAAACTAAAGTGAGAATTTATAAAAGCATTATACTTCCTGTTGTCACGTATGGCTCAGAAACCTGGGTATTGTCCAAGCAAACTGAAAGGAAATTAGTAACTTTTGAAAATAGAATACTACGACGCATTTTCAGACCGATAGTAGAAAATGGCCAGTGGAGAATTAGAACAAATAAGGAATTGCGGGATCTCTACAAAGAACCGGGTATCGTGACCCGTGTCAAAAGCCAAAGACTGCGCTGGGCCGGTCATGTACATAGAAGAAGTAGAGCTGCGAATTTAAGAGCAGTTTTGGAAGGTGTACCCAGAGGAAGGCGACCATTGGGACGACCGAGACTTCGCTGGTGGGACCAAGTCCAAAAAGATATGAGAAAAATCGGAGTCACGGAGGACATAATGGATGATCGAGAAAGATGGCGCCGTGCTGTTGACGAGGCCAAAAACCTACTTAGGTTTGAGTGGCCATCTAGGTAAGGTAAGTTTAAACATACTGTATTGCCTACTTTCCAAATATTTATTGGAAATATATTAAAAATACACTATTTTTTGACTAGGCCACGGTTAGAGGTAAGAGAAAGAGTTGAGAGTCAATGATAAACCTTAGAGTACTTGGGATTTTTTGGCAATTTTAGTGTGTTGTTGTTGTAGCTTACAAACATGGTGGTAAGGATTATGCTGCCATAAAATTGAGTTGAGATACTTTCCAAGACCAAATAAGCCAACAAGTGAGTGTAAATAAAAGAGCAAAAGTGGGGTGCAAATATAAGAGAAAAGTAGAGTGCAAAGGCAGGTAGACAAAAGTGAGTGCAATTCATAGTAGGCGCGATTTGACATGGGTGCAACTATGTTTTGGTTCAGTTTTGATTGGGCTTTGGTTTGGTATAGTTGGGTTTGGTTCGGTAAGTTATAAAAATATGATATTGTTTATTTACATTAGTATTTTATGACCTAGCCTTAAATAGCATGTTTAAACAAATTTTTACGCCGTGATTTTCTCAATGCCCATTTACTTTTACATGTTTCAACCTGTTTGCTAATGCAATCGTAAAATGTTAACACTTGCATAGTATTACATTTAGGTTATACAAAATTCCCATACAACAATCGCCATTTAACTTTTTGTAATGTCATTCAAACAAGATATATTTGTATTAAACGATAAAGGAAACCCCACTGTGTGTATTGTTAGTGGTATGAACAATTGCACTCATTATTGGACATGCTTGCTAGTAGTTGAGTGAGTGTTGATATCGGCCGCTATGTAGAATGCTGGTAGTTCAGGTAGTTCCCATTGTCATCGCTAGATAGCGGCATCATACTTTGCGTGTCGCATTTGAATATCTGGTGATTTTTACCGCTTGAAAACGTGCTATTATAAGCTGTGTATATAAATTTAATATACAATTAAACACTAAGTGTTTAGAACAAACATGCAAAGCCTTGTGTATGGAATATAGGGGTCCTTAGCAAGAAAGAGTGTTTAACCACGAGTTTACAGCCTTTTAATACTCAGTAAGTACCTGATAACTTTGAGTAGGGTGTAAGAATATTTTCATTTGACTACGACCTTTTGCAGTGTTCACATTGGGAAAGACTGTCTCACCGACAAGTGACAGCCTTGTCATAAGCAGCAAGAAGCTGTTACCCTTAACTAGGGGTATATTAGAGGACCTTTAGCAAGAATATCACCTGTTGACTATTACCTCTCACGGTTTTCACATGGTGAAAGACCGTCGAAACAACCGTTGTACAGCCTTGTACTACACAGTAGGTAGCTGTTGGTCTTGACTATGATATATTAGAGAACCCATAGCAAGAGTACAATCAGTTTACTACTACTTGTTAAAGTGTTCACATCGTGAAAGACCGTCTCACTGTCTAGTCTACAGCCTTGTCATACGCTGTTAAGAGCTGTTGGTCTAGACTAGGGTATATTAAAAGACCCTTAACAAGAATATCACCAGTTGACAACTATCTCTCACGGTGTTCACATCGTGAAAGACTGTTGAAACAACCATTGTACAGCCTTGTACTACACAGTACGCAGCTGTTTGGCAGAAAACATCATCCATGATGGAAGAACCCATTCCTAGCAATATGAGCAAACAGTGTAAAAACTTTTCTTCGGGATTATGATAGAAAGCGCCATGAAGTCTCGTGTGGGGAATTTCATGAGTGTAAAACGTGTGGCAGTAAATTCAACAATGCCTACAGAGGACGTCGTCATGATGAATGTTGTAAATTTGTGTCGGCAGCTAAAAGACAAAAAGCAGACCCTGAAAAACATTACATCCTGTCATTGGTCCCTGACAAAATTGGACTTATTGAATATGAGACATCCATTGAAGGTCGACTTAAATCCTATTTCATACGTTGTAATACGTGTAAGGATTTAAATGCATACATTAAAGAGTCCAAACAGCAAATGAAAAGTGTTTTATTTATGCCATTTTAGCACAACTGGTTATAACAAATGCTGAACACATTAGTAAATACAAGGACCTGGAAAACAAGTATGGTTTTTCAGTAATATCGTTTCCTACATCGCTAGCTGACATTCCCAAATTTGAGAAAGCCAACGACATATCCATTAATGTAATTGGACTGGAAAAAGACAATAAATTGTTTCTTCTAAAGGTTGTGGATCATGAGCTACAAGACCATAGCGCCCTTCTTCTGCCGAGTTCTTCATCCGGCCAGAACCTCTACGTCTTTATCAAAGATTTTGATAAACTTGTAAGACATCAGATAACCCACCATGAACATAAGATACTTACGTGTAAACAGTGTTTTACTCACTTCGACAATCGATATAGTCAACAAGGAATGGAAAAATTGAAATTGCTAGGGTTGAAATGCCTACTAAAAACCCCATTCTGAAATTCGTAAATGTTGCAAAAATGCTGAGAATACCTTACGTTATCTATGCAGATTTCGAAAGTATACTCTTACCCTATCAAACATGTCTACCTAATCCTGAGGCGAGTTATACAGTGCCATACCAGAGTCATGTTCCTATGAGCTTTGGTAAACACGTAAAATCCTCACAAGCTGTGGAAGACATAAAGACAAACCTTCCAAGCCAACCTCATATTTATTGTGGAACTGACGCTGCAGAAAAGTTTATGGACTGTTCGATCTCAATAGCTAATGAAATCGATGGCCTTTACAGCTTAAATGTTCCAAAGGTCTTAACTCAGGACCAATAAGCAGAGTTCCAATGTTCTGAAACCTGTTATTTGTGTCATAAACCATTTACCAAAGAGGAGTGGAAAGTTCGAGACCATTGCCATATTACAGGGGAATACCGTGGAAGTGCTCATAATAACTGTAATTTGAGGTGTAAAACACGCAACCCCGTTACTGTGTTTCTACATAATATCAGTGGCTACGATGAAAATTTCATTGTTAAGCAATTGGGATGTACTTCTGAGAGAGTGGATGTTATCGCTAACTCCAAAGAAAAGTGAATTTCCTTTACGAAATATGTGGGAAACGTTAAGCTTCGATTTGTAGACACGTTTCGGTTAATGCCAAGTAGTTTGGAAAACTTAGTTTCCAAGTTAACATCATACCCCGAAACCGACAAGTACCTTTGGAAAGAAAATGCAACGATCATGACTCGTAAAGGGGTATTTTGTTATGATTACATTGATTCATGGGAAAAGTTAGGTGAAACGTGTTTACCTCCAAAAGAGGCATTCTTTAACAAATTAAGTCAAAAAGATGTTATCAAAGAAGACTATGAACATGCCAAAAATGTCTGGAATTAGTTTAACATTCAAACTCAAGGGGAATAGATGACCTCTACCTAACTTCAGATGTATTCCTTCTTGCAGACAGCTTTGAAACTTTTCGAAACAAAACAATAGAAACACACCGAGTGGATACTGCACACTTCTTTACTTCACCTGGTTTAAGTTTTGAAGCAATGCTCCTTTACACTGGCATTGAACTGGAATTGCTACAGGATTACGATCAGATTCTTTTATTCGAGTCAGGAATACGTGGAGGCATATGCCAGTCGTCTCATCGGTTGGCTGAAGCTAACAGTAAATACATGGAAGTCTATGATTCTGAGAAACGATCGCAGTTTATCACCTATGATGATGCCAACAACCAATATGGGTGGGATATGTGTCACTCTCTTCCTTATGGTGGATTTCAGTGGGTATCTCCATATACTGTTGATCTAGAAAAGCTAAAGGAAGACGATCCTGTGGGATACATTCTAGACGTTGATGTTGAATATCCATCTGACCGTCATGGTCTATACAACGATTTACCTTTCCTACCAGAGTTTACACAACCTAAGGCTTCGTCTCTGAAAAAAACTAATTCCTCATCTTGGAAATCGAAGGCGGTACGTTGTTCACTACATGGCACATAAACAGGCTCTAGATCATGGACTAAAATTGTTAAAAATTCATCGTGTGTTAAAGTTTAAACAAAGACCTTGGCTAAAGGCATACGTTGATTTTAATAACAACCTTAAAAAACAAGCCAAAAATTATTTGGAGAAAAATCTGTAAAAATTATTCAACAATGCCATTTTTGGAGAAACAATGGAAAATATTCGTAAAAAAATAGACATACGTCTTGTGACTGACTGCAAAAAAACTGAAAAGCAAATAGCAACGCCGACATTTATGGACAGAACAATTTATGGTCCTAACCTAGCTGCTTTACACATGGCAAAAAACTATGTATTCAATAAGCCTATATCTATTGGAATCTGTATACTGGATATTTCAAACACTCTCCAGTATTCCCACCACTATGATGTCCTACTACCCTATTATGGCAAGGACAATCTTAAACTCATGTATATGGATACCGACTCGATCATTTATTTGGTTAAAACCCAAGATGTATATCAAGACAAGTTGGATTTCCTAGAACACTTGGACACATCTGATTATCCTACTTATCACATATGTTAATCTACATCAAACAAGAAAACGTTGGGGATATTTAAAGACGAGGCTTGTGGACAAATTATAAAAGCATTTGTTGGACTTAGAGCAAAATTGTTCGCTTTAGACATAAATGGTAAAGAAATCAAAAAGATTAAAGGTATTAGCTGAGGTTTTGTCAAAAATTATATAAACTTTCATGATTATAAGGATTGTATTATGAAAAACGAGGTAAAAAGAATACCAATGAACATTATTGCTTCTAAACAACATGACATATCATCTATGAGACTAAACAAAATTGCATTGTGTCCTGGTGATGATGAAAGAGTATTTGATTCGGATGGTATAGGTACACATTCCTATGGTCATTACTCAATTATTGCCCATGTTTAAAGAGTTAAGTTATGAATATGATAATGCTTTACCTGCATGTAGCAAATACATAAACCATTCAATAAAAAAACAATAGCATTACAAAAATAGAAAGAGAGATAAATAATGGTATTCATATTTAACAATAAAAAATAGAAGAAAATTAAACCAACTTTACAACTTATAACAAAAACAATTTATTATATTCTATTATATTACAGTGTAAATAAATTCTAATGAATAAAAAAATATTGTATGAACACTCTTTGGACATTTTCAATTACTACCCAACTCCCACTGCTAATCCAAACTGTTAACCTCTAGTAATGTTGAGAAATTGCTTTAGTTAGCTAAAACTAGGTAGTCAAAAGTATAGAATAACCCATGTATTACTTATATGCTTTGGGAAAATATATATTTCCATATTGACAAAATTCAAAAGAACTTTAACTGACATTTTAAAAAACTGGAAATGGGAAATTTTTAAATTAGCAAATAATGTGTAAACAGCAAAAATGGAAAATCCATGTTTCCATATCATGACATTCGAAAACTTAAAACTGACATTTTAAAAAACTGACAAATGTGTAAACAAGACAATGAAAAAAAATTAAGCTGGTT
The DNA here is from genome assembly GCA_946902985.2 of Meconema thalassinum. Classification (NCBI taxonomy): domain Eukaryota; kingdom Metazoa; phylum Arthropoda; class Insecta; order Orthoptera; family Tettigoniidae; genus Meconema; species Meconema thalassinum. The sequence goes on along the minus strand of OX336397.1, from coordinate 263,424,216 downwards.
GGGGTTGTGAACATGTTGTACAGTAGCCTATAAGCCTAGCCTAAGGATAGTTGCATGTGCCCTTATATACTTTGTGTATGTCTTTGGATTAGCTTAAGTTAGATTTGGTAAAGTTAGGTTAGGTTAGGAGAGGTTAGGTATGTGACCTTGTAGTTTACTCTTTTCGGGGAATCTAAAATGTAAAGTCAACAAATTTAAAATCTAAAAATCAAAAATCTAATAATAAACAAGAAGTTCCGTGAAGAATTATACAGCCTACTTTTCATGCCAATGATTATTCTACAGAATATGAACCTATCTAGAATAATGACGAAATTAAGTTGGTAATATCGAAATATCTAATTAGTTCAAAATATACCTGGTATAATGTAGCCTAATAGAGCACTTCAGTTGGCAGCCCTGGTGACTGAATATATTCTTAGTTCCATATTCATTTTCTTAGTCTTAAGGTACAGAATACAAAATTTGGTTGAAGTCCAATGGACGTTACATGCAGATAGACATTGGATCTATCAGCACGCGTAAAAGCATGCTGCCAACAATGTCATGCGTGTGCTGGTCAAAAATAATCTAAAATATTATGATATCTTGTTGTGCCAATTTTGGATGAAATACATTTGTTAGTATAGAAATTACATGTATTTTAAAATTGGACATATCAGCAGGCATAGAATCATGTTGGCAGCACTGCCATGTATTAATTACGCCAAATTAATCCAGAATGGCAGGTGCTATACGTGTGCAAAGTATAGAGCTGTTGGCTTGCATACTTTCTGATATATTGATATTAGGGTAAAAAAATATAGACAGCATTTATTAACAGTTGGCAGCCCTGATTGCTCTTAACAATACTAATAGTAATATCTGTTATGGTACACATAGAACATACGAAATTTGTTTGAAAACCAACTGATAGTATAGAAGTTGTGTGTATTTAAAAATTGGTACTATCAGCAGGTTTATAATCATGTTGGTAGAACTGACGTATATAAGTTACTCCAAATTAATCTAAAATGTCAGAATATACGTGTGCGTAGTTTAAAGCTGTTGGCTTGCATACTTTCTGGTATATAGGTATTTGGATGAAAAAAATAGAGAGAGCAATTATTAACAGTTGGAAGCCCTGGTGGCCTTAAGAATATGCTCAGTCATATCTGTTTATGTACAGATATTACATACAAAATTTGGTTGAAATCCAATTGATAGTGTAGAAGTTATATGCATTTAAACATTGGACATATCAGAAGGCTTAAAATTAGTTTGGCAACACTGTCATGGTTGGCCTCCTGGAAATTTAACTGAAATAGTCTTATCTACATGTGTGCCAATTTTGGAATAGCTCCCATGCATACCTTGCAAGATATCCAACATGGAGCTCAAATTTCTAGTGCGTTTTTTCAGCAGTTGGTAGCACTGACATCATTTTCAAATATGGACGTGAGATATTCCGGTGCACATCTTTATTCATACTAAATTTGGTTTTGATTGCTGCAGCCGTTTAGGAGTTGATAGGGAGGGACACACACACAGCCAGACAGACAGAAGGACAGACAGACAGACAGACATTTTCCCGGATCGATCTCATAAGTCTACTTTTTCCTCATTTTTGCAAAATGTGAAAAGTAGGCTAAAAAATGTAAAATGTAAGATTAATAAAATCTTACATGCATTAATTTAAATACTTAAACGAGGTTTCTGTAGGTTACGTTAGGTTAGGTAAAGTTAGGTTAGGTTAGATTAGGTTAGGTTAGTTTAGGTAAAGTTAGGTTAGGTAAGGTAAAGTTAGGTTAGGTTAGGTTATAACTAAGATTATTATTTGTGCCTTACATTTGCTCTTACTTTTTTGCTGTAACTTTTTGCTGTTACTTTTTGCTCGCACTTTTAAGTTAGGTTAGGTTAGGTTAGATTAGCATGCCATATGTGTAAGTGGTTGTGTGCAGTGACCATTTTGTGTATTATCCCTGTGCTAAAAATAAATTAAATATAAACTAATATAAAAAATAATTCCACCCTCACCGTCCCGCTATTCACTACTTTTTTCGTTGACCGACTAAAGAAACTTGCATTCAACTACCCTCTAGCTATGTTAACTGCTGTGCATTGTCTTTGACCGCCACCTTTAGCGGCCATTTTGAGCATTATCCACATTTATACAACCAGCATGGGGTTGGACTCACACGGCCGCCACCTTGCTAATTAGCCCCTGCACCAGAACCGCCCTATATATCCTACTCAGGTGACAAGGCGATTGACAAACTAACAGAGAACAGTCAAAAGATCTGGGAAACCGAGAAACTCCCAAGTGACTGGACATCAACCCCCATTTACCCCCTTCACAAGAAAGGCGATACAACTGTTGAAAACAATTACCTACTCGTTTCGCTCCTCTCGATATCATACAAAATTCTCTCAAAAGCATTTCCGACCCGAGCAGAAAAGCAACTCGATTCACAACTGAAAGAATATCAAAAAGGCTTTTGAAAAGGACGCTCATGTGCCGAGCAGATCATGAACCTTAAATCTATTGTTTCATATCAGAAGATTAGGAACAGGATGTTTGGGGTGACCTTCGTCGACTACGAGAAGCCTACCATTGTATTAATCGACATACACTCCTCCAAATTCTAGAAGTTTAAAAAACAAAACGAGGACAGTCATTCGACAGACCTAACCAACACCACCTCCAGATTGATATTCAGGGGAGAGCTTTCAGACGCCTTCGAAATAAAGACAGGTGTTAGGCAAGGAGATGAACTGTTGCCTCTACTTTTCAACTACGGACTAGAAAAGGCCATCCGAGAATGGCGAAATGAGATACCTAATGAAAGGTTCGGGAATGGACTCAGAATGGGCTACAAGAGAATGGATCTCACAGTTGAGCACCTAGCATTTTTAGATGATCTTCCGATCTTCTCTTATTCCCTAGAAACTGCTACAAAACATATCAACCAACTCGAAACCCAAGCAGCAAAATCAGGCCTCCAGATCTCATTTTAGAGAACGGAGCTTATAACTAACCTCAAGCTAGCCCTCAGAGAGTTAATTGTAGAGCAGGGAATAATCAAGCGGAGAGAGAAGTTTAAGTAATTAGGTGAGTGGATGACACCAAACAATTCTGAGAAAGAAGCATCCACATCAATGTTCAACAAGGTGGAAGTGGCATTCCTACTAACAAGGAATGTTTATAGTAAACGATCAGTGCCCCTCAATGCCAACCGTATACATTATCTTTCAGTTACTCGTCCAGAAATCCTCTACGTAGGAGAGTGCCTTGCATTGAACACGAAAGGTTTGATTCAAAAGGTAGAGGCTAAAGAAAGAATAATCCAAAATAAGATATTAGGACCAATCAGGGAAAATGGAGAGTTCTGGAGGTGGCAAAACAATGAACTCTACTGTTCAGTGGAAAGAACAACAGACATAATAAGGAAAAGGAGGATTAATTTCAATGGCCACATAACACGCATGAACTCTCAATGACTGACCAATCGTATCTTTTCCTACTTTGTAAAGAAGAAAACGAAGGCAATTTGATTTACCGAGTTTTGAAAGATATCTTCTAGAAGTGGGTATCACGTTTGAAGTCATTGAGGAGCGTGCTCCTCTCCAGAGAATTCTTGGTACACACCAACCATTCTCAGAGAAGCCAAAGTTGAAAACATGATGAGAGTGGAATGATGAAAGAAAGGTGGCTCACAGAAAATGCATGCGGGAATACTGGGATAGAACAGAGGCTCAGGGACGGAAGCCGTTGAAGTAACGTGGTCCACAGTTGGCCGAATCGGAATTTAGTAATAATAATAATATATGAATGAACATTAAATAGTAAAAAAATAATACAAATAATCCATCGGCGGCCATCTTGCATCGACCGCTCAGGCTATCCAGTCGTGGGCAGCTAGGTTTCGTGTTACACGACTATGTGGAAACCGCTCCGAACTTCACCTACCCTTGGAATCGTCCATCATTAAGAAAATATTAAATTTAAAAATGACGAGTCCATTCGTTTGAGCCCACACACGACTATCTCCGATTATTGTTCGGGTGATATCGTCTATTTTCAGAAATATTGGGACGATGAACTTGTAGTTCATCAATAATCGGTAAACCGATAATCAATAAATAATTATAAATACATAAATATTAAATATAAAATAAATCGATAAATACGTTGGAAGAGGACTGAAACTGACCAATGTAGGTCAACAGAGATGAGCTTAGCGTAAGTAAGTAAGTAAGTAGAAGCAATGCTGGACTTTTTTTTATCAAATCTAAATATTTTGGAATTCTCTGTTGGGAACTTTGGGGAATTCTGAGGGAGGTGTTGGGATGGCGGTAGGGGGTTGGGGAGTGGGAATGGAGGCATCTTCCATAGAGTTTGGAAAGCTCGCCATCCTGGAAGAGCCTCAAGTGCGCACGGTCTTTAAAATTTCTTATTTCCCTGAGGGAGTGGATATTTCTTTATTTCAGGGTGGAATAGATTTGTCTTTTAGCTAGCGGGGAAGGAGCCCTTTCGTATGAGCCCTCACACGACTTTTTCCGCTCATACTCGTTCGGAAGTGCGCATGGCCTCGTCCCTGGATTCCGGGTTACTTATTCAAATACTCTGTGGATGGGAACCCTCCTGCTCATCAACTCTCGGACTTGAAAGTAGAGAGCAGCACCCAAGGTTTACTTATCCTCTTAATATAGACTTTGGAAGATCATGTTCACAGGCACAAGCACGTTTTTGCTGCTATAAAAGGATTAACATGTTCATCCGTAAGAACTATAAATCCCAAAACACTGACATACAATATGAAACAGAATTGTTTTTATACTGTATATATCGACTGCAAGATTTTCACTTCATTTACTAGTAGAAACGAGCTCAGTTCCCAGATAGGTAGTGGTCCCTGGCCTCATTTCAGTGGAACATGAGAGGCAAACTCTACTGGGAAAGATCACCTGATTAAACACATGATGATCCATAGTGGTCTCTAGCCACATTTCCATGATCCAAGTGGATCAAATAGTTACCTGAAGACACATAGTAGTCTAATGCTAAATTCCTGTGGTATGTGTAGCGAGAACTTTCCCAAGAAAGGAAAATTGAAAATATATTTGCTTAAAGCCACATTCATGCAGTGCATGTAGAGGGAACTTTACTAGGAAGTTTAATTTGAAAACTCACATGTTGATTCATAGTGGGCTAAAGCACTAATTGTGAAGTGCATGTAGTGGAAACTTTACAAGGAAGTTTAATTTGAAGACACACATATTGATTCATAGTGGACTAAAGCGATACTTGTGAAGTGCATGTGCAGTAACTTTATTAGAAAAGTTAATTTGAAGGCACACATTTATTTATTTATTTATTTATTTATTTATTTATTTATTTATTTATTTATTTATTTATTTATTTATTTATTTATTTATTTATTTATTTATTTATTTATTTATTTATTTATTTATTTATTTATTTATTTATTTATTTATTTATTTATTTATTTATTTATTTATTTATTTATTTATTTATTTATTTATTTATTTATTTATTTATTTATTTATTTATTTATTTATTTATTTATTTATTTATTTATTTATTTATTTATTTATTTATTTATTTATTTATTTATTTATTTATTTATTTATTTATTTATTTATTTATTTATTTATTTATTTATTTATTTATTTATTTATTTATTTATTTATGTCTTCTGCAGTGGCGAATTAGGGCTCGTGGCCTTCTCTTACACTTAACCACAGAGTTATAATAAAATACACAAATTCTACCATTGAATAAGATACGTAAACTAGAAATTAAGTTAGAATAATACAGGACATAAAAAATAAAGATAGCAATGGACATCAAACAACGAATTATGTGAAAGCAACGATCATGACATAGCAGATGAGTTGCTGAGTAACATCGACGCAGCTAGACGTTTAAAGTGGAATGAGACTGTTGAATCCATGGACTTCCGTACATCAAGTAGAAAAGCTTGGTCTTTGCTCAGAAAACTAGGTGGTGCTACCCCACGTGACCGCACGTATGATGCTGTTACCCCCAACCAAGTTGCAGCCAACATCGTGTCCACTTCCAGAACTCCTCAAGTTAGAGCACATACTATTGCTGCTAAGAAGAAATTAAAGGCACTCAAATCAGCCTGCACAACCGAAACGGAATATTCCCTACCATTCAGCATCGAAGAAGTAACGACTGCCATAAAAGAAATGAAACCAGGGAAAGCCCCAGGATTTGATGGTATTCATGCAGAATTCCTTTTGCACTGTGGCAAATATGTGAAAAAGTGGCTTTCTATGTTCTACACAAACAATCTACAAACGGGCAACATACCATCTGAAATGAAACGAGCAAAAGTCATAGCCTTACTGAAACCTGGTAAACCAAATGACAAACCAGAAAGATATGGACCCATAGCTTTACTTAGTATACTATATAAGCTCCTCGAAAGATTGGTGTACAACAGAACGTGCCACAAGATCTTTGAACATGTACCGGTTGAACAGGCAGGTTTCAGACCTAACCGCAGCTGCACAGATCAAGTCCTCTCCTTATCAAGCTTCATAGAAGCTAGCTTCCAGAATCAAGAGAAGTCGTCAGTCGTATTCATTGATTTGACAGCTGCATATGATACTGTCTGGAGACAAGGTGTCATATTAAAACTTCTACAAGTAATTCCATGCCTAAAAATTGCCAATCTCATCAATGAAATGCTCGGTAACCGATGTTTCCAAGTGCTAATGGGCAACAAGATGAGTTCACAAATGAAGCTGAATAATGGGCTGCCACAAGGATCTGTTCTCGCCCCTCTTCTCTTCAGCTTGTACATATCAGACATGCCTGAAACCATATCAAGAAAGTTTGGGTATGCCGACGACTGGGCACTCGCAGTGAAGCACAGAGATCTTGAAGTTACAGAGTCCATATTGACCAATGATTTGTCAGTTATTGGTGATTATTTCCGCAAATGGAGGTTGCTGCCAAGTGTGGATAAGACAGAAGTCTCATCGTTTCACCTAAACAGTAAATTGGCCAACAAAGAGCTCAAGGTCTACTTTGAAGGAAGGCTACTCAAGCACAACACAAACCCGAAATACCTAGGGGTCACACTTGATAGAACGCTCAGTTACAAACAGCACCTATTAAGAACAGCTGCCAAAATCAAAACTCGGAATAACATCCTCCAGAAGCTATGTGGAACGTCATGGGGCTCCTCTGCATCAACACTTCGTACTTCAGCTCTGGGATTGGTCTACCCTGTTGCGGAATACTGCTCCCCAGCTTGGATGAATAGCACTCACACAAGACTTGTTGACACTCAGCTCAACCATACCATGCGTCTTATAACTGGTACAATCAGACCTACACCTACTTTTTGGCTACCCATACTTAGCCACATACCACCTCCATCTCTGCGACGGGAGAGTGCACTTGTCCGTGAATACAAACATCTACAGAAAAATCCTAACCTCCCTGTTCATGCAGACATCCCAACCATCGGTAAAGGAAGGCTTCGTTCTCGCAATCCACCTTTAGAAACTGGAAGGATGCTAGTTAACAACGGCTTTAATATCAATGACTGCTGGAGACACACATGGCAGAGTAATACTACTACAGAACAACTGAAGATGCCATGTATATCGACCAAACCACCTGGTTTTGATTTACCACGCAAGATCTGGTCGGTTCTTAACCGCATAAGAACCAACACTGGCAGGTGTTCCGATTCTTTGTTCAAGTGGAAGAAAATAGCTTCTCCATGTTGTGACTGTGGTGCTGAAAAGCAGACTGTTCAGCATGTAATTTCAGAATGTCCTCTGAGAGCTTTTCCTGGCGATCCAACAGAGTTCCTGGTGATGACGGAGGGATCAATAGACTATATTCGTGGCCTGGACATTAATTTGTAATTTGTTATCATTGTAAATAGTTTTTTTAGTGATGTTTGTAGCCATACGCTAAATAAATAAATAAATAAAATCAAACAACGAAACATATAAAATTGTTACCTGAAACAATAATAATAATAATACTAATACTAATAATAATAATAAGTGATAGTGTTAGATCTAGTAAATAACTGGGTATTTTAATTTTGAATCGACAAAGTTATTTATATACCATAATGGCTCAATCATGCTGTCTATCATCCATCACCAGTCACTCGAAACAGTCAGCGGTGTTCAAAAGGAAATCTCTGCAAGCAGTCTTAAATTATGTGTCGGTCTTGCATTTCCTTACGTCAGCTGGGAGTGTATTTCAAAGTCGCGACCCAGTCACAACGAAGGATTTATTGTACTTGGAAGAGTGGTTAACGGGAATAGCGAGGGAAGAGCCAGATCTAGTATTAATATTATGAAATGAGGACAGAAATATACCGTGGGAGATTTTCGTCTAGTGTTCGATATACCGACGTCAAAATATGAAAATTTCGACGCCCTTCAGGTTTCAGCCAAGAAAGAGCATTGTTGCTAGGGGTTACGTGAGAATCGTAATTCAAGTTGAAAGCAAACCGAAGACTAGAGTTCAATGCTCGTTGCATCTTTTTAGTTTGATCGCTAGTTGCATCAACAAGGACCTCGTGGCAATGGTATGTATTGGTAGTATCAAAGTCTCAATAAGTTTTATCCTCACGTCTTGTGCTAAAATGTTCTTATGCCGTTTGAGTCGATGTAGCATCGCGTACATCTTCCTGCAAGTGTTACTTACATGTGCAGACCAGTCAAGAGTTTCAGTCAGAGTCATACCGAGGTTTTTCACTGTTTTACTAATCGGGATTACGGTTGCATTTAAAGTCACAGGAGGGATAGTGTAGATTTTATACATGGAATTCAATAATCCCTGCGAGCCGATTATAATAACTTGGGTATTTTTGGGGTTGAGAAGGAGAGCGTTGTCACTAGCATACACGCTGAGTTGTCGCAGGTCGGTGTTTACATATCTTTGATACCAACGTGACAGTTAATTTGGAGGTCATCCGCATAAAGATGATATCATATTTTATTACTGAGGAGATGTCATTAATATAAAGACAAACAAAAGAGGACCAAGAACGGAACCCTGAGGGGTTCCTGCCTTCCTGAGTCGCCACTGTGAAGCAGTATCTTGTGTTATTACACGTTTCATGCGATCTGTAAGATATGCGGTGAAAAATTTTAAAGCCTCATTACCGAAAAGGCATGCAAGTTTCTTCAACAATGTCTGGATATGTATCGTGTCAAAAGCCCTACTGAAGTCAAGGAGTGCGAGTATTTTCACTTGTCTTTCGTCCATTGCTTGTCTGATATCATCAGTCACTTTTAGTAAAGCAGTTGCCGTGCTATGGCCCTTCTTGAAGCCAGATTCAAGTGGATCCAGAAGAGAGTGAGCGTGCAGGTATTCCAGTATTTGAGTATGTACCAACCGTTCTAACGCTTTGGAAAGAGGAGGGAGAAAAGAAATTTGACGGTAGTCGGATAGAAGTTTAGAGCCTGAGTTCTTGGGAACTGGGATTACATTAGCGTACTTCCAAATTGCTGGTAATGTGCCATTTTTGAGACAGTGATTAAAAATATGGGTGAGAATGGGTAGAATAGCGCCAATGAAATTATGTATGAAAGTTATAGGAATATTGTCGACACCACTAGCTTTCGATTTAATAGAATACAAGACTTTCTTAACTTCATTAGTGCTGACAGTACGAAAAGCAAAGCATGGGCGACTTTGTGGGACAAATGAGGGGTCATTATTTACATGAGGTTTGTTAAGCGGATTAGACTGAACTCTCTCTTCCGTGAAATACGCATTGAAATCGTCAAGTGAAATGTCAGGTACCTGAAGCTGTTCCCGTGTTTTTCCTATGCCCATGGCTCAGAGATGACTCCAAGCACTAGCCGTATATAGATTCCTTGTTGATTCACGAACATATTTAAACTTAAGATTACGGATGATTTGTTTAGTTCTATTCCTCATTATTCTATAATTTTCATAGTTACTTGGGTCTTGGATACGTTTGTAATGTCGGTAGAGTGTATCACGTTGAGACTTCATATGTTTAACATCAGAGGTTAACCATGGATTAGGTTTGCGTGATATTCTTATCTGTCTTTTGGGTGCATGTTTGTTTTATAGACTGTGTATTAACGAATTAAATTTATTTATTTTTGCATCAATGTCTTTCAGATTTAAAATGTCATTCCACGGAAGAATGTAGGCATCGTACCTTAATTCATACATATCGATATCTTTCATATTCCTGCACGTTATATACCTAGGTTTATATATTGGAACGCGTAGTGAGTAAGCGAGAAATATAAGATCGTGGGTGGACACGGCTGGTACTGAAATCTGTCCGTGAGTTACCACTTTCTGAGGGTTGTTAGTCACTTTGAGATCTATTTAGGTGTGGGAAATGTTGTTGGTAGTATGTACATGGTTAGTAGGATTTGACGGAAGGATAGTCAAGTCACATGAGGAAAGCATGTCTTCTAATTTCTTAGTATCGTAATTCTTCGTAAGTAGATTAGTGCTGAAATCCCCTAATATAATGATATGTTCGTACGTTGGTAGCAAGTTAAGTAGATACGTTTCAAACATGTCCTCGGACTCTCCCGGCACTAAAAGCGATACGCTAAATATAATATAATATAATATCCTAGGAACACTCCAGAGAATATTACAGAAACGTTCCTAGAATAAATGTAATATTGTGCGCTTATAGGATGTAAGTCGCGCAAACAAAATATGCCCCACATGAAGTTGTTTCTAATATTATATATTACATTACATTTAGTATGCTCATAGATTACCCGATTCAACAATAGCAACGTTCCAACAATGAAGTTTCAATTTGACACGGACATAAATCACAACCCACATGCACTAGCTTGACAACGAATTCCAAGACAAGGGCAGGTGAGGCGCAGCAGTGGCGGATCCAGAGGTTCACCTCGGAGGGGGCACTCTTAGGATTTCAGAGTAGCTACAGAAAATATGTAAAACTTACTAAATTTGTATTTAATCTACACACACTACACATAACATCCAACCACCAGATTTTATAATTCTACAAGAAATTCATTATATTAAAATGGTTTATTGGTATCAGTTTCAAGTCATTGTCATTATGTAAAAAAAACTTTTCAATTCTACAGAATATGTACATTTCCACATTTTAATGCACATTACACAGTCAAATATGTAATAAAACATTTGCAATCATAGTGACTATCTGAAGACAATATACAAGTCCACTACACAAATGCTACCAAATATGTACATAGTACCAACATTGTCAGTCACTGAGTCACTACTAGTCACATAAATATAAATACAAAAAACAATTGTATTGAATACTGATTGGGATTCTATTTGGTGACTATCCTAGGCAAAATAAATGCCTATTAAAAAAATTAAATCATGGCGATCAATCGTTTACTCCCTTTAGAGAAACGTTCTAGAACTTTTTCAACGTCAACATTTATATCACGGTGAACAAATTACAGACAAAAGCCATTCAACCTTTCCTCTGTCATTCGCGTTCGTAGCTATGATTTGACAAGTTGCAGGCTGCTAAAAGATCTCTCTGCACTTTCAACACTGTCGATGTAGCGATTATATTAACAGTGTTGCCATTACATACTATATGATAAAAAACATTGACCACAATAATGAATGCAGGCAATACAGCAAAGATTTTACTTGCAGTGCAGTTTGGAGAGACAATCATTTTTATCGGCAATATCAATGTAGCAGACAACTGGTTTTTCGGAGGGGGCACTTGCCCCTGGTGCCCCCCTCTGGATCCGCCACTGGACGCAGCTATACAAATAGTTATATATTGGTTTCAACTCGTTAATATATGTCAATACACACACCAGCTCACTCATATATAGTATTAATTGTTGTGGGTAGGGGTAAATAAGTTTCTTCCTTTTTTGCAATCATTGCCCAGATTGTTTAGATTCATATTTGTAATATTGTAGTGAGTTAGCCTTGCGGTTAGGCGGGCGCAGCTATGAGCTTGCATTCGGTTCGAACCGAACAGTCGGCAGCCCTGAATCAATCGAACAGAAAATATAACAGACACACAATAGTAACACCAATGGCGGATAGTGCTTCAGAACTTATGTTGTCGGCGGAGTTGAGCACGTGCTTCATTCCGGGCGAGCATGCAGCACTGGACGAGGCTCTTCTTTCCAGCGTGCTAACCTCGAAAATATTTAAATCACTAAGACGTAATATAAACGATACTTGTATGCAGGGACGGATTTACATATCTGCCGCCCCTAGGCACATTCTGACCTCCCGCCCCCCTGCCCCTCCCCTCCCACGTTGGTCGTCCAGGGGTGGGGGTGGCTCCTGAAAGTGATCCTTAACGCACGCACGCACACAAATGCAGCCGACCGGCTAATGAATCATCTAATTCATCGGCCGGTTGGCTTTATTTGTGTCCGAGTAAGGATAAGCCCCGCTGGACGGCTGAGTATAGGATAAATCTTGCACGTCATTTTAATTTTAGACATTATTGATTGTATATCAAGCAGATTGATTATAAAAAAGGCCTCTCGGCACCCCGGAAGGCGGAGGTAGATTCCACCAGACAAACTTGGGGATAGGCGAAAATAGGCAGAATATGCAGGTTTTCGTAGAAGGATCTGACCTCATTTATTGCGAGAAAGTATTTTATAATTGGAACTTAATTAACTTTGTTTTTCGTCATTTGATGCATATTTTAAACATTTTATTGTCTTATGGGGACGGTAACCTTCTTGTCATTTGGAGTCCATTTTTATACTTGTTGTCACACTGTCCTTGTGCAAGGTTTCGACACTGATGTGTAACTATCTAACGGTCTGTTAAGTCTTCACGCAAAATTTTATCCCCCGCAGAGATTTTGGTTGGTTCCTCAGTTTAGGGGCTGCGACAACGCGGTCATGTAACTCCGTGTACTTTGTGTGAGTGTAGAATCTGTCTGATAAACTGTGTGAATTGTGATGGCTGTATTAGTCTGTAATTCAGGTAAGGACTGCAGACGGTCAATTTCAAGCAGTAGTTCCTAATGTTGCTACCAGATACTACCGTCAACGACACCTAGCTGTGAACTTGGCTACTAGATGCCACCGCAACCAGCAACTCGCAACGAACGTTGGAACTTACCCTCCAAAGGAAAGCATACTGAGGGATTTTTAGCGCTCTTAGAAAATCCGATGACTTCAGCTGGCTTTAAACCCGCGACCTTGGGCATAGAAGTTCAGCATGCTACCAGTTACGTCACGGAAGCCGCTTCACACTTAGTCAGATGGAAATCTGAATCTGATCTCGTGCAAGTGCGTTGTCATGGCAACGTCTGATGGCTCATCCCTCATCAATTTAGTAGTGTTGCCATGGCAACCTCTGATAGCTCTTGGCATTTTCTTATAATTCCGAAATCATTTTTCTCATCCCTTGGCTTAATGGTGGGTCATATCAAAAAAAATTCAGACAAAAGTTTTAGGTAATTATTAGGGGAATATTGTCCATTTTGTACGGTTTTGATATTGTGCCTATGTATGTATGTATGTATGTATTCTTTATTGTCAGACAGATAGAATCCACTAGTGACAATATAATAATTAACAATAAAATGTACAAGTATAAACAAAACAATAACAGCAAACAAGAACAAAAAATAGAAATACACTAGTCTATTATAAATCAACAACCACAACCATACAGACACGCACTCAAACATCCGATCTCAAGCATTCATTCATACAATCCCTATGTACAAGAAACATTGAAATAATTACAGAAAAAACAAAAATATCTACAGTAAACGGAAAAAGGCAAAAACATAAAATGAAAGATAGAAGAAAAAATCGAAAACTGGGAAAAAAAAGTAATATAAGAGTGACATTCGAGGAAAAAAAAAAACATTACTTCAGTCGCTCGTACATTCAATCAACCATTCATTCAACCACATGTTCAATCAATCAATCAATAAACGCAAATAGAAAAAAACACAAAATGCACACACTATTTTACAGCCCACTCGAGATGTTTCTCATAACAGTTGATAGAGAGTCGAAGTGAATATCAGTAGAACTTTTACTCTCCATCAAGCTGTATGTTGACTGCAACCGGATCAGACATGAATTTTTATGTACATTAATTCTCGATCTGCCCCCATCGAACGTGTGCTTCCGTCTGGTGGTTCTCTGAGGGACGTGAAAACCCAAGTCAGCTAGCAACTGATTCGAGTCAATTCCACCATTTACCAGTTTCCACAGGAATCTCACGTCTCCCACTGTGCGCCGACTGCTCAGTGGAGGAAGACCGTACACGTTGCAATAACTCTCATACTCAGCTCTATGGTACGATCGTCCACCCCTGTAACAGAGCCATTTGACAAATCTCTTTTGCACACGTTCGATGGCGTCAATTTTATTACTGTGAAAAGGATTCCAGATCACACTACAGTACTCCAATTTAGGCCGAATGAGTGACTTAAATAATTTGGATAGAGTTATGTCCGAAAAATAATTTAAACAATTTCTTTTTAAAAATCCCAGGATCCGGAAACTTTCACGACATATTTTTGAAATATGTTCATCGAACGAGAAATTATTTGTGATTGTCACCCCTAAATCCTTAATGGTTGACACTCTACCTAGCGTTTCATTATTAATACAATAATTAAACCTGGGTAGGAGGTTACGTTTCAATGAAACTGACAAAACTTTACACTTTTCAGTGTTCAGTTTCAGTTTCCATGTTTCACACCATTCACTGAGTTGGTGTAGGTCTTCTTGCAACAACTCACAGTCATTTATAGTACTGATGGGCATATACAGTTTAAGGTCGTCAGCGTACATCAGGCACCTAGAATTATGTATTATACGAGGGATATCATTCACAAAAAGTATAAAGAGCAGAGGGCCCAATACAGAACCCTGAGGGACACCGGAAGTAACGTTTACAGATTTAGACTTATTATTATTAATTATAACAGATTGGGTTCTATTTGAGAGGTAACTTTTGAAGAAACGTAAAAGATTACCAGTTATACCAAAATTTGAAATTTTATGAAGCAGTAGGTTGTGATGTACGCTGTCGAAAGCCCTAGAGAAATCAGTATAGATAACATCAGCACTTCCACGGTTATTCATAAAGGTGGATACATCATGAGTGAAGACTGCTAGGTTGGTAGCAGTGGATTGCCTAGGAAGGAAGCCGTGCTGAAATTCAGTGATGAATGGTGACACGTGGGCGTACACTTCGTCCCGAACAATTGATTCAAAGACTCGTGCGAAAATAGACATTAGTGATACTGGTCTGTAATTAACTACTTTCTGCCTGGAGCCTTTCTTTAACACTGGGGTGATATGGACTGATTTCCAGTAATCCGGAAACACTCCTTCACTGATGGCTTGGTTGAAAAGAATATAAAGTGGACGAGATAGCTGGTGGCATAAAAATTTAATTATTTCTATAGGAATGGCATCAGGACCGGGAGACTTGCCAGAGGTTAGATTATGTAATTTATTCTTGATGCAGTCTTCGGAAATATGGAAGTAAGAAATGCTGTCGTTACTGGAGGGTGGCAGATCAGGTAGAGGTGGCGGTATAGAATTTACAGGAAGGAATAAGGTTTCGAAATATTCAGAAAACAGCTCACAGGCAGAGTTTGCATCAGTACTGGTACGTCCGTCGTACTCGAGCGAGACCGGTAATCTGGTGTTCCTAGATCTCTGCTTAATGAAGGACCAAAGTCTGTTCGGATTAGATTTCACACTGGAGTCTATGTCTTCCAGGTAGGCGTCATACTTTCGGTGCTGAATTTCTTTGAATTCGGTCCTCCTGACCACAAATTCAATGCTATGGCATTCCAAAGAAGAGCGTTTCCATTGACGATGAGCCCTATTTTTCGAGTGTAGTGCGCTGATTACATCTGCATCAAACCAAGGTGGATAACGGTATGGATTAACCTTCACACGAGGAACTGCTTCTCGAACTGCGGACATCAAGAGATCATAAAATATCTCACAATTCTCATTAATGTCGTTCCTGATATCAAGGAGGGACCAGGGGCAATAATCCAGCAAAAATTTCAGGTGGTTCATGTCTGCCTTCTTCCAGTTAAAAATTTCCCTGCGAGGTGGTTTATGAAATAAACTAGTGTCATGAAAATCTATGTTCCATATTAGAGCACTATGGTCGGATGGAATCCACCCCGGTTTTTCTAACTCTACAGACTGAGAGATTTTAGGACTATTAGTAAACAGTAAATCGAGGTAGTTTTGTCCACGGGTGAGATGTGGATTCAATTGATGCAGAGAGAATTCCTCAATTATCTCGCAGAAGATAGAGTTCACTGCACTTTCAGTTAGTTTTGAAGGTACGAGAGAAGGCCCGTCCTGCTGTCCCCATGAGATGTCTGGCACGTTGAAATCCCCACACAATATAACGGTATCCTTGTCCTTCAACTGGGCGTGCACCCTGCTGAGAGAGGTATGTAGCTGCTCAAGGTGGTTTAAGGAGGCAGGCGGGGGTAGGTACACACAGCCCACGAACACACTAGACCTTCCTTGGATTTCTAACCAAACAATCTCGCATTCACTTTCTAAGTCCGCTCTTCTCCTAGCACGCAACTAAGACTGCGTAGCAATTACAACACCACCCCCACGCCCAGCCCTGTCTCTCCTAAATATGTCATGAGTCCTAGAAAAGGCGAGTTCTGAGTCAAGAAAACTGTCAAAAAGCCAAGACTCATTTAAGGCTATTATTGACATGTTATTAAAATCACTGATGCTCAAATCTATTTTGTCCAGCTTGTTGGCCACGCTCTGAGTGTTCTGAAAGTATATGGACATAGAACTGTTCGAACACGGGCCAGGATTAATTTCTACATCACCTGACAGTAGAAGAAGCATGAAGACTGTGGTCACCGTTGATGTTGATGTGACCGTACCTCTCCTAGTTAAAGGGCTGGCTCCTTTTAGCAGCATGGCAGGCGACAATCCAGCAGCAGAGAAACAACAAAAATTAAAACTCCGATTGGAGCACTTCCAGTTTACTGAAGCTTCAAAATTCTTTTCACAAATCATGGACAGCCTCACATCACTACCACTCACAAGAAAAGAACTAGTTACGTGAAAGAATAACATAATAAAACAGCACAAAACAGGAGACCGGAACACACGCACTTCACTCACCGACGCCATCTTGGCTGGATGTGCCTATTAAGAGAGATATGATTAATGTTTCCCGAAAAACCCACTTTTTCCCACCCCTTTGGTCAATGGTTGGTGCTATAAAAAAAACTCTCTAAACAAAAATTTTTGGGCTTTATCCGACACATAGTATGAACTTTGAACGGATACAATATTTCACATATTAAGAGAGTTATAGCAATATTTCATTTTTCAAAAAAAGCACCCCATTTTCACCCCCTTCGACCGATTTAGACCATTAACGAACTCGACCGAGATTTTATAGGTATACATATTCGGTAAAAAATTCAAGGTGATTGGTGCAAAATGACGGCAGTTACCGTGTCCACAAGAAACTGATATACATATATGTATACATACATAAATTATATATAAACTTTTGAACTGACGGTGGTTTTGGGGTCTGGGGGATGTGAAACGCGAAGATATGTCGAAATTTTCCGGAAGTCGAAACATGGTACCCATTGCAATAGTTAGCTTTCTAATGAAATCTACCTAAAACGTAATCTAAATTGTGGGGTTGGTGTTAATAAAAACTAAAAGTTATTGATCTAAGATTGATTTAATTACATAAGAATTAAGAATATTCTTACAAACTGGCATATTTCCAATAGGCTAAATTTACTCAATAGAAAAGTTTCCTTTACACTTTGATAAAATTTTAAAGTGATTGTTAAATCTTTGTATCAGCTACAATAAATGATACATCAAGTCTATTAAGGATTTTACGATTTTTAAAAACATAATTCAATGTTCATAATTAAGAACTAACTTAGATGTTAAAAACTAGCAAATCAATACACATATCTTATGCATTAATACAGTACATCTGCACCAGCGGCGTTTTTTA
The DNA here is from genome assembly GCA_946902985.2 of Meconema thalassinum. NCBI lineage: Eukaryota > Metazoa > Arthropoda > Insecta > Orthoptera > Tettigoniidae > Meconema > Meconema thalassinum. The sequence continues at coordinate 263,406,170 of OX336397.1, read as the reverse complement.
TTTACATAGATTTTCTCCTGGATTTCATAAATGAGAACTCCTCTATTAGATCTTCAACTTTCATCTTGTCACTGTTCAAAAGTTCAGCCTCGATGTGTAGAATAGCCAACGAGTTTAATTTGTTTTCATTCTTCTTTGATCTAAGACAATACTTTATTCTTTTTAAGACAGAAAATGAACGTTCCGCTGAGCAGTTGGAAACAGCTGTGCACAAATACATACGAAGAGCTATATCAATGTTGGGGAATGTCGATTGGAGTTGTTCTTGTCTAATATATTTCATCATGACGATTGGGTTGTTTCTAATTCAACAGACTCTTCAACAGACAAGAAAAATGTACACAATCATTGGCATACAATGACTGAAGTTTGTTTGCACGCTCTATTATTGTTTCAGTTGAGGAGGACAGATCGTTAAAAACTGAAAACTTATCTGCTATTTCACCATATGTGTTTTTCCGCTTCTGCAACTCAGTTTTTAGTTGGTCGAGAACTACATAAAAATGTCTCAACTCTAAATTTGTCACGTCCTTCAAGACGTATTTCCGTTTCTTTGTTTTCGTCAGCCAGGAATTTTCTCTTTTTTTGACGTTTATGGCAAGTCTCATAGTCCAAATCACATAGATTTTTAGCCCTTTCTTCATATACGGCTTGGCACGGCAATTCCCTCGATGCCGCGGCGCCCGTCGGACGTCAGGCCGTGCCGCCCCTAGGCACGTTCCTAGTGGGAAATACGTCCCTGCTTGTATGCAAAAACAAAGGTAATCAATTGGCAGATCATTGTAGGAAGCTATGATAACGAAATATATATATGTTCCGAGTACCTTCTTGATAAAAAGTGAGGTAACAAAACCAGCGTAGGGGGGGTTCCGTTAAAAGTAAAAGCCCATAAGTCCCACAGTCATTTCTGAACGTTGGATGCTCCATAGCAATATCGTCAAATTGTGTCTTCAAAGTAGGCTACCTCGCTGCAAAATATTAAGATCTGAGAATTTTCGAGTTTCATGTAGGATTATTTGAAGTTCTCTTTACAGACGTGACTAACTTTCATAATGAAGATGCTTCTTTGAACCTGAGTTATGCTTGGACATGTGCGAGCCTTGTGTAGATTAATTTACGACATTTGATTGTCGAGGATACACAGCTTTAAATGTGTAACTAGAGACTTCTTTATGAAGTCAATTATACAAGTTACCCGTGAATGTAGGCCTATTTATAAGTTGGTAAGGATAAATACATCATGCATTTACAACCGTTGAATAATGAGGGAGATATGTCGTATTTGGTTTGAAATGAGTATCTTGTAACACGAGGCGGAAGTATTGTCTTGTATTTTCTGAAACTCATTGTATCCAATTTCTTAGTAGGCCTACTCGTGGTGTGACGTTGACAGGTTTGTAAAGTTATTAAGCCTGCCCCATCAATTGTGCCCAGGTTTGTGCGAAACCAATAAAGGGCGCTTCATTTCAGTGGCTGGCACAGTCTGTAATTCCTCATTCTATAATTTACTCGATATTATACCCTAACTGATATCGTATTAGGTCGAGCGCCTTGGTCGAATAAGTTTTACCGTTAACCTCTTCTTCTCACTGTGCACCTGGAGGGTTATATTCTCATTTCTGTTGTCTTATTTGAATCTGCGTTCTGGAAATACCTAGTTTGATAATGATAATGATTTGGCGTACTGATATAAGTATGGCTTCTTTTAATCCTTAAGTGCACTTTGTGTGTTTTAGTTTTCTGGACATTATGGAGCAACAACCGCAAACACTCATTAAGGGTGAGCCAGAGTTGCTGTCTCATACTGAAGAACTCTCTGATATTGTAAGTTGTATTTATTATGTTTATCGTGTAACATAGCAATCTTAGTGATGTTCATGACAAGCAAGGTTTAGTGACTTAATACCTGCTACCAAATAGTAGGTAGCCTAACCAGGATGTTTAATATTACGGTAGGCTATATTTTTACAAGTAACTTAGTACAATAGTTATTCTGTCCGCATGTCTGACGTTGGCTCATACTTGTATAATACTTTCCAGAAATCAATTGACCTGTTACCTTCTTATGATCTGCTGGATGAGTCTGGTGTTAAGTACGAAGATAAAAACTGGGCAGTCAAATCGGAACTTGAAATACAGGTGATCATAGATTATATATTTCCTCTTATATTAATATTTTTTACTTAAGCACTGAGGAGTTGCTGATGTTATTGTATTCATAATGCGGGTTCATTGTGCTGGCACCTTGGACCCTAGTGTAGGTGAAGTGTTTATCTGTATTAACAGTAGCTAGTTTATTGATAATGTAGTTTCACTCTGTTGGCACCCTGGGGCTTATTGTAGTTGAAGTCGGGAGTATAGATCGCGATACATTTTCGTATAAAATTCTCCTAATAACAAAATGGCGGCGTTGATGACGTCATCGTGACTTGTCGAAAGACGGTAAAAATCCTTTAGCAAGATTATGGGTAACTCCTGTGGAATAGGGGGTTTTGGGTGGGGGAAACATAAAAAGAAATTGGCTTTTACAATAACCCTCGACATTTTCGTGACCTTTACTTTACCTAGGTAGGTCAAGTAAAGATCGTGATACATATCGAAATATTTTGCATTTGACCTTACATTTATAGAATATGTGTCCCCATCTCTAGTTGACCTTTATAGATCATTTAAAGAACACGACACACATCAAACAAATTGTATCTGGTAAAGATCCAGATACAGATCAAAATTTTCACATTTTAGCTCATATATTTTAAATATATATCCTCATCTTTACTTTTTCTCCATAGAGCATATTTCATAAAGATCCCAATTTATGTGAACATTTTCGCAACTTACAATAACACTTCAATAGGCCATGTGTATCTGGATCTTTACCAGATATCCTTTGTAGCTCCAGTAAAGATGGGGATACATATTTCATGTGTGGAGTGTACTTTAAAACTAGACAATTCTCACCATGGTTAAGCATTTATTTAGCCGTAGGGCATAAAGTGCACTTGTAAATTATTAATAGGGAAAAGGCCAGGAAAATATCATGCTAAATAATTACTTTTATTTTTATCATTATTATTAGGGTATGTTTTAAGTTTATTGCTTGGTAATGAGTAGCTTCTTCCTATGTTTGATGCTTAAACTAACCAGATGTCATCAGAAGATTTCTTTCCCCTTCCCCCTGTCAATTACATGTTGTCTGGTGTAACAAATTCCACATAAGTTTTCTTATCTTTATATCAAAATGTATCCATAATTTAATATGAGACTGTGGTAAACCATGCTACTGAACCATGTTGTCCATAAATAGCAATCTCAGCATAGCTCCTGTAAACAGATAAGTTTGCCTCTCCACTGCGGCATGCTAAGGAGACCTAGCTTTGGACAGTACCGGTGACGGTTTTCTTAAAATTAGAAGAACAATCAATGCAGAACCCTATTATAGAGATTTACATTATGGAAAGTTTTCAGTTTGTATGGCCAAATGGTGTGTATCTCAAATACAGTCAAACCTTCCACATACAGCCAAGTGGAAGGAGCTGATGACCCGAAATGAAGCAGAAACAAAAGAAGATTGCTAAAACCCTGTCAGCGATTGTTGTCAAGTTGCTTTAACATGACCTGTTCATCAGTAAGCTGTTGTAGCCCTGGCTCTTGGTTACTCATGTGCTGCCTCCACTACACTATAAGACCTAGGGGGGGGGGGGGGGCGCGCTTCTCATCACGTGACATCTTGCTTGCTGGTGACGTCACACGGAGGGAACATGCTGTCACCATAAGGCAGTTGGCTTGCAACAGTAGAATGCATAGTTGCTGGAAATCGCTCGTCTTGCTAGAATAACGTTGCACACATGATTTGTTTTATCGTGTCTTGTGGTTAGCCAAGAGTGAAAGCAGTCAATACAAAGTTAATAATTGTGCTTTCGCACAGTGCACTCATTGGGGGAACCAAAAGCACCAGTTTCGGTGTTATGTATCACAGGTTCCCTAAAGGAGAGAGGGGCTCAGACGATTCTGGGTGCTACGCTGTAAGCGAAGTGACAAATTCAACCCTGATAACGCTCGAGTGTGTTCTATACATTTACGTCCAGAAGACTATGATCGAGATTTGAGAAATGAATTATTGGGATTACCACAGAGAAATATATTGCGTGCGGATGCTGATCCGTCTATTACAGTTCCCGGCTCAAGCTACAGCCCAAGCACCTTCACGGACCAAATTGCAGAACATGTATTTGTTTAATTATTGAGTGTACGAGTAACTTTATTTGGTTCAATAAATATGTTGATCGGCATTTGAAGCAATCTACTATCTCAAAGGAAGCTAGAGTACTTATTTGATGCAGCATAAAGAGGTGCGATTCTCTAGATTTCAATGATATTACGGTAGTCTTAGTATTTCTTATCTAACAATTTAGATTTTATTCTCGTACGTGCTGTAGCAATCATAAAATACAACTCTTATTTACACTCAAAAGGTCACCAGTGGCAGAGAAAAGCGTCATGAAGCTAGGATCGTGATGAAACGGGCTCTATTGACTTTGGATACTTTGTCACCGAAAAACGAAAACATTATCAGGGAACTAACACTGAATCGCTGCAAAATGATGAAACTATACAAGTCCGAAGACGGGTCGAGGATTTGGAGAATATAAATGTGAATTTAAGACGAAAGGAAGCGGCTCTAAGAAAGTTCAAAATCCCAAACCCAAAACCCCTTGTTTTACTGCAGGGTAGATTCGATGTTTATTAGGAGGTAAAAAGAGGGTGAAAAGGTCTTCAGAGGATATAGCAAATGCCCTTGCACTATGATCACTTTTGAAGAAAGCATACGAATATTTGAGTAAACGCAACATTCCACTACCAATGCCGTTCAAATCGACAGAAATAGATTCGCAATTTTATGCGCAGAGCTGGAATTCTGAGAGAGGTTCTTCGTCTGTTGAAAGCCAGAGCAGCAAATTACAAGGACTCAGAAAAATTGCAGTTTTGTTGTTTGAAGAAAAGAATATTGGCAGCCAAATATCCTGCGTTTCATCAGACGATCGCATATTAGGGCCCCACAGTAATGCCCAGGTAGCTATGGTCCGAGGGCTGTTTGCTAAATGGAAGCGGGCTGCTTCTATGTGATAATGACTTCAGAGATGTTACAAAACATTTTGAGCCAGCTTGAGAGTGGTGGCATTCGTATTGTCGCAGTAGTTAGTGATATGGGATGGAGATCACGTAAGTCTGATAGGAACTACGTGTAATCTTATATGAAATGAAAATCCACAGCCTGCTTCCAGTCTCCGACCGGGTCAGGAATGGAATGAATGAAGCCCACATCTAGCGGCGAGGAAATGAACTGTGCCGGCTGCCGAGGCCTGACGCACTCCTCTGGGGCAATGATTAAATGAATGACAAATGAAATGATAGTGGAGAGTGTTGCTGGAATGAAATTTTGACAGGGAAAACCGGAGTACCCGGAGAAAAACCTGTCTGCCTCCGTTTTGTCCAGCACAGATCTCACATGGAGTGACCGGGATTTGAACCACGGACCCAGCGGTGAGAGGCTGGCGTGCTGCCGCCTAAGCCACGGAGGCTTTCTGTAATCTTATATATATATATAAAAAGGAATGTCTGTCTGTTCGTCTTTTATGCGTTCATAAACCATTCATCCGATTGCGATCAAATTTTGGTGAGTTGTTGTAAACACTTGCGAGAGGTATATAGGCATAGTTAATCCATTTCAAAATAGATAGCGCGCGAGTAGTTTAAACAAGTGCGTAATGGCGATGCGTTCGTATACAATTCATCCGATTGCGATAAAATTTTGGTGAGTTGTTGTGCACAGTCCCGGAAAAGTTATAGGCGTAGTAAATCCAATTTGCAATCGATGGCGCGCGAGTAGCTTCAACAAAATGGCGTGTGTTTGTTTCAAGAAATTCCCACATGCGTTCATATACCATTCATCCCATTGCGATGAAACTTGGGTGAGATGTTCTGTACACTTCAGGTAAGGTTTCTGGCTTAGTAAATCCACTTTACGTTAGGTAGGACACGAGTAGATTCAACAAATGAGCGACGACGCGCGAAGCGTTTCAACAAAGTCCCGTTGTTGTTGTTGTTGTTTGAGTCTTCAGTCTTTTGACTGGTTTGATGCAGCTCTCCATGCCTCCCTGTCCTGAGCCAATCGTTTCATCTCTACATAGCTACCACACCCTACATCCGAGGCTATCTGCTTAACATATTCTAACCTTGGTCTACCCCTACAGTTCTTGTCCTCGACCCTTCCTTCCATAACTAAGCTTGCTATTCCTGGGTGTCTTAGTATGTGTCCTACCAACCTATGCGTCCATATACTATTCGTCTGATAGCGATGAAACTTAGGTGAGATGTTGTGTACACTTCAGGGAAGCTTTCTGGGTTAGTAAATCCACTTAAAAATAGGTATCGCACAAGTAGATTAAACAAATGAGCGACGACGCGCGAAGTGTTTCAACATAGTCCCGTATGGGTTCACGTACCATTCGTCGGATAGCGACTAAACTTGGGTGAGTTGTTGTGTACACTCCATGGAAAGTTTCAGGCTTAGTAAGTTTTTTTAAATAGGTAGCGCACAGGTAGATTCAACAAATGAGCGAAGACGCGCGAAGCGTTTCAACAAAGTCCCGTATGCGTTCATATACCATTCGTCCGATAGCGATGAAACTTGGGTGTGATGTTGTATACACTTCAGGGAATGTTTCTTGCTTAGTACATCCGCTTTAAAATAGGTATCGCACAAGTAGATTCCACAAAAGTTCGACGGAACGCGAATCGCTTAAACAAAGTCCCGTAGCGATCAAGTACAATTCATCCGATTGCTATGAATCTTTGGTTGAGTTGTTGTGCACACTCCAGGAAAGGTTTCTGACTTAGTTAATACTTTTTACAATAGGTAGCGCACGAGTAGATTCAACAAATGAGTAACGGCGCACATATCGTTCACAAAAATTCGTATGCGTTCATATACCGTTCATGAGATTGCAATGAAATTTAGAGAAATGTTGTTTCCACTCCCGCAAAGATTTCTGAGTTAGTAAATCCGTTTTACAATTGGTAGCGCGCGAGTAGATTCAACTAATGGGCGACAGCGCGTGAATCTTTTCAACAAAGCCCCGTATGCTTTCATATACCATTCATTTCATTGCGATGAAACTTTGGCGAGTTGTTGAGCACGCTCCCATGATTTTTTTTGAGATAGTAAATCAATTTTACAATAGTTTAGAGGTGGTTAATGGAAAATAAATAAATATTGGGAATCCAAAAGCTCTTCAACAAACAATGTTAAAACGCCAACACTTTCTTTGATTGGCATTGCAACACATGCCGGTTACAGCTAGTCAGTAATAAAAAAAAATCAGTAAAACAGTGGACGGTAACAGAAATGTGTGGGTTTTCTGCGATGTACCCCATCAGTTGAAATTGTTAAGAAATCACTTTCTAGATGAAGGTTTCGTGTTAGACGATGGCTCAGAACTTCAGAAAAAGACGATAGAAGAACTATTAGAGACTCAAATGGGGATCATATATATGAAACAAATCATTTCTTTGCAGGACGATACAGACCACCCCACAGAAATTAAGATTAAGGAATCTTCTATTCCGGCAATCCTTCCTTGCAACAAAACAGAAACATCATCTTCAGATCTGAAGGAGGTAAGTATTTTCATGCTTATGTCTAAGACATCTCCGTAGCACCTAAACGCATTTCGGGATTATGACTAGTATTCTAGTATGTTGATGACAATCGGAAGCGTTTTGCTGTTAGTACCTGCTCTAATATCCTTTGCAATCTGTGTGTTCCCGTACTCTAGCAGGCAAATAATTCTTAGAGTTACTAGCATGCTCTAATCTCCTTTGAAAACTGTGTGCTCCCGTACTCTAGCAGACACATAATTCTTTGAGTTACTAGCTGCTCTAATCTCCTTTGCCACCTGTGTGCTCCCATACTCTAGCAGACACATAATTCTTAGAGATACTAGCTGCTCTACAATAGACTCCCCATAGAGACATTTCATTGACTCAATCTAACTTCTTTTGAACATTAAAATAATAAATTGCAGTGAATTATGAAGAAATGCCTTACACAGTATTCTGAAGGATGAATGATTTTTGCCTTCATTCTCAAATGTTATGCTCGTATGGGCAGTCTAATAGCCTGTTACTCAATGATATGTGCACGTGTTGGACCGTAGGACCTGTTTGATCTATTGTATTATCGTCTGACCCCCCTCATATGGTCTTACGGCTAAAATAATTAAAGATAAAAGTCCATGTGTCCTCAATCCTTAAAGCTGATACGTCCATTAGGGCACCGATCTTTGTGTTTTCATTCGCTTTAAGTTTAACTTGCTCCATAAAAGTGTATGATAAGTTTCAGAACTTGGAGTTATAACCACTTATCTGTATAAAGTTTATCTCTAGCATTAGGATATGAAGGACAGTTAAAAGTCATTCAGCGAATATATCTTCACTTCAGCTGAGCAGTGCTGTACAATTACATGGGTTGTCATTTGTGTAAAAGTAGAAGATGAAAACACTGTCATAAATTATTCCATCTTATCCCCAGGATGTAAAAGAAGAAAATCAGAATGAAGAAGCAGGTGAAAGTGGAAATCACTTAAATGAGTAAGTGTTTAACATACAAACAACATGTTACTTTATATTTATCCACTTTGTAGGAATTATTAGGCTTTTCCATTTTCAATGCTGGTGCTAAACTTTTTGCAAAAAAATGAATTTCACATATTTCCACACTATTATTAATTAAGCTTTATTAATTCATTATTATTCAGGGAAAACTCATAAAATATTTGTATAGAGATACTTAATCATGCCACAAAATTTTGAGGGTGTTTCATTTTTGGGCTTAACGAAATGACACTATATTACTTTCGCTCACATGCAAATACTAGCAATATGGCAACGGAATAGTGGTGTATTTTATAAGGGAGATGAGGGTGGGATGTGTCACTGAGTTTCCTGTAGCTAACTGACCTGTGTACCATTTTTCTCATTCAGTAATTGGTTAGTTAACATAATATTACAATACCACCGCGGAGGATGAATTATAAAATATAACCCTATAAATGAGAGTTTGGATTCGTTAAAACCCAATCATTGGGATGTGAACAACTCCAGTTGATCCCGTCCACACAAAACATCAACCATTGGCATCTACTTGGGAACAAAATCTCAACAGTTAAGCAATCACTTCACTCCACGGCTCATGGATAAAAAGCAAGACTGACAAAGTTTAATTGTAGAGGCTATGTCATTTCTTTAAGAAAATAATTAATGCCGTATCGTGACGCCACATTAACTCGCATTTATACACAATAATTGTCAATAGAGGCCCAGAAATTATTTTGGAAATACTGTGTACATAGTGTTGTCTTAGTGGATTGCAAATATAGGTAGAGAATTTTGAATACTACTTCGAGAGATTAAGCCTTTGTTGAGATACAAGTAAACGTTCAGATTAAATGGCGCCAGTTAAAATGTGGGACGCTAGAGGGGAGGCTTGCAATGGTATGCTGAGAGTTGGATATGTGTGCGCTGTGTAGTGTGGTTCTTAAAGGGTTGCCATCTTCTGTAAATTACAACCGACCACACTATATGTACTATGTGCCAGGTAAATCAATCATCTCTACACAATGAATGTAGCCCTAAATAGTGCTGTCCATTCATCCATAAGGTTTTCAATTCTGAAGTATGATACATATATATTCCAACTAGGCTATTATATAGCCAATTAATTTGTGTCGCATGAACACATCGCTAGTTACTTGTTGTTCAGTTGCCCGTGCTCGTGAGTAGAAGGGTCCTATCCCAGGGGTAACTGAATAGGCAACCCGCGATACATCCAGGGGCAAGGTTGTGAGAACGCCCGAATGAGTAATCGAAGGAAGTCGTGTGAGGGATCGTACGAAAGGGCCCCATTTTTTTATGGGACAAGTCTATTTTCCCTTAAGATAAAAACTACCCGCACCCCCGGTGAATTTATGGATTATTAGTGCGCATGCACAACTAGGCTCCTCTAAGATGGCGGGGTTTTCAAACGTTATGGTAGATGCTAGCATACCCCATCTCCACACCCTACCACCATCCCCCACCATCCCCATCCCCCGAATTTCCTAAAATTCCAAACAGATTTTTCAAATTTAATTCGATTTAACACAAAAGTTCTCTATATAATTGGAACAATCTAAGTCGCCAGCGATGATCTGCCTCGATCGACATCATTTAAGTATTTTGGCTCTACGATAACCGCTGAAGGTCGTCTCACCGTGCTGCGTGGAGGAAGTGGCGAGCAACGACAGGTGTCATGTGTGACCGCCAGATGAATGACCACCTAAAATCGAAGATTTACCGCACTGGCATTCGTCCCGTGGCGCTTTATGGTACTGAATGTTGGCCGAGCACCAAGGAAGCAAACGTCAAATTTATTTATTTATCGTATGGCTTTAAGTGCCGGGAGTGTCCGAGGACATGTTCGGCTCGCCTGAGTCTGTAGCTGCTTCCAGCGGACATCCTAAAGGATGAGCTACAAGTTCCGTTCAATTTCAAGTAGTTCCAACTTTCGCCACCAGATATCAATGATACCTAGTGGCGAACGTTGGAACTTTGATAGAGCGTTCTGACGAAATCTAACCTAACAAATTTTGCTTTACACAAGTTTAGTCTGTGAAAGGATCTTTTACATGCCATAAATCTATGACATGGGACCGCCGGCTTTACTTCCCCTCCGAAGGAAGGCATACTGAAGGATTTTTAACGCTCTTAAAACAAATCCGACGACTTCGGCCGGGTTTGAACCCGCAATCTTGGGCACAGCAGTTCAGCATGCTACCGACTACGCCACCGAAGCCGCTAACGTCAAATAAGTGCCCTGGAGTCCAGGATGCTTAGATGGACAGCTGGTATTACTAGGTTGGAGCGCATCCCCATTGAAAGAATAAGGGAACGATTTGGTGTCGCGGCAATACACAAGAAAATGCGTGTGGTTTTTCTGCGATGGTTTAGGGATGTGCTACGGTCGGGAGCGGACACCATTCCAAATCAGAGATACACACTGGAGGTCACCGGGAAAAGACCAAAGGGACGACCGAGACAACGTTGGGCCGATACACTGCACAGGGATCTGAAAAGCGTCAACCTACATCCGGTCCATGACCGTGTTAAGTGGAGACAGTGGATTCACATAACGGACCCTGCCACGAGACGGGACAAACGCTTAAGAAAGAGAAGAAGGAGAGATAAAAATTGATTATGAATATAAAATAAATTATAAGTAGTAAAAATAAATAAATAAGATTTAATATTAAATACATATAAAATAATAAATTCACAGGTGATTGACAAACTAAGAGGGATCTGGAAACCGAGAAACTCCCAAGTTCCTGGACATCAGCCCTAATTTATCCCCTTCATAAGAAAGGTGATAAAGCTGTTGTAAACAATTATCGAGGTTTATCTCCCTCTCGATATCATACAAAATTCTCTGAAAACATTTCAGACCTGAGCAGAAAAGCAACTCGAATCACAACTGGGAGGATATCAAGGAGCATTTAGAAAAGAACGTTCATATGCCGAGCAGATAATGAACCTTAAATTTATTCTTTCATATCAGAATATTACGAACAGGAAGTTCAAGAAGGCCTACGATTTTATAAATCGACATACACTCCTACAAATTATAAAGGAAATGGGCTTAGATAACAAATCGAGGACAATCATTCAACAGACCGTAACCAACACTACCTCCAGGTCGATATTCAGGGGAGAGATTTCAGACGCCTCCAAAAACAAGACAGGTGTTAGGCAAGGAGGTGGACTATCGCCTCTACTTTTCAATTGCGCACTAGAAAATTTCATCCGAGAATGGCGCAAAGAGATATATAATGGAGGGGTCGGGAATGGACTCAGAATAGGCTAGAAGAGAATGGATCTCACAGTTGACTGCTTAGCTTTTGCACATGACCATGCGATCTTTGCTGATTCACTAGAAACTGCTACACAACTAATCAACCTACTCAAAACCCAAGCAGCAAAAGCAGTCCTCCAGGTCTCCTTTGAGAAAACGGAGTTTATGACTAACATCAAGCTAGACCCCAGAGAGTTAATTGTAGAGCAGGGAATATTAATGCGGACAGAGACGTTTACGTACTTAGTTGAGTGGATAACGCCAAACAATTCTGAGAAAGAAGCATCCACATCAAGGATCAACAAGGTGGAAGTGGCATTCCAACTATCTAGGAATGTTTTTAATAAACGATCAGTGTCCCTCAATGCCAAGCTTGGACATTATTGTTCAGTTATTCGTCCAGAAATCCTGTACGGAGGAGAATGCCTTGCATTGAACAAGAAAGGTTTTATTGAAAATGTGAGGCTAAAGTAGGAAAAATTGTAAGTAAGATACTGGAACCAATCAGGGAAAATGGAGAATTCAGTAGGTGGCACAACAGCAAACTCTACCTATGTGTGGGAAGGACAACAGACATCACAAGGAAATGGAGGACCCTCTTTTGCCAGTTTTTAAAGAAGAAAACGAAGGGAATTTGATTCACCGAGATTGAAGGAGATCCTCTAGAAGTAGGAATCACGTTTGAAGACATCTAAGAAAGTGCTCCTCTTGAGAGAAAACTTGGAACACACCAGCGATATTTTTTAATTTACTATGGAATGGTTTTCTCCTTTAGATAGTGGGGAAGGAGCCCATTCGTTTGAGCCCTCACACGACTTTCTCCACTCTTACTCGTTCGGGAATGAGCACAGCCTTGTCCCTGGATTGCGGGCTGCCTATTCAAATACCCCATTGATAGGATCCCTCCTGACCCTCAACTCTCATACTTAAAAGTATAGAGCAGCACCCAATTTGTACTTATCCTCTTAATCGAAACGTTGGAAAATCAAGTTGACTGGCACAAGCGCTTTTTTCTTGCTATGAAAGGATTAACCCGTTCATCCGTAAGAACTATAAATCCAAAATCACTTACATACTGTATAAAACAGTATTGTTTATATAATATTATATATATCGACTGCACGAACACCACTCCATTTAAGAGTAGATACGAGCTCAGTTCCTAGTATTAAACAAAAACTTGCAATTAAATGCAAATTGCTAAAAATGCACTTGTTAAGTTTTCACTAAATGGTTCTCTTGAATTTAATGTTATTATTCCGTTTCTCTAGATCATCTAACATAGCGAAGTAAAATACTTTTGAGTTGGTCAACACGATTGTACCGACATTGTAAACCAAATTACATGAGCCTAAACAACCCCTAGGTGACAACTTCCGATATCAACATACGCATTATATCTCGGCTCTTATATCTACGAATACAGAAGATTATTATATACTTTTCCGGAATTGTGCTATGTAATTTGTGATCTTATAATGGTAGTGGCTATTTTACTTGTTCTAACATTAGAAATTCTTCACAGAAATGACCACAATTCAGAGCACACTTTAACAAGAGATAGTTTCGTCGCCTCACTCAATCAAAATTGTAACAAAATACAGATGCCATACATATGCCTAACCTGCGGAGCAAACTTTTCTTACAAATGGAATTTGAAAAGACACACGTCGGTGCATAGTACTCCAAAACCATTTTCCTGTGGTATATGTGGTGGAAACTTTTCTCAAAAGGTCAGTTTGAAAAAACACATGATAATTCATAGTGGATTAAGGCCTTATTCCTGTGATATGTGCGGAGCAAAGTTTAACCTAAAAGACACTTTAAAAACACCAATGATGATCCATAGCGGTAAAAGGCCTTATTCCTGTAATTCATGTGGAGCAAATTTTACTCAAAAAGGCGACCTGAAGAAACACATGGCAGTGCATAGTGGTGTAAAGCCTCACTCCTGTAATACATGCGGTGCAATCTTTTCACGGAAAGATTACCTGAAGAAGCACATGATAATCCATAGTGGATTAAAGCCTTACTCCTGTAGTTCATGCGGAGTAAAATTTTCTTGGAAAGATGACCTGAAGAGGCACATGATGATCCATACTGGTATGAAACCTCATTCCTGTGATACGTGCAGAGCAAAGTTTACCAAGAAAGGCAGTTTAAAGAGGCACACGATGATTCATACTGGTCTTAAGCCACATTCCTGTGGGACATGCGAAGCAAAATTTATTCAAATGGGCAATTTGAAGACTCACATGATGATCCATAGTGGTATTAAGCATTATTTCTGTAGAAGATGCGGAACTAACTTTGCGCAGTAAGCTGACCTGAAGAGTCACATGATGGGCCACAGTGGTATAAAGCGTTAGTCCTGGGTTACATGCGGTGCAAAGTTTACTGGAAGTGGCACATTAAAGAAGCAGGTGGGGATTCTTAGTGGTCTCGAGACACATTACTGTGGTACATGTGCAGCAAACCTGACTCGGAAATATCACCAGAAAAACACATGATGATCCATTGTGGTCTCGAGCAACATTTCGGTTGGACAAGCGGAACATACTCTACTTGGAATGGTTCCCTAAAAACACAGATGTTGGTCCATAGTAGTCAAATCTAAATTCCTGTGGTGAAAAAAGATTAATCAAGTCCAATGACGTTACATAGAATATTAAAATTTATTCAATATTTTGCGTTTGTTATTAGTTATCATTTAATGTGGAAATTGTCGGGCCAACTAACGACTATGTCATTTTAATTCTTAGACCATGTCATTTTAATTCTTAGACTATGTCATTTTAATTCTTATATTCAAGTTTAAAAATTCGTTAAATATTCCTTTATTCAAAAAGTGTGTGGTTGTTTTCTCTGTTTACCCCGCTTTTTTAGTTTACAGCATAGGCTTAAGTTGAAAAGTCTGATGTATGACCAAAAACTTACCATGATTTATCTAGAATTAACAATTTCTCTAAGGTATCCAAACATCCTGAAGAATATTGCATTATTTTGTCAAAAATTCACAAACTTTCTTAATTTCTACAATTTCCGACTACTTCACGTTTTTTCGTAAGAAACAGGTGTTACTCAACCTTTAACTACATGGATAAAATCCTAGACAACGTACTCGAACAGTTTATCTCAAATTCCATAGATTTCTCAAATTATACTGATTTACCAAAAATTATTTACAATTGTTTCCACCTACTTGGAACAGGTATTTCCTCTTGTCGATATTCATGGAAGGTAACACCAGCTTTCTCGCTAAACTAGCTGTATTAGATTATCTAAGGCCTAGTGTATTAATACTATAATGACATCCGAGACTTTCCGATCCACTATGGCGTAACGATGGATGTTAATTAACAGCAGGCGATTTATTACCTTATTCGCATTACAAGATGTCGATAACCGATTTGTCTTTAGTTGTTGATAACCTATATATTACAAAGTTTATAACTATACAGGGCTAATAGCAGTTATATCCAAATACCCCCAACTACATGGTCTTAATGACTTTAATATTACGAAACCTCTTTTATGAATTAGGCATTAGCAACTATACGGAGCTGATGGCCGTAATAGCCATATTCTACACACTCAACTACAGAGGACTGATGACCACGTTATCCCTACGTGTTTACTACACGAGACTAACGAGCGATTACTGATATATTTTTATATTACAATACATTTAAGTGTATGGAGCTGATGATCACAATATCTAACACCGAACTACACGGAGATAATATCCAACTATACGTGGCTGATGACCAAGCTATCCCAAGTTCATTACGGAATGGGACTAATGGCTGAGAATGTAAAAAAATCATATGCACTCGCAAGTACACAGGACAGATGACCAAGCTATACACTTAAACACACGGGGCTGATGACTGAACTGTCTCTTTCAGGCGACGGAAAGCAACGCTCGTGATTTGCTACCAGCTAGCGAACCTGTTTAAATATTTATATTAAGCTGACATGTAATCACTTTATTATTTACTAGTTGAAACCCGTCAAAACATGACGTCAATTAGAATATATCTACTGAAGTATTTTCTTATATGCATTTTTTGTACGATTACTTACCTGCACTATTGCAACTTTAAGGGGGTCAGAAGAATGCACTCTCGACATTGCAACACACTGCTGGCCATGACAAGTACAGTAGCAAGAAAGAAGCAAATGGAAATAAGATCTCCGTCGACGGTGCATAATGTTATTCAGAGTCTTCAACGCTACCGCCTAGGTCACCGAACCAATGGAAAGGATTCGCATTATTAAGCTAAATAAACAACATACACATTCAAGTGTTAGTTAAAGTTCTACATCTCCCTTCTTTTATCATTCGATTTCAGTAAATGTATCGTGGAAACATCATAGAAAATAATTCTCCTAAATAACTATCACATTAAAACGCGGTGAATTTTTATCGCCATGTCTGTCCTTGGTCCCTCATATGACGCATGCGAGTAGTGGCCTACCTGTAATTTTTATTTACCAATTTTTGTTTTCAATTTTGCCAAAGGTTCAAACGAGTGACACTAGGCGCTCGGCTACGCTGATTGCCACGCGGCATTTTCCTCGTTATTTTCCAAACCCATAATGCTAGGAAAGCGTTTAAGGACTTGTTTTAGTCGTGATGACACCCTTTACTTTTTTAAATTTCCCCAGAGGGCCTAACTGCATGACAAGAAGCCACTTTAATTTATACGTGACGGTACCTAGCTTTAACCACGCGAATAGGGGCAAGCCTCGTTTGGATCTTCTTAAATGATTATTCTTAGATTTGTCCGAGAAAGGGCATAACCGATAAATATTATTAGGTAATGATTGACTGATGATAAGTATTAGTTAATGATTGATAGATTGGTGGCGAGGCAACGACAGCTAGTATTTAGGCGGGAAGAATATTTGTAATGGGTGGATAACCAAGAGCTAATTATTGAATATTTATTGATGGCGCACAGCCATGGTGGTAGCGACACGCGGGAATGGCTTAAGGTGATGCAAAGGCTTAAACAAGAAGAAACCTGTAAAGTTTGTACGTGAAAAAACGCCAGTTTAAGTGAAATAGGCAACCCCTAAGCTACGCAGCAATTTGGTTGGCAAATTATTTTATTGCCAGGTGCTTTGTTCCTGCTTAAGTATTCTAGTGCTCTAACAAACTCTGAAATAATAGTTCGAAATAATGCACCTTTTCACTTCGTCGTGGTAAGGGGCAAAGCTGAAAGCGCCTGGCGGGAATTGGGGGTAACACAGACTGTTCGTTCAGTAGAAAAAAGAATTTACGACTTAGAAAAGCAAGATGACTTTTCTGATTTTCCGCCTAACGTAGTATTACATCAATTATAGAAGAGTTTCTGGATATTCTAATTTAATTTCTTTAAGGGTACTTTAAAATAATGTCCTGCACCTAAACTTGAGGGGGTTAATTCCCTCCTCCCCTCCTTCCCTCCCCGTGTTTAAGCGCCTAAGTCAGAGGGTACAGATAGAGATTTCTGTATTTCACTTTGTAGTATGAATCCGGATTAATTATATTTTTCTTTTACATTATACTCAGATCATAATTCAAGTCCAATTACACCACTGTGTCTAAATTATACGCAAACTCGAAGAAACATTTTCGTTCATGAACCATTTTTAAAACTTTGAACTCTCAGAAATTTGATAACTATCTCTTACAAATTTAATAAAATAAAAACAGGTTGCAATTTTTATGGATATTCAACAGATGAATTTTTTGATTACATTTTAACATATTTTTAAAGTTTTTAAGAAAATTATTATTAATTATTATTTTAACAGATCGAATTTTTTCTAAATTTTAAGATTATTTCTAAACATTATTTATAATAAATACCGGTAAGTTTCATACATTAGTTTATATCAATACCCTACTCGCAATAGCCAAGCAGTTGTCCACTTGTTAAAATAATACGTATTCTGAAGAAGACCAAATTCTAGTTTGAATTTATTGACTTTTGGTGGATAGCTCCTAATACTATTGGGTATATACTAACTCTTGTATGGTATGGAGGCTTGGACTATGAAGGCTAGCACCATGAAAAAAAACAAGATGTTCAGTTAAGAACATATAGCCCACTTTCTCCTAAATGCATGGGTAAAGTTTTACCTCTTTGTCTTTTCAAGGAGTATAATTGGATATTGGTTGTAGTAGCTTGTTGAAATACAACGTGTTATACGGATATTAAACATGAATATGAAGTGCCCTATGCTAGTGCTATCTCTGTACAAAATTTCATTCAATTCGGTTTCACCGTGTTTGAATTGATATGGTGAATCGATTTGCACACATACATGGCCGCTATCAGCAAACTTTTGGGCTGATTACCTTGTATTTCTGTCAAAAGATGCTTCTCACAAAAAGGTATGTTTTTGCAAAATTTGGTAGAGATCAAATGATTAGTTTGGTCGTGATTTGATTTAAGCTTTTGACATTCGGGTGGCCACCATTCCGTTTCCGTCAAGATGGCGGCGATATAAAACATGACACTGAGGTGCCCTTTGCTAGTGCTACCTCTGTGCCAAATGTCCTTCAATTCGGTTTTATCGAGTTTGAAATGATAGGGGGAATCGATTTGCACACATACATGGCCGCCATATGCAAACTATTGGACTGATGACCTTATAGCTTGCTCAAAGAACACTTCTCACATAAAGGTATGTTGTTGCAAAATTGTGTAGAGATCTGATGATTAGGTTGGTCGTAATTTGATTTAAGCTTTTAACATTGGCGTGGCCGCCATTACGTTTCCGTCAAGATGGAGACGATATAAAACATGACACTGAGTTGCCTTTTGCGAGTGCTACCTCTATACCAAATTTCGTTCAATTCGGTTTCACCGTGTTTGAAAAGATAGGGGGAATCGATTTGCACACATACATGACCGCCATCCACAAATTATTGGGCTGATGACCTTGTAGTTTTGTCAAACGATCCTTCATACATGAAGGTATAATGTTGCAGAATTTGGTAGAGATCATGTTATTAGGTTGGTCGTAATTTGATTTAAGCTTTTAACATTTGTATGGCTGCCATTACGTTTGCGTCAAGATGGCGGCGATATAAAACATGACACTGAGGTGCATTTTGCTAGTGCTACCTCTGTACCAAATTTGGTTCAATTTGGTTTCACCGTGTTCGAATTGATAGGGGGGAGGGACAGACATTCAAAGTACACACACTCACACACACACACACATAGACACACAATTTTTGGCCCAGTGTTGATCTCATAAGTCTACTTTAATTTTTTGCAAAAATCGAAAGTAGGCTAACTACTGTAGAGTCATTCAAAATCTAGATCCATCGAAGAATATTAAAATTACCCTGGACCGATAAATTTACGAACATGGATGTCCTCAAAAGAGCAAACAGAGATCGTCAACTTTTGTCTGCAATTAAATTAACAACTGCATGCACGCAATTTCAGAGGGAACAAAGGGAAAATGGAAGAGGTTGAACAGTTAGCACAGAGGATGTGCAGATTTTACGGCTACCGGCCAAAAACCAACGTCAGACCCATACACCACACCTCTTAAACTCCAGCAATTCATCAAGGTTTATAATGTGTCCCGGACGGCTATGAAAGCCAATATTCTATATTTTGGTACCTTTCTAGGGATAAGATAATGAGTGACCGGGTGAGTTAGTCGTGGTTATTCAAATCCAGAGGAAACAGAAGGAATACGGGACAATATTAGGAACATAATTCATCTTTTTGGGGGCATCCTTCTTCATCATTGTAAATCATATAACACAGACACAAAATTATACTAATGTTGCAGATCTGTAGTAACTAGTGGCATGTGATTCCATTTATTTACCATGAGACAATCAACTGCATTAATCGAAAAGGTTATGGCATTTTAACTCATACACGATGAACACATTTACTATACAAAACAACTCTGAACATGAGGAAGGAGCTACATTCGCTCGCTCATCACAGCCAATAGAACAGCACTCCCTAGTCTCGCTGGGCCGTACAAAATCTTTATTTCTAACCGCGCACGAAAGTAATTAATTATTCAATTATTTTGATGATCCTATGTTACAGAGCTAAAAGTTTTGAAGCTGACTGTCCAAACCCTGTGATGCTAGGCTCAGCCGTTTGGGAGTTAACATCTTCACTTGAACTGGTGGGATAATTTGCGTGAGAAAGATTATGTGTTGATATATTTGGCTTCGACGGGGAAATACAAACTAGAGTGACAGTGTTGCTGTATCAATGCAGTGTACAGTAGTGAATCTTTAAGAAGTGCTGCGAGCTGAAATATTGAATTCATATTTATGTCTCTTAGCAAGCCGAGTGAAGCAGACAGTTCTACACAGCCAGGCGTGAAATAATGTAATTTTCAAAGTATATGGCTTTTTAACGAAGCTTTCGAAATCAACCGTGACAACACACATTTCTCATATGGCCTGTGTTATTTTGGTTTCTGTGTGTGTTTTCGTAATTGAGGTTAGGAAACTCACCTATTCTCAGGTTTACCCCACAAGCCATCGTGTACCCCGTTCTAACCCAGAGACCAAAACTAAATTTCTTGACTGAGCCGTGAATCGAATTGGGGATTGGACATCACCGTCATTTAGCCCCGTATACATTGGTGTGCGTGTGTAATTTTGTCTGATAAACTTTGTTAGTGTGATGGCTGTATTAATGAGTTCAGTTGAGGTGAGGATACGGTGGGAGGCGGCCGAGGCCTTAAGCTAGGAACTTTCCGGGCATTCTCCTGGAGTAAAAGTGGGAAACCACGGAAAACCACTTCCAGGATGTCTGAGGTGGTAATCGTACCCGCCTCTTCTCTGCATTGCCTCACGTGGCTGAGTGGTACCCACTCCAGTCCTCAGGCCAGATATAAATTTCTTGGCAGAGCTGGTAATCGAACACGGACCTCAGGGATGCTAGCCACAGTGCCACGAGCCGCCTAAAATAAGTTTGGCAGTCGTTATTGGTAAATCTTGATCCTGTAATTTGTCTGATAACCTTTGTTTGAGTGGTGTCTGTAGTAGTTTGTCTGACTGTATTCATTGTGGTCTAGAAATGATCTGATGCCCCGGGACTTGAAATATGTTACCATTCCGACATTTGCCTAGACGTAGAGTGGGAAGAATCAAGCAAATACCACACTGATGATGGCCGCCGTCAGTGCCAGAGTTCGAACCTTGAATCTCTTAAAATGCCTTGCATAATTGTCTACATTAAGAAACGATGATAATAATAATAATCATATGTCTTCCAGTTATTATTCCTGTTTCAATAGGATTGGGGATGGAATGTGATGTTTTCTTTCTTCCTTGTGGTGGGTGAATTTGCGGCCAGTTGCCCTAACTAACCCCAACCACATGAGAGGAGTTAATAAGATATGAAGTGAGTGAAGGAGAATGAAACTAGGCAAGGCGTTGGAAGAAAGTGACCGTGGCCTATTAATAGGTACCGTCCTAGCATTTGCTTGCAGTTGAAAATGGCAAACCACGCAGAACGGATCGAGCTCACGTTTCTCAAAGTCCACAATAAACTGAGCCACAGCAATAATAATAGTAATAATGACATTTGGCCTAACCTTTCCAGGTCTGGATTTCCAGAAACCTGTCGAGGGTTGATTGATTGATTTATTTTACTATACATGTCGTAAAGTCCTTAAATCAATCAACAACAACAACAAACTATTTATCAAACTGGGGAACAGTGTTCAGCGATAGAATAGAGTGTTGGTACCACAATGGTTCCGTGTCTTGAGTTTGGCAGCAGTGTTTCTTAGATGACAGCGTTCTGTCAAGAGTTACACCCAGTGTAAACAGTACATACTGATATAGCTCGGTGGATAAGTGGTAGTCTGATTCCCGGCGATCTGGTCAAAGATCTCTCGTATCACATTTGATGATTACAAGACAAAAGTCACAGACTACCGAATACAGTGCCGGTTTCGCCGTGTTGAATTTGGAGAGTGGATCGCCTAATAATAACAATAATAATAACTCCCAGATACTATGCCAAAGGGAGGATAAATCTTTACGGTGATCTCAGAATGAACTATAAAAGATTAACCGAACAAACCTTTGATTTCTACCGTAACCGCAAAACAAAACCCACATGGTTTCAATAAACTGAAAACGGCCTAGTAAGATTTAAAACAAAATTACAGATTATTACTGCTCAATTGACAAGCGAAATTAATTATTTAAAACGAAAATATATGGTTCCAAGATAAATTACATCAAATCCAAACCCATCATCTCGGGAGAAGAGAGAAAAAGATCAGAAAGAATGATGAGATACCGGGCACAAAGGAAATAACAACACACAGAGGAATGATTGATTCAACGTACCCCAAAGAGGGTGAAACGAAAGAATAATAATAATTATCTCTACATATTATTCCCCATTTTACGGGATCGCAGACAAGGTGAGGAGAAACATTTCAAGGGGACTGACGGTGGCCTTGCACGATAACGCGCGTATCCGTTCAGGTCAATAATGGCAGTAATATTTCTAATAGTAATAAAATATTGATATTTTGAACAGTCTAAATGGATGAAAGTACTCTGAATTTTGAAATGAATTTAAAAATAGTACTTTGTACTTTCCGTAAATTTGTAAGTGTACCGGTATTTTGTACCTAAAATAATTTTTTGAGTATTGTTTATTTTGTATAAACATACAAAATTACATATTGGGATGACCGGTACATTTCCCCACCCTGTGAAGCCTAAACTAGTGTGCATATGTAATTGATGTAGGATTATGGCGGGAAGAGGCCATGGCCTTCAGTTGGGTACTATCCCAGTATTCGCTTTGAGTAGGAGTGGGAAACCTCTTCCAGGGTGGCAGAGTTCTGCCTCACGAACCCTCAGATCATAAATAATGGCTTGTGTCTGAGCCAGGGATCAAACCCGGGCCTTTGTGGTCCAGCAAAAAGATAACCACTACACTACGTAACTTTCACGTTTGATGATCAATTTACCAGGGGGTTCGAGAGCTCAAAGTGGCACCCCCTTTCCAGTATGGCTCGGCACCATAAATTCAGAGGGGACCTAGCAAGATTTCGAGGGGGTGTGAGAGCTCATTGTTGTGCCCCCTCCCCTGTCTGGCTGGGCATCTTATATTCAGAGGGGCCATAGCAAGTTACCAGGGTTTGCGAGAGCTCATTGTGGCGCCCCCTCCCCTGTATGTCTGGGCGTCTTATATTCAGGGGGCCCTAGCAAGGTTTCCAGGGTGTGTGAGAGCTCATTTTAGTGCCCCCTCCCCTTTATGGCTGGGCATCTTATATTCAGAGGGGCCCTAGCAAGTTTACCAGGGTTTGCGAGAGCTCATTGTGGCGCCCCTCCCCTGTATGTCTGGGCGTCTTATATTCAGGGGGCCCTAGCAAGGTTTCCAGGGGGTGCAAGAGCTCATTGTAGTGCCCCCTCCCTTGTATGTCTGTTCATCTTATATTCAGAGGGGCCCTAGCAAGGTTTCCATGGGGTGCGAGACCTCATTGTGGCGCCCCCTCCCCTGTATGGCTGGGCATCTTATATTCAGAGGGACCCTAGGAAGGTTTCCAGGGGGTGCGAGAGCTCATTGTGGCGTCCCCTCCCCTGTATGGCTGGGAATCTTGTATTCAGAGGAGGCCCAAGCAAGGTTTCCAGGGGGTACGAGAGCTCATTGTGGCGCCCCCTTCCCTGTATGTCTGGGCATCTTATATTCAAAGGCGGCCCTAGCAATGTTTCCAAGGGGTGTGAGAGGTCGTTGTAGTGCCCCCTCCCCTGTATGGCTGGGCATCGTATATTCTGAGGGCCCTAGCAATGTTTCCAGGGGTTGCGAGAGTTCATTGTGGTGCCCCCTGCCCTGTATGGCTGGGCATCTTATATTCAGAGGGGCCATAGCAAGGTTTCCAGGGGGTGTGAGAGGTGATTGTAGTGCCTCCTCCCCTGTATGGCTGGGCATCTTATATTCAGAGGGGTCCTAGCGAGGTTTCCAGGGGGTGCGAGAGCTCATTGTGGCGCCCCCTCCCCTGTATGGCCGGGCATCTTATATTCAGAGGGGCCATAGCAAGGTCTATCCAGACACATGGTTGAATGTGAATACATTTTTATAAGTTTCAATTTACTGAAACATCGTTCTCCTATGACTGGCTGCGAGGCTCAGCGGTAACGTTCTCGCTTGCTGGGCCCTAGGTTGCAGGTTCATATCCTGGCGCAGTCAGCTGGCATTTGAGGGTGCACAAATGCGAGGGAGCCGTGTCAGTAGATTTACTGGCACGTTAAAGATCCCCTTCGAGGCAAATTTTCGGCACCCCGGCGTCTCTAAAAGCCACAGTAGTCAAAAGGGACGTAAAACCAATACAGTATCTTAGCCAGGGGGAATTTAGGGGGGGGGGGGGGGGTTAAAACCCCTCTCATTGGAAAATCGGCAAGTTGTGATTTGTGTCTGTGGTGATGTACTCTTGCCGCCTTTTGGCCCGGGTCCCCATTTGTGGCTACACACGTCTTCATGACAACGTATAACCACAGTCTACCTACAGATCGCGAAGCTTGGCTCATATTTTTCTACCGCCAGCAGCAAGAATGTGCCGACTGCGCTATGTTGTTTTATGTTATTGTTGCTGGATTTACTGTATGTGAGCATTGTGTAAAGGTTATATCTTTAATTAAACATGTGCTTTACAAGAGGAGATGTGCAGTTCAATAAATAGATCTAATATTAGAAGCAATATTTCAGTGTTGCTAAGTAACCTATATGATCGCTTTTCAGTCGGTCAACACGTGTTTACGGTACCGGTACTCAATTAGATTAGGTGGGCAGTGGCAATTTATCTCCTAATGCCTGAAATAAAAATACACGAAAAGTTTATACACTTAATAAAACACTTCTCCCATAAAGGGGGGCTTGTATGAGAAGCGTTTTATTAAATGTATAAATAATTATTGTATTATGAATTACACAGGGAAATTAATTGTTACTCGTCGCCCAATCTAATTGGGTGTATTCGTGTTGACCGACTGGGAAGTGAGACTGTTCAAATAGCAAGACTACACCCGAGTTTCCAATGGATTCGAAAATGTAAGATTTGAGCTATGGATTTTAGGCTAGTATTATAAAGCTTTTCAAGGGGAGCGTGATGGTGCAGTAGCTTAGATGCTCGTCAATCACCCGGACGGCCGGAGTTCCAATCCCGGTGACTGTGGGGAGGAATTTTCACCCGAAAAATTACGTGGCGTCAGGAAGGGCATCCGTCCTTAAATCCCCGGCCAAAACCAAAATGAGCCTGATTGGCTCCGGCGACCCCAATTAATTGGGATACGCAGTAGAAGGTATTATAAAGCCTTTCAATCAAACAACGGAACTAGGTCTTTAACTCGTTATAAATCAATAATAATGTTAGGCCTATTGGTTTTAGATCCCTTTTAAATACTGTGGCTTTTCGAGACACCGGGGTGCCGGAATTTTGCCCTGAAGGGGATCTTGAACGTGCCAGTATATATACAGACACGGTTCCGTCGCATGTATGCACCCTTGAATGCCAGCTGACTGCGCCAGGACTAGATCCTGCAATCTTGGGAACAGCAGGCGAGAACGTTACCGCTGAGCCACGAAGCCAGTCGGTTATAAATCAGAAGCCAGTCTCGGTGGGATATCTATGCATGGCTTCGGTGGCGTAGTCGGTAGCATGCTGAACTGCTATGCTCAAGATCGCGGGTTCAAACCCAGTCGAACTCGTCGGGCCCATGTCATAGATTTATGGCACGTAAAGGAACTTACAACTACAATTGGTAGTGTGTAGCCATAATTTGTAGGCTATTGGGTTAGACACGCTCTATCAATTTCAAACGTTCGCCGTTGGGTTTCAGTGGCAGTGGCGTCTGTTAGCTTAAGTTGGATCTACTTGACATTGAAATTGGGGAACCTACGGGCGTTCATGTGAAATGCCCTGCTATGGCCATTGGCTGCAAATCAAATATAAATATCTATGCGTTTTGAAAATAAAGACATACGGTAGGCTAAGTAAACGTAAAAGATGTCATCTCAAACGCGTGCTGAAATTTTAATTTTCAGATGTAGAAAATGGCTTTTTAACAGTCAGAGAACTGATTAAATTAATAAAGATTTTGCACAATAATATAAACTTATTCTCGAATTCTTTGGAAGCCAGCCAATTTGTGTCGTCAGGATAATGCTCACAAACTTAGATGTGGTACACTGTTTGTTAATTCTCTTATGAAATACCTAGTCTCCCACATGGCTGCTGTGAAGGTATGGTACTGTACGCGTTTGGGGAGACGAGACAGAAAATTATACAAGTAGTGG
The DNA here is from genome assembly GCA_946902985.2 of Meconema thalassinum. Classification (NCBI taxonomy): domain Eukaryota; kingdom Metazoa; phylum Arthropoda; class Insecta; order Orthoptera; family Tettigoniidae; genus Meconema; species Meconema thalassinum. Next base: position 263,379,908 of record OX336397.1, on the reverse strand, counting down.
AAAGTTTTCTAAATTAGCCCATGTTAAAATTTATCGATGCTAGAAGCGAACAAAAAACTGGTTTGGTTAGCGAGTGAATTAACTGAGTTAATTCGGCCGGCCAATAGCAAATTAGTAGTCGCAAGGGGACTCGTAAAAAGTTTCACTAGGATTACAAAGAACCCGAGCAGTCACGAGGATGCCCGAGTGAAAAAGAATGGGGAGAGGAACTAAGCTTGTGGCAAGAGAAAGAAAATAATAATAATGTTATTGGTTTTACGTCCCTTTTAACTACCCTGGCTTTTAGAGACGCCGAGGTGCCGGAATTTTGCCCCGAAAGGGATTTTTAACGTGCCAGTAAATGTACTGACACGGCCCCCTCGCATTTGCGCACCCTCAAATGCCAGCTGACTGCGCCCGGTTTTGAACCTGCAACCTTGGGCTCAGTGAGCGAGAACGTTAGCCCTGAGCCACGCAGCCAGACAGAGAATGAAGAGGGGAGCCGACGCGAGGCCGACACGCGACCATGACCAATGGGAAGCCGCCTATTAAAATTAACACCAACGGAGTAATTAACATATATAATTACTAGGACAAAGTTAGTACATTAAACCATCATGAAGAGTGTTAAATGATAATTAAGAACGATTGAATATAATTACAGCCGAGTTCTTAAATTATTTATGAAGAGTTTGATCAATTAATATAAGCAACCAATCAGAGCCATGGATTGAAAAGGACGCGGTTTTTGGAAATGAGACGCGGAGAAAAGACGAGACGAAGCGAGGCTCTTATCAACCACGACCTCGAAGTAGATGGACGTTACAACAAACTAGTCTCCAAGTTGAACGAAAGAGATGGAATTATTCATCGAAGGCACTCAGTAATGTGCATGTAATATTAACACAGACATTCAGCGAGGAAACAATTTTAAATTTATACGATAAAACTACAGCTTCAAGAATGATGAAAATTCAAAAGTTGAGGGAGGAATTTCATGAAGATTTTACAGGCGTCGTGATGAACGCTTAAACAATTATGGGAACAACGCTATGATGGCATCAAGAACATCCGAAATGTCTTAACATCAACATCTCGGGGGAGATTAACATCTCATCTCTCCCGTAATAGAAAGTCTACAATCATCAGTCATTTTACCATCTCAAATGACGATCTACAGGGAACTATGGGGGAAGAAGATTGCAAGTTATTCATGTACGAGGGCGACCAGGGAATTACCCGGTGCCGAAGAGAGAAAGGGCTATCCCATCTCAATCAGAAGAGTCATCGGCGGAAGGAGGAGACAGCACGATGATGATCGAGTTCGAATCCCAGTACCTGACCACACGAGATATTCGGAGGGAGAATTGGACAAGAATGCTGACCACCACGCAGTCTTAAGCCGCTAGAAACATTCCGTTTCTAATTGGTAACCAAAGGAAGTCCACTTCATGTCAACTCTAACCCAGCACAAGGTAGTCCAAGGACCAACGCTAAATATCCCACTATGTAGAATTGTAGATCTTGAATATCCGACAACTATTGTTGAATGCCATTTTTCTATATTGTTTATTAGTTTATTGCAGTTTTCAATGTTATATTTGTAAAAACATCATGCGGATGTTTGATAGTATTTTTCGACAACTTCGGAATTTTAGGGATTTTTCATTTCGATTTTTCGATTTTTGCGATATTCGAAATTTGAAGGGAGATTTTATAGTTTAATTCAGATTTTATACTTTAGCTCAGGATTTTATAGTTTGTTCAGAATTGTTATTGTAAAGTTCAAACGTGTATTAAATCGAACGATATCTTTGTTTTATTAATAAATGTAATAGTGGAAATGTTTTCCAAGTATGTGAAAGGAGGTATATGTCAAAGGATGTAATTATGAAAGATCTATTGTAGAGATCTAGAGAAAGTCACGAATTGAGAAATAATGAAACGAATTTAGTGAAGAAAGTTTGTAAGTAATGTTTTTTTTTTGAAAGTATTAGAATTTGATGAACAGACATTAAAGAAAGAATTTGTGAAGCATTATAATGTGGAATTAACAGATGCGAACGAGAGCATATTTTGAAGTAAGAAATAACGTAATGATCAAATGGAAGAAATGTTACAGTTTGTTGAAAGAATTTTGAGAAATGTGAGTGAAGTAGAGAAATAAGATTTTATTTAAAGATTATCATTTTATCGCATTACCTATTAAATTGAGGCAGGGAGAGAACCAGTAATTTTATTATATGTTCATTAAGATTGTGATGACTGAAAGAAGAGTTTATTGTTGGAAAGTATAGAGGAAGACATATTATGGAAATTTGCGAAGTATCTCGATGGATGAGATTTATTATTCCCGTTGTAGACGGAGGTATTTGTTGTGAGACAATGAGCCAGTGTGTAGCCATTGATCTATTTTTGAGGAAATGTCTGTAGGGACAGACGCATGTATTTCATGAAAGTAAGAAGTTATAAGAGAATTGTTACGGAAGTTTATTAATTGTGGATGTTATTGAAATAGTCTCAATACAGTTGAAACTCCTTGAAATTCACAGGACAGCGGATCCTGGATGAAGTTAAATCTGATAGAAATTATAGGGTTTAATGGATATTTGTTAAGCTGAGAGTAAACTGAGATCTATTAAATGGTTCTTATCCTAATGTTTGTCATTTATGGTAATTATTCAACGAATGGAAATGTGTATTTTTTATTAAGTATTTTTATTACATGAACAGATAAGTTGTAGGAGGTTTCTGAACTAGTGTCTACTTAATTGTATGGATTATGGAATCCCAGATGTTAACGTAAAACACGAACAAGGCTAAGTAGATTGAAGTAATATTTTTCTGAAGCCCGTTGAGATTTAGAAGTAATGTGGAAGGACAATTACATGTTGTATTGACGAGAGAAAGGAACGAACGTTTTGTAAATATTTTATTTCTAAGTAAGTAACTGACGAACTACGACGTGATTATTTTCATTGTATCGAATGTTATTTTAAATGTATTCCAGATAAATTCGTAAATAGATTTAGGAGTGTTTTATATTTTAAATTTAAACCTTAAAACTTTGTGTAGAGATATTGCGCTTCTTAGAGGAAGAAATATTAATATTAGGGTGCGGGAGATGAATTGTATAGAGTAATGATTAGTATTTGTAATGATGGAGATCTACGTCATAGGTAACGTCATTTATTTTTGGGATTATTTACATTTTTAACTTATAACATTTTTCTTGTTATAAACTCCCGTCACCTAGGGCACAGCAGTTGTTCGCTGTATATAACCTTATTTAAGCTTACACGTAACATTTTTTACGGTTTCATAGCGAAACAATTTGTACTTGTATATGGATTAATGACACTTAGTCATATATTTTATTTCATGGTTTATTTTCGAGAGCATTTAATCAAAGCTCGGTGACACGAGATGTGTATTGTCTTTTTTAATAAATATACGGATTCGTGTTGACGATTTGCTGATTGTTTTATAGGAAACTGGCATTATACTTGTAGTTAGATGGTAGAGGAATGTGCTGTAGGGTGGAAGTTCCCGAGGGACCTAATCCGTATCCTTACGCCCGAGATTTTTATAGAGTTGTTTTTTTATCCTAAGTAGTTAGATGACCCTACTGTTCTGTAGTTAGATACTGCAGCACATTCCGTTTGAGAAAATACCTGTCCCTTATTCTGAGTGTTTTCGCCAAGTGGCACCATGTCGTTTTTAGCCGGGGCGTCAAGATGCTACAATCCCAGATTATTTCCAGCCGGAGGATATTGGGGGATCATCCAGATATAAGGGTACAGAATATTTGAATCTCGCTACCAACGTGGTCGCTCGTGATTTGAGGTCATCAGTTGTCAGCTAAGAATATTTTAATGGCGCTGCCAACGTGTATGGCTAGTGATTTTGGCCCCTGGTATAGTGCATTGAGTTTATTTTATAGCACTTTGAATATGTTGGTTAGTGATTTTAACCCAGATTCAGTGTCTAGTCTGTTTTATAGAATTAACCATATGTTAGTTACTGGTAAGTACAATAGTTTGTTGGCAAGCAACTCATTTGGATGATTAGGAGAAGGGAGACGCATTATGGATCCTTGACATGATGTGATCGCCTCAGGAACATCGTTGATTATACACGAGAGTGTGAGATAGATGGAGGAAGTCTTGAAATTTGTAATAAAAGTCAACCAATATTAATCGAGGTAAGAAATGAATTTCTGAAAGAAATCTATCCTGAATAATTAACCATGTATTGTGTTTGAAAGAAGACTAGTGTAAAGGAATAACCTTAGAGAGGTCATGGCTAGGTCTTATTTATTTAATTTACCTGTTTTCTATGGTTATTTTGAAGCCATAAGTCATGTTAGATTAATATTGTCATTTAGGACTGTTGTGAGTTTATTTTATTTGTCGTAGACCGTTGACTACAAATGATAATTTGCCAGATAGAGAGTAAGATATTGTTGAAATAGATTAAGTAACTGATAAACGGTAAAATCTCCTTCATTTTAATATAGTGGTGTAATGGTAGTTGTTTCGGATATTCTTGATTGTTGTCATAGTATATCTTCCCTATTTCTCAAGAATGAAGATGCCAGGAGATCTGGATGCTATTAGGGCAATGTTTGCTACGTTGCAGGAGACCCAGGGCAAATTAGATAAGGACTTAGAAGCCTTACACCAAGCCACCCACCAAAACCAGAAAAAGTTAGAGAGAGACATTAAGAAAAATGCAGAAGGAATTTGGAATGAAGTGAAAGCTGACGCAGATAGGATAGCTAGTGAATGTCAAACTAGTGCTATCGAGACCCAAAGAAGGTTAGCTGTGACCCAAGCCATTGTAAATACTTCCCAAGCCACATTAGCTAACATCCAAGTTACTTTAGCTACTCTGCAAACCCAGTCCACCGAAACTAAAGAAACATTAGCTAACACCCAAACAATGTTAACCAACCTGGATACTAGAGCTACATAAACCAAAGAAACTTTAGCTACTTTGCAAACGAACTCCAATGAAACCAAAGCTACTTTATCTACCCTGCAAACCTAGTCCATTGAAACCAAGAATACTTTAGTTAGGACCCAAACATCTTTGGAAGCCTTAGAAATTCATTCAGAAGATAACACTAAAAGATTAAATGAATTTCAGGATAACTTAACCCTCCAGTTAGGCAAGCTCCAATCTGAGAACACAAGCATCAACTCGAACCTGGATGAGTTGAAAACAACTGTGGCAATGCTACAGATACAGGTGAATCAGAAAGCTGATCTTGTAAGGGCTGATATTGAAATTGATATTAAACATGTGGTAAGTGAAAGTGTTGATCAACTCAAAACTGAGTTAATTGATGCCTCAGGCATAACTGATTAAAGTTTAGAAGATGATTTCTCTAAAAAACTTGTAATGTCAGAATATCGTAATGCTAAAGACGTGGAAGGAAAGACCTTATAGAGAGAAGTCATAGTTTACAGAACGTATTGTCAGTAGATTTAGAACCAGATCTAAGTGACAACATTAAAGAACATATATAGATGTTGGAATGAAAGAAAAAATCTCCCATTTAAATAACGAAATCGAAGTGATGAAAAGTAAAATGCAGGAGTTAGAGGTAGGCAATTCTTGGATCGTGGAGGATGTGATTAAAGGTCGGACTACTGAGTTAACTAACGAAAATACGTCAATGTCAGAACGAACAGAAAATAGTAGCATCAGAGAAGAACGTAGAATTTTGCAAAAAAGAATCGAGAAATTAGAGGAGGAATTATTCCAAGCTAGGAGGTTAAATACACCGAAGCTAGGGAGAATCAAGTACGTTTTTCGACACCTATAGAAAACATGTCACGGGGAAACACATCATCAAACATTCCAAACGTTATGATAATTCGGAATATTGACCAGAAACCACGCACATTTCCAGAAAATGATGGAATAACACCAATAGAGTTTATTAATGACATCTCAGAGTACTTTTTGGAGAATAATGTTCCCGAGGAAAGAAAGTTACGATTAGTAGAGCGCTATCTAAGCAATATCGCACTTCAGTGGTTCAGAGCGTTCCGATGGACTTTCCTAAGTTTTGAGGACTTTGCTAATGCCCTCATAAAACGATTTTGGTCGGTAGATGAACAGCACAATGTTAGAGCAGAAGCACACTCACGAAAGTACGCGGGTTCGCCAAACACACGCTATGCTATCTTCTTCGCAACACAATTAGCACGTCTACAATATTTGCAACCAGCACCGTCAGACGTAGAAATGATACAAACTATATCACGGCAATTTCCAGCGGATGTTAGGAGAAACATAATTGAATCTAGAGTATCAAGTCTCCAAGAAATGGATGATTTACTGAGACAGCTTGACTACACTTCAAGTGTAACGAATTCGAATTTTCGTAGCCCAAGAACAGACATTCGAGAAGTCATTGACGAAGTACAGCAAACGGAAGAAAATATCGCCGATAATAGGAGAGGAGGACCGGTAAGAAATGCTTATACTCAGAACCAGAGAAACGAGTATCAGAACCGAAGGCAACAGGCCATATCGGAGATACGCCAGAAATAATACTCAAACCAGAAGATCGGGTTATCAGTATAATAATAATTATCGCCAGAATAATTATTACCAGAGAGGTAACAACAACGAAAATTACAATAATCGCCAAGGATATTCCCGGTACAAGAACTGGAATGACGATAATCACAATCGCCAGAATTTCCTGCAGAGGAGAAATCAAGAGAAGAGAGATTATATCCGAGATCAACAGGAGAGAAATCGGAGAAGTAGAGAAGAGAGACCGCGAGAGGACGAACTGAAACCAGGCACGAGTAGGGAAGAGAATAGAGGTAATAACGAGGACACATCTAGACAAAAAAACTTCAAATGGGAAACAAGAATAAGCGGCAGAAAAACTTCACCTACTAAAGAAATCACGGTAAAGAGATATACTAAAAGATCACCTACCCACGAGTGAATGAAGAATTGAGAGAGCCCACCAGAATCTAATCACAGCAGCGAAGAGACGAGAAAGACGCAGGTTAGGAAAACGCTACGATACACCGCTGAGACCAGATGAATTAGTGGTTATTAAAAGACCCGCAAAGGCTGTTGTGTCAAAGCAGATATACCCCAGATTTGCTAAGGCATATTATGGTCCCTTCAGAGTAATGGAAAGTTAAGGTAATAATTATTACAAGATTGTGAACATTCATGACAATCAAGTTGTGGGAAATTACAACGCTAAGAATTTAAACGCTACTACAGGAGAGTAGAACAGTGAGTTAACTATGGGCTAATTCAGTGTAAAAGAAGACATTTCAAAAGCTTTGTTCCACGCTTTTGCAATGAAAATTGAGTGAGGATTGTACGCGTTTGGGGAGACGAGACAGAAAATTATACAAGTAGTGGAAAGTTTTCTAAATTAGCACATGTTAAAATTTATCGATGCTGGAAGCGAACACAAAACTGGTTTGGTTAGCGAGTGAATTAACTGAGTTAATTTGGCTAGCCAATAGCAAATTAGTAGTCGCAAGGGGACTCGGAACAAGTTTCGCTAGGATGACAAAGAACCCGAGCAGTCACGAGGACGCCCGAGTGAAAAAGAATGGGGAGAGGAACTAAGCGTGTGGCAAGAGAAAGAAGAGGGGAGCCGACGCGAGGCCGACACGCGACCATGACCAATGGGTAGCCGCCTATTAAAATTAACACCAACGGAGTAATTAACATATATAATTACTAGGACAAAGTTATTACATTAAACCATTATGAAGAGTGTTAAATGATAATAAAGAACGATTGAATATAATTACAGCCGAGTTCTTAATTTATTAATGAAGAGTTTGAACAATTAATATAAGCAACCAATCAGAGCCATGGATTGAATAGGACGTGGTTATTGGAAAGGAGACGCGGAGAAAAGACGAGAGGAAGCGATGCTCTTATCAACCACGACTTCGAAGTAGATGGACGTTACAACAAACTAGTCTCCTAGTTGAACGAAAGAGATAGAATTATTCATCGAAGGCACTCAGTAATGTGCATGTAATATTAACACAGACATTCAGCGAGGAAACAATTTTAAATTTATACGATAAAGCTACAGCTTCAAGAATGATGAAAATTCAAAAGTTGAGGGAGGAATTTCATGAAGATTTTACAGGCGTCGTGATGAACGCTTAAACAACTATGGGAACAACGCTATGATGGCATCAAAAACATCCGAAATGACTTAACATCAACATCTCGGGGGAGATTAACATCTCATCTCTCCCGTAATAGAAAGTCTACAATCATCAGTCATTTTACCATCTCAAATGACGATCTACAGGGAACTATGGGGGAAGAAGATTGCAAGTTATTCATGTACGAGGGCGACCAGGGAATTACCCGGTGCCGAAGAGAGAAAGGGCTATCCCATCTCAATCAGAAGAGTCATCGGGGGAAGGAGGAGACAGCACGATGATGATCGAATTTGAATCCCAGTACCTGACCGCACGAGATATTCGAAGGGAGAATTGGACAAGAATGCTGACCACCACGCAGTCTTAAGCCGCTAGAAACATTCCGTTTCTAATGGGTAACCAAAGGGAGTCCACTTCATGTCAACTCTAACCCAGCACAAGGTAGTCCAAGGACAAACGCTAAATATCCCACTATGTAGAATTGTAGATCTTGAATATCCGACAACTATTGTTGAATGCCATTTTTCTATATTGTTTATTAGTTTATTGCAGTTTTCAATGATATATTTGTAAAAACATCATGCGGAAGTTTGATAGTATTTTTCGACAACTTCGGAATTTTAGGGATTTTTCATTTCGATTTTTCGATTTTTGCGATATTCGAAATTTGAAGGGAGATTTTATAGTTTAATTCAGATTTTATACTTTAGCTCAGGATTTTATAATTTGTTCAGAATTGTTATTGTAAAGTTCAAACGTGTATTAAATCGAACTATATCTATGTTTTATTAATAAATGTAATAGTGGAAATGTTTTCCAGGTATGTGAAAGGAAGTATATGTCAAAGAATGCAATTACGAAAGATCTATTGTAAAGATCTAGAGAAAGTCACGAACTGAGAAATAATGAAACGAATTTAGTGAAGAAAGTTAGTAAGTAATGTTTTTTTGAAAGTATTAGAATTTGATGAACAGACATTAAAGAAAGAATTTGTGAAGCATTATAATGTGGAATTAACAGATGCGAACGAGAGCATATTTTGAAGTAAGAAATAACGTAATGATCAAATGGAAGAAATGTTACAGTTTGTTGAAAGAATTTTGAGAAATGTGAGTGAAGTAGAGAAATAAGATTTTATTTAAAGATTATCATTTTATCGCATTACCTATTAAATTGAGGCAGGGAGAGAACCAGTAATTTTATTATATGTTCATTAAGATTGTGATGACTGAAAGAAGAGTTTATTGTTGGAAAGTATAGAGAAAGAAATGTTATGGAAATTTGCGAAGTATCTCGATGGATGAGATTTATTATTCCCGTTGTAGACGGAGGTATTTGTTGTGAGACAATGAGCCAGTGTGTAGCCATTGATCTATTTTTGAGGAAATGTCTGTAGGGACAGACGCATGTATTTCATGAAAGTAAGAAGTTATAAGAGAATTGTTACGGAAGTTTATTAATTGTGTATGTTATTGAAATAGTCTCAATAGAGTTGAAACTCCTTGAAATTCACAGTACAGCGGATCCTGGATGAAGTTAAATCTGATAGAAATTATAGGATTTAATGGATATTTGTTAAGCTGAGAGTAAACTGAGATCTATTAAATGGTTGTTATCTAAATGTTTGTCATTTATGGTAATTATTCAACGAATGGAAATGTGTATTTTTTTATTAAGTATTTTTATTACATGAACAGATAAGTTGTAGGAGGTTTTTGAACTAGTCTCTACTTAATTGTATGGATTATGGAATCCCAGATGTTAACGTAAAACACGAACAAGACTAAGTAGAATGAAGTAATATTTTTATGAAGCCCGTTGAGATTTAGAAGTAATGTGGAAGGACAATTACATGTTGTATTGTCGGGAGAAAGGAACGAACGTGTTGTAAATATTTTATTTCTAAATAAGTAACTGACGAACTACGACGTGATTATTTTCATTGTATAGAATGTTATATTAAAAGTATTTCAGATAAATTCGTAAATAGATTTAGGAGTGTTTTATATTTTAAATTTAAAGCTTAAAACTTTGTGTAGAGATTTTGCGCTTCTTAGAGGAAGAAATATTAATATTAGGGTGCGGGAGATGAATTGTATAGAGTAATGATTAGTATTTGTAATGACTGAGATCTACGTCATGGGTAACGTCATTTATTTTTGGGATTATTTAAATTTTTAACTTATAACATTTTTCTTGTTAAAAACTCCCGTCACCTAGGGCACAGCCGTTGTTCGCTGTATAGAACCTTATTTAAGCTTACACGTAACAATTTTTACGGTTTCTTAGCGAAACAATTTGTACTTGTATATTGATTAATGACACTTAGTCATATATTTTTTTTCATGGTTTATTTTCGAGAGCATTTAATCAAAGCTCGGTGACACGAGATGTGTATTGTCTTTTTTAATAAATATACGGATTCGTGTTGACGATTTGCTGATTGTTTTATAGGAAACTGGCATTATACTTGTAGTTAGATGGTAGAGGAATGTGCTGTAGGGTGGAAGTTCCCGAGGGACCAAATCCGTATCCTTACGCCCGAGATTTTTATCGAGTTTTTTTTTTAAATCCTAAGTAGTTAGATGACCCTACTGTTCTGTAGTTAGATACTGCAGCACATTCCGTTTGAGAAAATACCTGTCCCTTATTCTGAGTTTTTTCGCCAAGTGGCACCATGTCGTTTTTAGCCGGGGCGTCAAGATGCTACAATTCCAGATTATTTCCAGCCGGAGGATATTGGGGGATCATCCAGATATAAGGGTACAGAATATTTGAATGGCGCTACCAACGTGGTCGCTCTTGATTTGAGGTCATCAGTTGTCAGCTAAGAATATTTTAATGGCGCTGCCAACATGTATGGCTAGTGATTTTGGCCCCTGGTATAGTGCATTGAGTTTATTTTATAGCACTTTGAATATGTTGGTTACTGATTTTAACCCAGATTCAGTGTCTAGTCTGTTTTATAGAATTAACCATATGTTAGTTACTGGTAAGTACAATAGTTTGTTGGCAAGCAACTCATTTGGATGATTAGGAGAAGGGAGACGCATTATGGATCCTTGACATGATGTGATCGCCTCAGGAACATCGTTGATTATACACGAGAGTGTGAGATAGATGGGGGAAGTCTTAAAATTTGTAATAAAAGTCAACCAATATTTATCGAGGTAAGAAATGAATTTCTGAAAGAAATCTATCCTGAATAATTAACCATGTATTGTGTTTGAAAGAAGACTAGTGTAAAGGAATAACCTTAGAGAGGTCATGGCTAGGTCTTATTTATTTAATTTACCGGTTTTCTATGGTTATTTTGAAGCCATAAGTCATGTTAGATTAATATTTTCATTTAGGACTGTTGTGAGTTTATTTTATTTGTCGTAGACCGTTGACTACAAATGATAATTTGCCAGATAGTGTGTAAGATATTGTTGAAATAGATTAAGTAACTGATATACGGTAAAATCTCCTTCATTTTAATATAGTGGTATAAATGGTAGTTGTTTCGGATATTCTTGATTGTTGTCATAGTATATCTTCCCTATTTCTCAAGAATGAAGATGCCAGGAGATCTGGATGCTATTAGGGCAATGTTTGCTACGTTGCAGGAGACCCAGGGCAAATTAGATAAGGACTTAGAAGCCTTACACCATGCCACCCACCAAAACCAGAAAAAGTTAGAGAGAGACATTAAGAAAAATGCAGAAGAAATTAGGAATGAAGTGAAAGCTGACGCAGATAGGATAGCTAGGGAATGTCAAACTAGTGCTATCGAGACCCAAAGAAGGTTAGCTGTGACCCAAGCCATTGCAAATACTTCCCAAGCCACATTAGCTAACATCCAAGTTACTTTAGCAACTCTGCAAACCCAGTCCACCGAAACTAAAGAAACATTAGCTAACACCCAAACAATGTTAACTAACCTGGATACTAGAGCTACAGAAACCAAAGAAACTTTAGCTACTTTGCAAACGAACTCCAATGAAACCAAAGCTACTTTATCTACCCTGCAAACCCAGTCCATTGAAACCAAGAATACTTTAGTTAGGACCCAAACATCTTTGGTAGCCTTAGAAATTCAATCAGAAGATAACACTAAAAGATTAAATGAATTTCTGGATAACATAACCCTCCAGTAAGGCAAGCTCCAATCTGAGAACACAAGCATCAACTCGAACCTGGATGAGTTGAAAACAACTGTGGCAATGCTACAGATACAGGTGAATCAGAAAGCTGATCTTGTAAGGGCTGATATTGAAATTGATATTAAACATGTGGTAAGTGAAAGTGTTGAGAAACTCAAAACTGAGTTAATTGAAGCATCAGGCATAACTGATAAAAGTTTAGAAGATGATTTCTCTAAAAAACTTGTAATGTCAGAATATCGTAGTGCTAAAGACGTGGAAGGAAAGACCTTATAGAGAGAATTCATAGTTTACAGAACGTATTGTTAGTAGATTTAGAACCAGATCTAAGTGACAACATTAAAGAACATATATAGATGTTGGATTGAAAGGTAAAATCTCCCATTTAAATAACGAAATCGAAGCGATGAAAAGTAAAATGCAGGAGTTAGAAGTAGGCAATTCTCGGATCGTGGAGGATGTGATTAAAGGTCGGACTACTGAGTTAACTAACGAAAATACGTCAATGTCAGAACGAACAGAAAATAGTAGCATCAGAGAAGAACGTAGAATTTTGCAAGAAAGAATCGAGAAATTAGAGGAGGAATTATTCCAAGCTAGGAGGTTAAATACACCGCAAGCTAGGGAGAATCAAGTACGTTTTTCGACACCTATCTAAAACATGTCACGGGGAAACACATCATCAAACATTCCAAACGTTATGATAATTCGGAATATTGACCAGAAACCACGCACATTTCCAGGAAATGATGGAATAACACCAATAGAGTTTATTAATGACATCTCAGAGTACTTTTTGGAGAATAATGTTCCCGAGGAAAGAAAGTTACGATTAGTAGAGCGCTATCTAAGCAATATCGCACTTCAGTGGTTCAGAGCGTTCCGATTGACTTTCCTAAGTTTTGAGGACTTTGTTAATGCCCTCATAAAACGATTTTGGTCGGTAGATGAACAGCACAATGTTAGAGCAGAAGCACACTCACGAAAGTACGCGGTTTCGCCAAACACACGCTATGCTAGCTTCTTCGCGACACAATCAGCACGTCTTCAATATTTGCAACCAGCACCGTCAGACGTAGAAATGATACAAACTATATCACGGCAATATCCAGCGGATGTTAGGGGAAACATAATTGAATCTAGAGTATCAAGTCTCCAAGAAATGGATGATTTACTGAGACAGCTTGACTACACTTCAAGTGTAACGAATTCGAATTTTCGTAGCCCAAGAACAGACATTCGAGAAGTCAATATTATAATGATTGACGAAGGACAGCAAACGGAAGAAAATATCGCCGATAATAGGAGAGGAGGACCGGTAAGAAATGCTTATACTCAGAACCAGAGAAACGAGTATCAGAACCGAAGGCAACAGGCCATATCAGAGATACGCCAGAAATAATACTCAAACCAGAAGATCGGGTTATCAGTATAATAATAATTATCGCCAGAATAACTATTACCAGAGAGGTAGCAACAACGAAAATTACAATAATCGCCAAGGATATTCCCGGTACAAGAACTGGAATGACGATAATCACAATCGCCAGAATTTCCAGCAGAGGAGAAATCAAGAGAACAGAGATTATATCCGAGATCAACAGGAGAAACATCGGAGAAGTAGAGAAGAGAAACCGAGAGAGGACGAACTGAAACCAGGCACGAGTAGGGAAGAGAATAGAGGTAATAACGAGGACACCTCTAGACAAAAAAAAAACTTCAAATTGGAAACAACAATAAGCGGCAGAAAAACTTCACCTACTAAAGAAATCACGGTAAAGAGATACACTAAAAGATCACCTACCCACGAGGGAATGAAGAATTGAGAGAGCCCACCAGAATCTAATCACAGCAGCGAAGAGACGAGAAAGACGCACGTTAGGAAAACGCTACGCTACACCGCTGAGACCAGATGAATTAGTGGTTATTAAAAGACCCGCAAAGGCTGTTGTGTCAAAGCAGATATACCCCAGATTTGCTAAGGCATATTATGGTCCCTTCAGAGTAATGGAAAGTTAAGGTAATAATTGTTACAAGATTGTGAACATTCATGACAATCAAGTTGTGGGAAATTACAACGCTAAGAATTTAAACGCTACTACAGGAAAGTAGAATAGTGAGTTAACTATGGGCTAATTCAGTGTAAAAGAAGACATTTCAAAAGCTTTGTTCCACGCTTTTGCAATGAAAATTGAGAGAGATTTGTACGCGTTTGGTGAGACAAGACAGAAAATTATACAAGTAGTGGAAAGTTTTCTAAATTAGCCCATGTTAAAATTTATCGATGCTGGAAGCGAACACAAAACTGGTTTGGTTAGCGAGTGATTTAACTGAGTTAATTCGGCCCGCCAATAGCAAATTAGTAGTCGCAAGGGGACTCGGAACAAGTTTCGCTAGGATGACAAAGAACCCGAGCAGTCACGAGGACGCCCGAGTGAAAAAGAATGGGGAGAGGAACTAAGCGTGTGGCAAGAGAAAGAAGAGGGGAGCCGATGCGAGGCCGACACGCGACCATGACCAATGGGAAGCCGCCTATTAAAATTAACACCAACGGAGTAATTAACATATATAATTACTAGGACAAAGTTATTACATTAAACCATCATGAAGAGTGTTAAATAATAATTAAGAACGATTGAATATAATTACAGCAGAGTTCTTAATTTATTAATGAAGAGTTTGATCAATTAATATAAGCAACCAGTCAGAGCCATGGAATGAAAAGGACGCGGTTATTGGAAAAGAGACGCGGAGAAAAGACGAGAGGAAGCGATGCTCTTATCAACCACGACTTCGAAGTAGATGGACGTTACAACAAACTAGTCTCCTAGTTGAACGAAAGAGATAGAATTATTCATCGAAGGCACTCAGTAATGTGCATGTAATATTAACACAGACATTCAGCGAGGAAACAATTTTAAATTTATACGATAAAGCTACAGCTTCAAGAATGATGAAAATTCAAAAGTTGAGTGAGGAATTTCATGAAGATTTTACAGGCGTCGTGATGAACGCTTAAACAACTATGGGAACAACGCTATGATGGCATCAAAAACATCCGAAATGACTTAACATCAACATCTCGGGGGAGATTAACATCTCATCTCTCCCGTAATAGAATGTCTACAATCATCAGTCATTTTACCATCTCAAATGATGATCTACAGGGAACTATGGGGGAAGAAGATTGCAAGTTATTCATGTACGAGGGCGACCAGGGAATTACTCGGTGCCGAAGAGAGAAAGGGCTATCCCATCTCAATCATAAGAGTCATCGGTGGAAGGAGGAGACAGCACGATGATGATCGAGTTCGATTCCCAGTACCTGACCGCACGAGAAATTCGGAGGGAGAATTGGAAAAGAATGCTGACCACCACGCAGTCTTAAGCCGCTATAAACATTCCGATTCTAATGGGTAACCAAAGGGAGACCACTTCATGTCAACTCTAACCCAGCACAAGGTAGTCCAAGGATCAACGCTAAATATCCCACTATGTAGAATTGTAGATCTTGAATATCCGACAACTATTGTTGAATGCCATTTTTCTATATTGTTTATTAGTTTATTGCGGTTTTCAATGTTATATTTGTAAAAACATCATGCGGATGTTTGATAGTATTTTTCGACAACTTCGGAATTTTAGGGATTTTTCATTTCGATTTTTCGATTTTTGCGATATTCGAAATTTGAAGGGAGATTTTATAGTTTAATTCAGACTTTATACTTTAGCTCAGGATTTTATAGTTTGTTCAGAATTGTTATTGTAAAGTTCAAACGTGTATTAAATCGAACGATATCTTTGTTTTATTAATAAATGTAATAGTGGAAATGTTTTCCAAGTATGTGAAAGGAGGTATATGTCAAAGAATGTAATTACGAAAGATCTATTGTAGAGATCTAGAGAAAGTCACGAACTGAGAAATAATGAAACGAATTTAGTGAAGAAAGTTTGTAAGTAATGGTTTTTTGAAAGTATTAGAATTTGATGAACAGACATTAAAGAAAGAATTTGTGAAGCATTATAATGTGGAATTAACAGATGCGAACGAGAGCATATTTTGAAGTAAGAAATAAC
This sequence comes from Meconema thalassinum, assembly GCA_946902985.2. Taxonomy (NCBI): domain Eukaryota; kingdom Metazoa; phylum Arthropoda; class Insecta; order Orthoptera; family Tettigoniidae; genus Meconema; species Meconema thalassinum. The sequence continues at coordinate 263,363,524 of OX336397.1, read as the reverse complement.
GTAATGATCAAATGGAAGAAATGTTACAGTTTGTTGAAAGAATTTTGAGAAATGTGAGTGAAGTAGAGAAATAAGATTTTATTTAAAGATTATCATTTTATCGCATTACCTATTAAATTGAGGCAGGGAGAGAACCAGTAATTTTATTATATGTTCATTAAGATTGTGATGACTGAAAGAAGAGTTTATTGTTGGAAAGTATAGAGAAAGAAATGTTATGGAAATTTGCGAAGTATCTCGATGGATGAGATTTATTATTCCCGTTGTAGACGGAGGTATTTGTTGTGAGACAATGAGCCAGTGTGTAGCCATTGATCTATTTTTGAGGAAATGTCTGTAGGGACAGACGCATGTATTTCATGAAAGTAAGAAGTTATAAGAGAATTGTTACGGAAGTTTATTAATTGTGGATGTTATTGAAATAGTCTCAATACAGTTGAAACTCCTTGAAATTCACAGAACAGCGGATCCTGGATGAAGTTAAATCTGATAGAAATTATAGGGTTTAATGGATATTTGTTAAGCTGAGAGTAAACTGAGATCTATTAAATGGTTCTTATCCAAATGTTTGTCATTTATGGTAATTATTCAACGAATGGAAATGTGTATTTTTATTAAGTATTTTTATTACATGAACAGATAAGTTGTAGGAGGTTTTTGAACTAGTCTCTACTTAATTGTATGGATTATGGAATCCCAGATGTTAACGTAAAACACGAACAAGACTAAGTAGAGTGAAGTAATATTTTTATGAAGCCCGTTGAGATTTATAAGTAATGTGGAAGGACAATTACATGTTGTATTGTCGGGAGAAAAGAACGAACGTGTTGTAAATATTTTATTTCTAAGTAAGTAACTGACGAACTACGACGTGATTATTTTCATTGTATAGAATGTTATATTAAAAGTATTTCAGATAAATTCGTAAATAGATTTAGGAGTGTTTTATATTTTAAATTTAAAGCTTAAAACTTTGTGTAGAGATTTTGCGCTTCTTAGAGGAAGAAATATTAATATTAGGGTGCGGGAGATGAATTGTATAGAGTAATGATTAGTGATACGTGCAAGGGCACGTCCCTACGCTTGCAAACATGTATTTGCTCACTTGAAATGACCGCTTGGTCGCTCAGTACCGTCTGTCACCACAAGATGGTAGCTGCAGTCGGACTTTGCAAAGATACAAATAGTTCCTGTTTCTCCCCAATAGGTGGTGTGGGCTTCGCCTTATAAACTCTATATACGCATGACATAATTGAAAGACAATTATGATTCTACGTCATAAAACAAAGAACGGTGTGTATTCTTGATACCGCCAAATTATGAACTTATTAATGACATTGTTGTTTTGATGTGTCACTTCGTGATTGGACAATATTTTATTTACATGAAGACAGTTCGATAAATGACGAGCGATTCTCCGCCATTTTTGTGGAATCCATCAGTGGTCGCCAAGACAAATAAGAAGGACTGGTCGCGAAAGGTGTCTCCGCTGATGGGGGGGCGGTTGCCTCCCCCATCCTCTTCGAAATATAAATATATTCAAGAGAAGATATGAATGCCATTTCTACTTGGAAATGGCCTGTGGTTTTCAGGTTGTGAATTTCTTCGTTTAGACGTGTGAAATGTGATTGCATCTCGAGGCGTACTTCGCTTGTGACATCGAAACGGCACATGGGCGTGTTTGCCATTTTTTGTGAAGCACATGTAATAACATAAAATTATGTGTTAATTATTTTATTTTTATTGTGTCTCCACGGAGAAGGATGTAAGGTACGTTTTTTTTTAATTTAATTTATCTAATTATTTTATTTTGGGAGATCCAAGTTTGGCCGTGTACGAAAGTTGATCTTCTGTTGTGTTCTCGCTTGTAGGCCAAAAATTTCTTTTTCGTTTTAATAACGTTTTCTTATATATATTAAGTTTCTTATTTATTTTTGTTTACCTTCTGGAGACACATTTATTAAGTTATTTCACGTTTATATTATTATTTATATTCCTTTGTCAATCTTGGGATTGACATTGTAATTTATTCATGATCCGGTGCATTTCTCGATTGTAATAGCATTTAGACCTAATTATTTTCCGCCGTCATTTTCTTTACGCTAATGTTTAAATTTAGTTTTATTAATTGTTTGCCGTAATTTTGATCTGGCATGTTTTTGGTGTGGCCATACCTTTTGTTTACAGTGATGCATTGTGGTCTCGGTGTCAGTCCATTTGGCGCGGGTCTCAATACCAGGCGTGTTGTGAATTAACTTAATCCTTTTTTAGTGTAATCTTGTTAATGTTAATTTCGTGATTTTTGGTAATGTCCTTGTGTTTTCCGCCGGCGTGCATATCATTTATTTATTTATTTTCTATCCAATTTTTTATTTTATTTTAAAGTTTAATTTAAATTCAATCCTTAATTTTTTGGGCATGGCCTCAACATCTGCATGTCGGATCGTGATTGCATTTCCTTGCAATTTATCAAGCCCGTTCTCATTGTGTTGTGCATGTAAATTTTTTTTAACCTTTGGGCTGTTAAATTTTATTTTATTTTAAATTAAATCTTACCTCTTCTTGGCTTTTGCAAGCAAGCATGTTAGGCGCTATCTGGCCTTCTTGTAAATTTTGTGTGGATTGATGCATGTTCAGTTTGGGTGAAGGTTCTTTAAATTTTTAATATTAAACCTATTATTATTTTTTTAATTCTTTGCTTGTGGCATTATTTCACCGACGGGTGTTCCGTTGGTTTTTGGGGGGTGTTTGTACGATAGCCTGTGGGTGTTGGCCCCTTCTCCATCTTCCTTCCACTCCTTTGGAGCTCTTCTGTTGGGACATGTCATCTGGAGGTGATGTTGCTGCGGAAGTGACCCGGACCCCTGAATACAGGTAAGTTGGCCCATCCACGTTTCCCGTACTCGTCCCATCCTGGTAAGCAAAGCGTTGGTTATCGAGTAGCCGACGTGTTGCTCGCCAGTGCCGTCCACCAATGCTGTAGAGGGGGGGTAGCATTTTTGTATTCTTGATACCGCCAAATTATGAACTTATTAATGACATTGTTGTTTTGATGTGTCACTTCGTGATTGGACAATATTTTATTTACATGAAGACAGTTCGATAAATAACGAGCGATTCTCCGCCATTTTTGTGGAATCCATCAGTGGTCGCCAAGACAAATAAGAAGGACTGGTCGCGAAAGGTGTCTCCGCTGATGGGGGGGGGGGGCGGTTGCCTCCCCCATCCTCTTCGAAATATAAATATATTCAAGAGAAGATATGAATGCCATTTCTACTTGGAAATGGCCTGTGGTTTTCAGGTTGTGAATTTCTTCGTTTAGACGTGTGAAATGTGATTGCATCTCGAGGCGTACTTCGCTTGTGACATCGAAACGGCACATGGGCGTGTTTGCCATTTTTTGTGAAGCACATGTAATAACATAAAATTATGTGTTAATTATTTTATTTTTATTGTGTCTCCACGGAGAAGGATGTAAGGTACGTTTTTTTTTAAATTTAATTTATCTAATTATTTTATTTTGGGAGATCCAAGTTTGGCCGTGTACGAAAGTTGATCTTCTGTTGTGTTCTCGCTTGTAGGCCAAAAATTTCTTTTTCGTTTTAATAACGTTTTCTTATATATATTAAGTTTCTTATTTATTTTTGTTTACCTTCTGGAGACACATTTATTAAGTTATTTCACGTTTATATTATTATTTATATTCCTTTGTCAATCTTGGGATTGACATTGTAATTTATTCATGATCCGGTGCATTTCTCGATTGTAATAGCATTTAGACCTAATTATTTTCCGCCGTCATTTTCTTTACGCTAATGTTTAAATTTAGTTTTATTAATTGTTTGCCGTAATTTTGATCTGGCATGTTTTTGGTGTGGCCATACCTTTTGTTTACAGTGATGCATTGTGGTCTCGGTGTCAGTCCATTTGGCGCGGGTCTCAATACCAGGCGTGTTGTGAATTAACTTAATCCTTTTTTAGTGTAATCTTGTTAATGTTAATTTCGTGATTTTTGGTAATGTCCTTGTGTTTTCCGCCGGCGTGCATATCATTTATTTATTTATTTTCTATCCAATTTTTTATTTTATTTTAAAGTTTAATTTAAATTCAATCCTTAATTTTTTGGGCATGGCCTCAACATCTGCATGTCGGATCGTGATTGCATTTCCTTGCAATTTATCAAGCCCGTTCTCATTGTGTTGTGCATGTAAATTTTTTTTAACCTTTGGGCTGTTAAATTTTATTTTATTTTAAATTAAATCTTACCTCTTCTTGGCTTTTGCAAGCAAGCATGTTAGGCGCTATCTGGCCTTCTTGTAAATTTTGTGTGGATTGATGCATGTTCAGTTTGGGTGAAGGTTCTTTAAATTTTTAATATTAAACCTATTATTATTTTTTTAATTCTTTGCTTGTGGCATTATTTCACCGACGGGTGTTCCGTTGGTTTTTGGGGGGTGTTTGTACGATAGCCTGTGGGTGTTGGCCCCTTCTCCATCTTCCTTCCACTCCTTTGGAGCTCTTCTGTTGGGACATGTCATCTGGAGGTGATGTTGCTGCGGAAGTGACCCGGACCCCTGAATACAGGTAAGTTGGCCCATCCACGTTTCCCGTACTCGTCCCATCCTGGTAAGCAAAGCGTTGGTTATCGAGTAGCCGACGTGTTGCTCGCCAGTGCCGTCCACCAATGCTGTAGAGGGGGGGTAGCATTTTGGTAGCAGATCCCGCTCATGTTCACTTCCGTAACTATCCCCTCCCCAGTACCCACAGGCTGTTTTATGGACCCCTCTAATACTGATGGGTCAGTTGTTGGTGGGATTTTGTCAGGAAAGTGCACTTAATGTTATGTTTTGCTAATCCTTGTCGTTATTGTGTTTCATGTTGCCTCTGGATATCCATGTGGTATGCTGGATGTAAGGTGTCCTGTTTTTAAACGAGTTGTTTACCCCTGTATTTTACCCTGTTTGTGTGCAACATCCCCAATGAAGATGCAGCTCGGTGAGTGTCTGACATGTGTTCTTGGCATGGGAAATGGGATTTCTTAATGTTCTAATAGCCTATATGCTGCGTGTGAAGGAATCCTGGAGCCCCGTCGGAAGCTGGTAGCCTGATTGTTTGTGCCTATTTTTGTGATTTAGCTCCCTGTTCTCGAGCCAAGCAGGTGGTGACGTGTGCAGTTCTGGACAGCATGGTGCATGATTTGGTGTAGTAGGGTGGCTGTGTTTGAGTGTCAGCCTAATCTTTGGTGATGGTAATTGCTGGTTGTGGTACTGTTGTGAAAGTGTAAACTGTCCTTGTAATTCCTGAAATTTGTTTCCTTCTATATTGGTTGTCTGCATTCTGTGTTTTCCAAAATGGCCGACAACAATAGTGTTTTCAATTTAATCGACTTAAGCGATAACCTTGTGAATTTAGAGAGTTCTTCTGGGGTTGATCGTGAATCACCTCTGTTTACTAGGTCTGAGGTTTTGGGGTCGATTACCAGTAGTAGTTTGCCTGCCCCTTTGTTGCCTGGCGCTGGCTCGTCCATACCACTTAATCCTGCATACGGTCATTCTTCTCATGTTAGGTCACGTAGTGATTTCCTGGGTCCTGCCGACCCATTGCATCCCAGTTCTTTCTCTAGTAATATTAATGTTTTGTCGCCTGTAGAGGGTGTGCAAGCGGGCTACCCTGGTAACAATGTCTCTATTCCTAATGCTACGTTCTCACCTACCGTTAATTATGGGTCGATTCCTCACCCTATTTCTGGTTTCTTAACTAAATTAAAGCATTTCAACCTTGATGACGTTACCCAAGTGGTTCAATTTTTAAAGCAAGTGGTCGAGTTGGGTAACCATGCCTCGATTTTTGGGATGTCGGAAGTTCAGATTTTCCAACTTTTGTATCCAGTTGCATCCGGTATGCTGCGCGATAAGCTTGTTGAAGCTATCCACCTCCGCATGTCCTTAGCCATGTTTATTAGGGAAGTGTTGTGGTTTTTTGTCCCTGAGAGCGCCCTAAGTGCTCTCGAGCATAAGTTCCTTTATCGTGTCCAAAGGCTGGACGAGTCCCTTAGCGACTATGTCAGTGACATTAAGGTGTATGCCCAGGTTTTTGCATCCCCTTTAACCGAGCGACAGTTGGTGTCATCAATTGTGAATGGGTTTTCGCCTCAATATAGGTCATACATGACTATGTGTACCAGGCCTTCGTCATTCGTCGAGCTGAAACAGGTCGTTATAGAGGCTATGGCTGTGAAGCATGCAGATTCCCTTCGTGTAGCTAATGTTCCTCCTCCTTCCTTGATGGCTTGTCCCCCTCCTTCCTTGATGTCTCGTCCCCCACCTAAGGTTATGTTTCATCCTCGACCTAATATTAAGTGCCACTCGTGCGGTGGAGTGGGACATGTCAAGAAGGTGTGTCCGAGTAACCAGGCTGTGTTTCGCCAATGACAGAACGTTGAGGAGACCAATTCGGGTGTTACTTCCAAGGATATTTCTGTGTGTAAGAATTTCGGAAAACCCTGTGAAGTTTCTGGTCGCCCTACCAATGATAGTCTTGATAACTCTATGAAAGCTAATTCATCATGTGCTAATTCTGCTTTTGTCGCTGGCCTACCTAACCTGTCGGTGAGCAATGGCGTGGTAAGTCAGCCTAATTCCAAACGTTGTGTGAAACCTGTGGTGCGGGTGTCCTCGTCACCTACTTGTAATCGTGTTAAAGTGTGTAATGATTTTGGAATTTCTCCTGTGGCTAAAGGAATATCCCCGTTTATTGAAATTTGTGTTAATGACGAGCCCGTTTCCGCATTGCTTGATTCTGGTAGTGTCGCATCCTTTATAAGCGAGGACTGGTTTTTATCTATGAAGAGTGTTTGCAAGTTTCCTGAGTTAGAGCCTAACAATGAATCTTTTATTTCGGCAAATTGTTCAAACTTAAATATTTTGGGTAGTATGACAGTCAAAATTCATATTCTAAATTTTTCTTGGAAATTTAAATTTTTGGTTGCCAGAAATCTTTCTTGTGCTGTGGTCATTGGAGCTAATTTCATGTCACACGTTGGTATGCTTCTTGATTTTGGTGCTCGCAACTTATGGTTTAAGTTTAATCCACAGAGTAAATTATCGTTTAACCCACTTTTATCTTCTCCTGCTGTCAATTCTGTTACTGAACCTATGACTATTGAGGATCTCGATCTGGAAAATTTAACGAGTCTTCAAAGGGAGGCCATTAAGAGGTTATGTCAGGAATATGGCGATGTGTTTACTGACAAGCTGGGTGTAACCCATTTGATGTAGTACAAGATTGAGCTAACCGATTCTGTGCCGGTGCGTTCCAGCCCGTATCGCCTTGCCCCGCCCAAGATGGCTGAACTTCGTAAGATTATCGATAAGATGTTAGAAGAAGGTGTAATCCAACCCTCTATCTCTGCCTACTCATCCCCTGTATTTCTTGTGCCAAAACCTAACGGTGGCTTTCGGCCGGTGGTCGACTATAGGGCCCTTAATCAAAAAGTTGTTTTGCAGTCCATTCCTTTGCCGGACCTTCGCACATGTTTTAGTTGGTTTCGCAACGCGAAGGTGTTCACGATCCTCGATTTAAATTCTTCCTACTTCCAAATTCCCCTCTCTCCTGAATCCAGGCATGTTACTGCTTTTTCCACTGACTGGAACCTGTTTGAATATGCCCGTGTCCCGTTTGGCCTATCCACCGGAGCCGCTGTGTTGAGCAGACTTCTGGACAAGGTATTTTCAGAAATTAAATTCAAGTTTGTGTACCACTACCTTGACGATGTGGTGATCTATTCCGAATCCTTCGAGGAACACGTTGATCATCTGAAAATTGTACTTGATCGGTTGCGTGACGCTGGACTTACCGTCAAATTGTCCAAGGTTTCCTTTGCCAAGCCCAAAATTTCCTTCTTGGGTCATATTGTCTCTGAATCTGGTATCTCAGTGGATCAATCTCGTACGCAGGCCATCAGAGATTTTAAACCACCCAAGAACGCCAAGGGTGTTGCTCGTTACATTGGAATGGTCAACTTCTTTCGCAAGTTTATCAGTAACTTTGCCGACCGGGCTGCTCCTCTAAATCAATTACGCAAAAGGCTGTGAAGTTCGAGTGGGGTCCCTCTCAGCAAGCAGCCTTCGAAAATCTTAAGCTTGCGCTCTCTAACGCCCCTGTGTTAGCCATTCCGGATTTTGGGAAGCAGTTCATTGTGCAGACTGATGCGTCTGGTCGTGGTGTTGGTTGTGTCCTTCTGCAGGAATCTGATCTGGGTCGGCAACCCATTGCATACGCTTCACGTACCTTAACGGACGCAGAGAGGAAGTATTCTATTTACGAACTTGAGGGCTTAGCTGTGTTGTTCGCTCTAGAAAAATTCCGTATGTATCTTGAGCACACCAAGTTTCTCCTTGAGACCGATAACCAAGCCTTGAGCTGGGTCTTAGGGAAACCCCGCAAAACTGGTAGAATTGCTAGGTGGGCAACTAGGATTCTGTCGTTCCAGTTCACTGTCCAACATATTCGTGGGTCCGAAAATGCGGTAGCTGATTCTTTAAGCCGCATGTACGAGGAAACAGCTGAAGAGGATGTTCAGGAATGCGAACCTGTAAACCTTGTATCTGCTGTAAATTGTGTCAATGCCGTTCTTAGCAATTCCCCTGTGCTTTTTGAGGATGTGAGACGATTCCAGAATGAAGACCCCTCCTTGTCTAGCCTTATTGACCGAATCAATTCTGGTGAAGTGATCAAGCCCTACTCTCTGAAGGACGGTGTGTTGTGTTGTTCGTCTCGTCATGACCGCCTACCTAAAATTGTGCTCCCGTCAATCCTCATTCCGGAAATCTTTCGTTACTATCATGAATCTCCTATTGGTGGCCACCTAGGAGTATTCAAGACCCGAGCTAAAATCAGACGGTTTTTCATTTGGCAAGGTATGGATGGCGACATCAGGAGGCTCATCAGGAGTTGTGCTGCATGCAGTATTAGCAAACCTCCGGTTTCTACTAAAGTTGGCCTGTTGGCATCTGAACCGGCATCTAGACCCATGGAGAGGCTTTTTATCGACCATGTTGGACCGTTCCCTCGCTCTGGTCGGGGAAACCAATTTGCGCTTGTTTGCACTGACGGTTTCTCCCGGTTTAGTTGGATTTTCCCCACCAGACAGGCTACGACCAGTTCCGTCATAAAGTGTCTTAATTCCATCTTCTCGTCTTTTGGGCCGTGTCAGTATCTGGTGTCAGATAATGCCAAGTGCTTTGTATCTCATCAGTTCCGTCAATTCTTGTTTGATTATGCTATTTCGCACGTAACCACCACTCCCTATTTTCCTAACCCGTCTCTTGCTGAGCGAGTCAATCGTAATCTCCGTTCTGCTCTGATTGCTTTCCACCATGACGACCATGCCAAGTGGGATTCTAATTTGCATTGGCTCAATTTTGCTTTCAACACCGCCGTGCATGAGAGCACGCAAGCTACCCCTTTTTCGCTAATGTTTTCCTTTATGGCTAATTCTCCGTTGTCTAATCTGTGGAACCTGCACGATCTCCTTCCTGACAGTTTCACGCCCGAGGATATGAGGGCGAAATTCGACAAGGCTAGAGAGAATATTAAGGTATCCCATGACCAACTTGCCAGGCGACACAATGCCTGTCGCAAGCCAGCTGATTTGGAAATTGGTGATGTTGTGTACGTCCGCAATTTCGAGCCCAAGGGCGTCAGTAATCTTGTCTCAAGCAAGTTAACCCCTCGTTTTAAAGGCCCATGCTATGTAGAGGCATTCTTGACTCCTGTTACTCTTCTTGTTCGAAACCCTAAGGCCAACAAAATTTCTAGAGTGCATCTATCACACATTAAACGAGGTGGAGACGTTTCTAATGAGGAAATGCTACCATAAATTTTGTAAAACTGAGCTTGTATAATGTAGAGTATCCATAACCTTCATGGAAGCCTTCAAGCCTCTGTTCCTTGTGGAATTTTGAATTTAATTGGATTTGAACACTCTGGTGGGATACAAAATGTAAATGTTGGGAAGTTCCCATTGTAATGGTAAATTGTAAAAGTGTACCTAAATTTGATGTTTCATAGGAGATGCTAACATGTAAGTTGGGCTCGGTGGGAGACCTAACTCATGGTAACCTTGTAATCTTGTTCCCTTTGGGAATTGTAGTGGTCATTCCTTTACCGTGGTCCCTTCGAAATGTATAGTCGTCTAACTCATGTAATCTTGTAATGTACTTCGAATCTGTAAAAATGTAAACTTGTTAATGAAACCTTGTAAGCACGGATCTAGGGCTTGGTCAAAAATTTTCTTCATTTAAATTCAAACTTGTTTCTCTTTGTAAAATGTAGTAAGATATTGTAAATTCTGTAATACTTTTTTGAAACTAGATTAACTTTTATTTTTGTAAATGGCTGCGCACGCGTCGAATCATATCTTGCACATTGCGTCATCCTACTTCGTCTAAAACGACCTACATTGGACTTGTTGAAAATTTTTCCTAACGTGTCTCGGACTCTGAAAGCACTGCTGGTGCTGGTGTACTGCGTTTCTGAAGGTTTTTGGACACAGTGAAGCTGTTAACTAAGTGGTTTGCGAGGTGATCAATTATCCCTTCACTGATAATCTGACCCTGCATTCTTCCTAACCAAAACGATGCGGTTTCATCCATCAATTGGAGTTAACTGGTGAACATTATCTTCGGGAAGCATCTCTGGTGAATCGACAAGTTAAGGAGTACTGTCTATGCCTTGGCATTTTCGTGAACGGTGTTCACGCTTAAGGGAGGGAGACTGATACGTGCAAGGGCACGTCCCTACGCTTGCAAACATGTATTTGTTCACTTGAAATGACCGCTTGGTCGCTCAGTACCGTCTGTCACCACAAGATGGTAGCTGCAGTCGGACTTTGCAAAGATACAAATAGTTCCTGTTTCTCCCCAATAGGTGGTGTGGGCTTCGCCTTATAAACTCTATATACGCATGACATAATTGAAAGACAATTATGATTCTACGTCATAAAACAAAGAACGGTGTGTATTCTTGATACCGCCAAATTATGAACTTATTAATGACATTGTTGTTTTGATGTGTCACTTCGTGATTGGACAATATTTTATTTACATGAAGACAGTTCGATAAAAGACGAGCGATTCTCCGCCATTTTTGTGGAATCCATCAGTGGTCGCCAAGACAAATAAGAAGGACTGGTCGCGAAAGGTGTCTCCGCTGATGGGGGGGCGGTTGCCTCCCCCATCCTCTTCGAAATATAAATATATTCAAGAGAAGATATGAATGCCATTTCTACTTGGAAATGGCCTGTGGTTTTCAGGTTGTGAATTTCTTCGTTTAGACGTGTGAAATGTGATTGCATCTCGAGGCGTACTTCGCTTGTGACATCGAAACGGCACATGGGCGTGTTTGCCATTTTTTGTGAAGCACATGTAATAACATAAAATTATGTGTTAATTATTTTATTTTTATTGTGTCTCCACGGAGAAGGATGTAAGGTACGTTTTTTTTTTAATTTAATTTATCTAATTATTTTATTTTGGGAGATCCAAGTTTGGCCGTGTACGAAAGTTGATCTTCTGTTGTGTTCTCGCTTGTAGGCCAAAAATTTCTTTTTAGTTTTAATAACGTTTTCTTATATATATTAAGTTTCTTATTTATTTTTGTTTACCTTCTGGAGACACATTTATTAAGTTATTTCACGTTTATATTATTATTTATATTCCTTTGTCAATCTTGGGATTGACATTGTAATTTATTCATGATCCGGTGCATTTCTCGATTGTAATAGCATTTAGACCTAATTATTTTCCGCCGTCATTTTCTTTACGCTAATGTTTAAATTTAGTTTTATTAATTGTTTGCCGTAATTTTGATCTGGCATGTTTTTGGTGTGGCCATACCTTTTGTTTACAGTGATGCATTGTGGTCTCGGTGTCAGTCCATTTGGCGCGGGTCTCAATACCAGGCGTGTTGTGAATTAACTTAATCCTTTTTTAGTGTAATCTTGTTAATGTTAATTTCGTGATTTTTGGTAATGTCCTTGTGTTTTCCGCCGGCGTGCATATCATTTATTTATTTATTTTCTATCCAATTTTTTATTTTTTATTTTAAAGTTTAATTTAAATTCAATCCTTAATTTTTTGGGCATGGCCTCAACATCTGCATGTCGGATCGTGATTGCATTTCCTTGCAATTTATCAAGCCCGTTCTCATTGTGTTGTGCATGTAAATTCTTTTTTAACCTTTGGGCTGTTAAATTTTATTTTATTTTCAATTAAATCTTACCTCTTCTTGGCTTTTGCAAGCAAGCATGTTAGGCGCTATCTGGCCTTCTTGTAAATTTTGTGTGGATTGATGCATGTTCAGTTTGGGTGAAGGTTCTTTAAATTTTTAATATTAAACCTATTATTATTTTTTTAATTCTTTGCTTGTGGCATTATTTCACCGACGGGTGTTCCGTTGGTTTTTGGGGGGTGTTTGTACGATAGCCTGTGTGTGTTGGCCCCTTCTCCATCTTCCTTCCACTCCTTTGGAGCTCTTCTGTTGGGACATGTCATCTGGAGGTGATGTTGCTGCGGAAGTGACCCGGACCCCTGAATACAGGTAAGTTGGCCCATCCACGTTTCCCGTACTCGTCCCATCCTGGTGAGCAAAGCGTTGGTTATCGAGTAGCCGACGTGTTGCTCGCCAGTGCCGTCCACCAATGCTGTAGAGGGGGGGGGGAGCATTTTGGTAGCAGATCCCGCTCATGTTCACTTCCGTAACTATCCCCTCCCCAGTACCCACAGGCTGTTTTATGGACCCCTCTAATACTGATGGGTCAGTTGTTGGTGGGATTTTGTCAGGAAAGTGCACTTAATGTTATGTTTTGCTAATCCTTGTCGTTATTGTGTTTCATGTTGCCTCTGGATATCCATGTGGTATGCTGGATGTAAGGTGTCCTGTTTTTAAACGAGGCGTTTACCCCTGTATTTTACCCTGTTTGTGTGCAACATCCCCAATGAAGATGCAGCTCGGTGAGTGTCTGACATGTGTTCTTGGCATGGGAAATGGGATTTCTTAATGTTCTAATAGCCTATATGCTGCGTGTGAAGGAATCCTGGAGCCCCGTCGGAAGCTGGTAGCCTGATTGTTTGTGCCTATTTTTGTGATTTAGCTCCCTGTTCTCGAGCCAAGCAGGTGGTGACGTGTGCAGTTCTGGACAGCATGGTGCATGATTTGGTGTAGTAGGGTGGCTGTGTTTGAGTGTCAGCCTAATCTTTGGTGATGGTAATTGCTGGTTGTGGTACTGTTGTGAAAGTGTAAACTGTCCTTGTAATTCCTGAAATTTGTTTCCTTCTATATTGGTTGTCTGCATTCTGTGTTTTCCAAAATGGCCGACAACAATAGTGTTTTCAATTTAATCGACTTAAGCGATAACCTTGTGAATTTAGAGAGTTCTTCTGGGGTTGATCGTGAATCACCTCTGTTTACTAGGTCTGAGGTTTTGGGATCGATTACCAGTAGTAGTTTGCCTGCCCCTTTGTTGCCTGGCGCTGGCTCGTCCATACCACTTAATCCTGCATACGGTCATTCTTCTCATGTTAGGTCACGTAGTGATTTCCTGGGTCCTGCCGACCCATTGCATCCCAGTTCTTTCTCTAGTAATATTAATGTTTTGTCGCCTGTAGAGGGTGTGCAAGCGGGCTACCCTGGTAACAATGTCTCTATTCCTAATGCTACGTTCTCACCTACCGTTAATTATGGTTCGATTCCTCACCCTATTTCTGGTTTCTTAACTAAATTAAAGCATTTCAACCTTGATGACGTTACCCAAGTGGTTCAATTTTTAAAGCAAGTGGTCGAGTTGGGTAACCATGCCTCGATTTTTGGGATGTCGGAAGTTCAGATTTTCCAACTTTTGTATCCAGTTGCATTCGGTATGCTGCGCGATAAGCTTGTTGAAGCTATCCACCTCCGCATGTCCTTAGCCATGTTTATTAGGGAAGTGTTGTGGTTTTTTGTCCCTGCGAGCGCCCTAAGTGCTCTCGAGCATAAGTTCCTTTATCGTGTCCAAAGGCTGGACGAGTCCCTTAGCGACTATGTCAGTGACATTAAGGTGTATGCCCAGGTTTTTGCATCCCCTTTAACCGAGCGACAGTTGGTGTCATCAATTGTGAATGGGTTTTCGCCTCAATATAGGTCATACATGACTATGTGTACCAGGCCTTCGTCATTCGTCGAGCTGAAACAGGTCGTTATAGAGGCTATGGCTGTGAAGCATGCAGATTCCCTTCGTGTAGCTAATGTTCCTCCTCCTTCCTTGATGGCTTGTCCCCCTCCTTCCTTGATGTCTCGTCCCCCACCTAAGGTTATGTTTCATCCTCGACCTAATATTAAGTGCCACTCGTGCGGTGGAGTGGGACATGTCAAGAAGGTGTGTCCGAGTAACCAGGCTGTGTTTCGCCAATGACAGAACGTTGAGGAGACCAATTCGGGTGTTACTTCCAAGGATATTTCTGTGTGTAAGAATTTCGGAAAACCCTGTGAAGTTTCTGGTCGCCCTACCAATGATAGTCTTGATAACTCTATGAAAGCTAATTCATCATGTGCTAATTCTGCTTTTGTCGCTGGCCTACCTAACCTGTCGGTGAGCAATGGCGTGGTAAGTCAGCCTAATTCCAAACGTTGTGTGAAACCTGTGGTGCGGGTGTCCTCGTCACCTACTTGTAATCGTGTTAAAGTGTGTAATGATTTTGGAATTTCTCCTGTGGCTAAAGGAATATCCCCGTTTATTGAAATTTGTGTTAATGACGATCCCGTTTCCGCATTGCTTGATTCTGGTAGTGTCGCATCCTTTATAAGCGAGGACTGGTTTTTATCTATGAAGAGTGTTTGCAAGTTTCCTGAGTTAGAGCCTAACAATGAATCTTTTATTTCGGCAAATTGTTCAAACTTAAATATTTTGGGTAGTATGACAGTCAAAATTCATATTCTAAATTTTTCTTGGAAATTTAAATTTTTGGTTGCCAGAAATCTTTCTTGTGCTGTGGTCATTGGAGCTAATTTCATGTCACACGTTGGTATGCTTCTTGATTTTGGTGCTCGCAACTTATGGTTTAAGTTTAATCCACAGAGTAAATTATCGTTTAACCCACTTTTATCTTCTCCTGCTGTCAATTTTGTTACTGAACCTATGACTATTGAGGATCTCGATCTGGAAAATTTAACGAGTCTTCAAAGGGAGGCCATTAAGAGGTTATGTCAGGAATATGGCGATGTGTTTACTGACAAGCTGGGTGTAAACCATTTGATGGAGTACAAGATTGAGCTAACCGATTCTGTGCCGGTGCGTTCCAGCCCGTATCGCCTTGCCCCGCCCAAGATGGCTGAACTTCGTAAGATTATCGATAAGATGTTAGAAGAAGGTGTAATCCAACCCTCTATCTCTGCCTACTCATCCCCTGTATTTCTTGTGCCAAAACCTAACGGTGGTTTTCGGCCGGTGGTCGACTATAGGGCCCTTAATCAAAAAGTTGTTTTGCAGTCCATTCCTTTGCCGGACCTTCGCACATGTTTTAGTTGGTTTCGCAACGCGAAGGTGTTCACGATCCTCGATTTAAATTCTTCCTACTTCCAAATTCCCCTCTCTCCTGAATCCAGGCATGTTACTGCTTTTTCCACTGACTGGAACCTGTTTGAATATGCCCGTGTCCCGTTTGGCCTATCCACCGGAGCCGCTGTGTTGAGCAGACTTCTGGACAAGGTATTTTCAGAAATTAAATTCAAGTTTGTGTACCACTACCTTGACGATGTGGTGATCTATTCCGAGTCCTTCGAGGAACACGTTGATCATCTGAAAATTGTACTTGATCGGTTGCGTGACGCTGGACTTACCGTCAAATTGTCCAAGGTTTCCTTTGCCAAGCCCAAAATTTCCTTCTTGGGTCATATTGTCTCTGAATCTGGTATCTCAGTGGATCAATCTCGTACGCAGGCCATCAGAGATTTTAAACCACCCAAGAACGCCAAGGGTGTTGCTCGTTACATTGGAATGGTCAACTTCTTTCGCAAGTTTATCAGTAACTTTGCCGACCGGGCTGCTCCTCTAAATCAATTACGCAAAAGGCTGTGAAGTTCGAGTGGGGTCCCTCTCAGCAAGCAGCCTTCGAAGATCTTAAGCTTGCGCTCTCTAACGCCCCTGTGTTAGCCATTCCGGATTTTGGGAAGCAGTTCATTGTGCAGACTGATGCGTCTGGTCGTGGTGTTGGTTGTGTCCTTCTGCAGGAATCTGATCTGGGTCGGCAACCCATTGCATACGCTTCACGTACCTTAACGGACGCAGAGAGGAAGTATTCTATTTACGAACTTGAGGGCTTAGCTGTGTTGTTCGCTCTAGAAAAATTCCGTATGTATCTTGAGCACACCAAGTTTCTCCTTGAGACCGATAACCAAGCCTTGAGCTGGGTCTTAGGGAAACCCCGCAAAACTGGTAGAATTGCTAGGTGGGCAACTAGGATTCTGTCGTTCCAGTTCACTGTCCAACATATTCGTGGGTCCGAAAATGCGGTAGCTGATTCTTTAAGCCGCATGTACGAGGAAACAGCTGAAGAGGATGTTCAGGAATGCGAACCTGTAAACCTTGTATCTGCTGTAAATTGTGTCAATGCCGTTCTTAGCAATTCCCCTGTGCTTTTTGAGGATGTGAGACGATTCCAGAATGAAGACCCCTCCTTGTCTAGCCTTATTGACCGAATCAATTCTGGTGAAGTGATCAAGCCCTACTCTCTGAAGGACGGTGTGTTGTGTTGTTCGTCTCGTCATGACCGCCTACCTAAAATTGTGCTCCCGTCAATCCTCATTCCGGAAATCTTTCGTTACTATCATGAATCTCCTATTGGTGGCCACCTAGGAGTATTCAAGACCCGAGCTAAAATCAGACGGTTTTTCATTTGGCAAGGTATGGATGGCGACATCAGGAGGCTCATCAGGAGTTGTGCTGCATGCAGTATTAGCAAACCTCCGGTTTCTACTAAAGTTGGCCTGTTGGCATCTGAACCGGCATCTAGACCCATGGAGAGGCTTTTTATCGACCATGTTGGACCGTTCCCTCGCTCTGGTCGGGGAAACCAATTTGCGCTTGTTTGCACTGACGGTTTCTCCCGGTTTAGTTGGATTTTCCCCACCAGACAGGCTACGACCAGTTCCGTCATAAAGTGTCTTAATTCCATCTTCTCGTCTTTTGGGCCGTGTCAGTATCTGGTGTCAGATAATGCCAAGTGCTTTGTATCTCATCAGTTCCGTCAATTCTTGTTTGATTATGCTATTTCGCACGTAACCACCACTCCCTATTTTCCTAACCCGTCTCTTGCTGAGCGAGTCAATCGTAATCTCCGTTCTGCTCTGATTGCTTTCCACCACGACGACCATGCCAAGTGGGATTCTAATTTGCATTGGCTCAATTTTTCTTTCAACACCGCCGTGCATGAGAGCACGCAAGCTACCCCTTTTTCGCTAATGTTTTCCTTTATGGCTAATTCTCCGTTGTCTAATCTGTGGAACCTGCACGATCTCCTTCCTGACAGTTTCACGCCCGAGGATATGAGGGCGAAATTCGACAAGGCTAGAGAGAATATTAAGGTATCCCATGACCAACTTGCCAGGCGACACAATGCCTGTCGCAAGCCAGCTGATTTGGAAATTGGTGATGTTGTGTACGTCCGCAATTTCGAGCCCAAGGGCGTCAGTAATCTTGTCTCAAGCAAGTTAACCCCTCGTTTTAAAGGCCCATGCTATGTAGAGGCATTCTTGACTCCTGTTACTCTTCTTGTTCGAAACCCTAAGGCCAACAAAATTTCTAGAGTGCATCTATCACACATTAAACGAGGTGGAGACGTTTCTAATGAGGAAATGCTACCATAAATTTTGTAAAACTGAGCTTGTATAATGTAGAGTATCCATAACCTTCATGGAAGCCTTCAAGCCTCTGTTCCTTGTGGAATTTTGAATTTAATTGGATTTGAACACTCTGGTGGGATACAAAATGTAAATGTTGGGAAGTTCCCATTGTAATGGTAAATTGTAAAAGTGTACCTAAATTTGATGTTTCATAGGAGATGCTAACATGTAAGTTGGGCTCGGTGGGAGACCTAACGCATGGTAACCTTGTATTCCTGTTCCCTTTGGGAATTGTAGTGGTCATTCCTTTACCGTGGTCCCTTCGAAATGTATAGTCGTCTAACTCATGTAATCTTGTAATGTACTTCGAATCTGTAAAAATGTAAACTTGTTAATGAAACCTTGTAAGCACGGATCTAGGGCTTGGTCAAAAATTTTCTTCATTTAAATTCAAACTTGTTTCTCTTTGTAAAATGTAGTAAGATATTGTAAATTCTGTAATACTTTTTTGAAACTAGATTAACTTCTATTTTTGTAAATGGCTGCGCACGCGTCGAATCATATCTTGCACATTGCGTCATCCTACTTCGTCTAAAACGACCTACATTGGACTTGTTGAAAATTTTTCCTAACGTGTCTCGGACTCTGAAAGCACTGCTGGTGCTGGTGTACTGCGTTTCTGAAGGTTTTTGGACACAGTGAAGCTGTTACCTAAGTGGTTTGCGAGGTGATCAATTATCCCTTCACTGATAATCTGACCCTGCATTCTTCCTAACCAAAACGATGCGGTTTCATCCATCAATTGGAGTTAACTGGTGAACATTATCTTCGGGAAGCATCTCTGGTGAATCGACAAGTTAAGGAGTACTGTCTATGCCTTGGCATTTTCGTGAACGGTGTTCACGCTTAAGGGAGGGAGACTGATACGTGCAAGGGCACGTCCCTACGCTTGCAAACATGTATTTGTTCACTTGAAATGACCGCTTGGTCGCTCAGTACCGTCTGTCACCACAAGATGGTAGCTGCAGTCGGACTTTGCAAAGATACAAATAGTTCCTGTTTCTCCCCAATAGGTGGTGTGGGCTTCGCCTTATAAACTCTATATACGCATGACATAATTGAAAGACAATTATGAATCTACGTCATAAAACAAAGAACGGTGTGTATTCTTGATACCGCCAAATTATGAACTTATTAATGACATTGTTGTTTTGATGTGTCACTTCGTGATTGGACAATATTTTATTTACATGAAGACAGTTCGATAAATGACGAGCGATTCTCCGCCATTTTTGTGGAATCCATCAGTGGTCGCCAAGACAAATAAGAAGGACTGGTCGCGAAAGGTGTCTCCGCTGATGGGGGGGGGGGCGGTTGCCTCCCCCATCCTCTTCGAAATATAAATATATTCAAGAGAAGATATGAATGCCATTTCTACTTGGAAATGGCCTGTGGTTTTCAGGTTGTGAATTTCTTCGTTTAGACGTGTGAAATGTGATTGCATCTCGAGGCGTACTTCGCTTGTGACATCGAAACGGCACATGGGCGTGTTTGCCATTTTTTGTGAAGCACATGTAATAACATAAAATTATGTGTTAATTATTTTATTTTTATTGTGTCTCCACGGAGAAGGATGTAAGGTACGTTTTTTTTTTAATTTAATTTATCTAATTATTTTATTTTGGGAGATCCAAGTTTGGCCGTGTACGAAATTTGATCTTCTGTTGTGTTCTCGCTTGTAGGCCAAAAATTTCTTTTTCATTTTAATAACGTTTTCTTATATATATTAAGTTTCTTATTTATTTTTGTTTACCTTCTGGAGACACATTTATTAAGTTATTTCACGTTTATATTATTATTTATATTCCTTTGTCAATCTTGGGATTGACATTGTAATTTATTCATGATCCGGTGCATTTCTCGATTGTAATAGCATTTAGACCTAATTATTTTCCGCCGTCATTTTCTTTACGCTAATGTTTAAATTTAGTTTTATTAATTGTTTGCCGTAATTTTGATCTGGCATGTTTTTGGTGTGGCCATACCTTTTGTTTACAGTGATGCATTGTGGTCTCGGTGTCAGTCCATTTGGCGCGGGTCTCAATACCAGGCGTGTTGTGAATTAACTTAATCCTTTTTTAGTGTAATCTTGTTAATGTTAATTTCGTGATTTTTGGTAATGTCCTTGTGTTTTCCGCCGGCGTGCATATCATTTATTTATTTATTTTCTATCCAATTTTTTTATTTTTTTATTTTAAAGTTTGATTTAAATTCAATCCTTAATTTTTTGGGCATGGCCTCAACATCTGCATGTCGGATCGTGATTGCATTTCCTTGCAATTTATCAAGCCCGTTCTCATTGTGTTGTGCATGTAAATTCTTTTTTAACCTTTGGGCTGTTAAATTTTATTTTATTTTAAATTAAATCTTACCTCTTCTTGGCTTTTGCAAGCAAGCATGTTAGGCGCTATCTGGCCTTCTTGTAAATTTTGTGTGGATTGATGCATGTTCAGTTTGGGTGAAGGTTCTTTAAATTTTTAATATTAAACCTATTATTATTTTTTTAATTCTTTGCTTGTGGCATTATTTCACCGACGGGTGTTCCGTTGGTTTTTGGGGGGTGTTTGTACGATAGCCTGTGTGTGTTGGCCCCTTCTCCATCTTCCTTCCACTCCTTAGGGACATGTCATCTGGAGGTGATGTTGCTGCGGAAGTGACCCGGACCCCTGAATACAGGTAAGTTGGCCCATCCACGTTTCCCGTGAGTATTTTCCTACAGAAACCATCCTCGAGAAATTCTTTACTGAATGGTGAAAACCACATCAAAATCCATTCAGTGGATTTAGAGATTACCCGTTACATCTAGGAATCGTGGACTTGGTTTTATGTAGAGATGCCAGCGACTATCATTAAAACAAATACAGGAATTTATAACTAGTATGGACTATGAATTCTACGTAAGACTCATTAAATACGTCATACAACTGTACCTACGGATACTTATAGAGGACTGAACTAATAAAAATAGAGCATTCTTTCTATGTTTCTATGAATCAAAAGTGTACAGTATATGAACACTGTTGCTCTTTTCTGTAGTAGTGATTTAACGTGACTTACGTTTACAATGGAAATAATCACTCAGGTGAGTTAAAATTCAAAAAATCCTTGCAAAAGTGAAATCATCTGTTCCGCGAATATCGTGCTCAAAGCAGTTACCAGCTTGCTGGCCGCCGCGAGCGCTAGTGTCGCTTCACCTACAAAGGAGATGCAATTCCGTAACGCAGCGAGCTTCGTGACTGTGTATTTTAGACTGTGGTAATACAACTCCGCCCTCCCTGAGTTGCAAATCTAAGTTTTCCCCCGCGAAATAACTTAGAGCTTATTTCAAACTGAGGCTAGCGCCAAATAATTTTGAATCCCACACAGCGGGGAAATATTAGCTGTTTTCTTTTCTTGGCGGTAGAGAAGTTATATGTAAATTAATCTAGTTTTTATTAAAAATAACGCGCTTTAATAAAGACTTAGAAAATTCTATGGGTACATTAACACTAATTTTGGAATCATTATAAACATCTTGAACATGAGGTAACCGACAGCCGAGTTGATTCATATTACGTAAATAGGCTATATGTCCAGCAATTCCCCGAATTACGGTTATCTCCCAGTTACGAAACAGTGAAATTTGTCGCCTGAGTAGTGTAAGCAATTAGACCTTTTTCCGGCTGCGGGTAGCATTTGTAAGGTAAGAAGGACCTTGGTAGGTGACAAAAAACTTCGAAAATGATTCTTTAGGCATTCAGGGCTAATTGCAATATAAAGCACAGGATCTTGTTGGAAACAAGTAGTTCCGTGAAGAACTATACAGCCTATTTTCATATATCCTACTTATGTTAATTGCCACTATCAACATACACAATTTCTGTTTGATTGCTGTAATAGATTCGTAGATATTGAGAACCGACTAAATATTTCGGATGGTTGCCATGTTGGATTTTATATATGTAGGTCCTAGAGTTATGTACTGTTACATGCAGATTATTGGGAACGTGTAGTATTCAAACTTCAATCGCATAATTAGGACACAAGAAAAAACAAGGAGATTTAAAAATTTTTCACAGCTGCCATCTTGAGGTTATGGAAACAATTGAAATAAATTAGATGCCAGTGGATTAACATTCGTATAAGGATTTACTGTACCAAGTTTCACTGCACGCGGATGGTTAAATTGCGAGAAACGTCCATGTGAATATTTATAATTTGTGTCACCGCCATGTTGGATTTGTGATCACCAGGTTATTTCAGGTCCTATAGGTAAACTTAAGTTCATAGCCCCTATGAACATTAAAAATGCAGTTTGATTGCTAAAATAGATTCGTAGATATTCAGTATCGTCTAAATATTTCGGATGGTCGCCATGTTGGATTGTTAAATGTGTAGGCCATAGAGTCATATACCGTTAAAGGAAAATTATTGCGTAGGTTCATTATTCAAACTTTCACTTCGATCGCATGACTACATCACAAGAAATACAAACTTAATTTTAAAATTCGCACTGCCGCCATCTTGAGGTTATGTAAACAATTGAACTAAATTAGATACCAGTGGATTACAATGTGTATAAATATTTCCTGTACCAAGTTTCAGTGCGCTTGGAACATTAAATCGTGAGAAAGGTCTATTTAAAATTTTCAAATTCGCCTGGCCGCCATGTTCGTTTTGTAGTTAACCGGTTTTTAAAAGTCTTATAGATGGACTTCCAGTAGTGCCCTTTATCTCCGTACAAAATTTTAGGGAGATACCGCTAATAGTTTCAGAGATATATAATGCCGGTGAAATATTTCACACATCCGCCATCTTGTGATTATGTAAACAATTGAACGAAGTTAGATGTCGGTGCATTACAATGTATATAAACATATACTGTACCACGTTTCATTGCATTTGGTTGGTCAAATCACGAGAAACGTCTATTTAAACGTCGCAAATTCGCTTGGTCTCCATGTTGGTTTTGTAGTTACCAGGTTTTCAAAAGTCACATAAGTAAACTTATAGTAGTTTCCTCTATCACCATAGAAAATGTCAGGGTAATATCGGTAATCGTTTCGGAGATATTGAATGCTGGTGAAATATTTCGCACAGCCGCCATGTTGGATTGGTGAGTCGTAACAAAATTTGAAGGGCACGGTCGAGGTCGCCGGGAATAGTGCTATGAACTTTCCGAGTTTCATTGAAATCGCTCCAGCCGTTTAGATTTTATTTGGGGGGGACACACACACGAATCACACACACACACGCACACACACACGGACAAAAGGTGATCTCATAAGCCTATTTTTTCAAAATTGAAAATAGGCTAAAAATTAATACACATAAAAATGAGTACCGGTATTGAATTACTCGTAAATCAACATGATACATCGTGAGAGGACATGCCCACTTTTGCCGAGACCTCTGTAAATAATTTATCTTGTTGAGAGATACGCAGTCTTCATGTTCGAAACACAGATATATCTGAGTTTATTTTGTTCCTGTCAGGGGAACAGGAATGTTCTAAATTTACCAGTGAGACATTTTAGTCAAAAATTAACTTTTTTTTTATAGAACTAATTTGTTTTTGTCTTTTGAGCAAATTGTATTACTCGAAAAATTCGGGATCGAAATACATGAAACTTTTCTTGTGTAATAATATCTCATAGAGAAATGTAAATACTTGTAGAGTTGTTAATTCATTTGAGGGGATTGAGAGACCTTGGTCATCAGCCCCAAGTAGTTGGGAGTGTGTTGAAGCTGTCTGGCAACCTGTATTGCTGTGAAGATTGTAGTTGTGTGTGTAAATGTATCTGGGACAGGCATGGAGTAGACGCTCCGAGATTTGAGCAAGGCACTATCCCGGCAATTTCTTGTAGGAAGTGCGGCGAAACCCGGGGAAGAAACACACTCAGGATAACCGGTGTCAGCACCGGGATTCGAACCTACGATATCCGTACTTACCACAGCTGCCCTCGCGACCATGGTGCACGTTTGACGAGCGCGGCTACGCCGCGGGACGAAATACTTGTAGAATTTGGCTTGAGTACCTATAACACCCTCCCCCCCACCCCCCCATTGGTCGATCCTGGCTACGCTAATGGTTGTAAGAATCGTCTTCATTATGAAATTTAGTCACGTCTGAAAAGAGTACTTTTAATATCCGTACAAGGAACTTAAAAAATCTCGGATCTTAATATTTTGCCGCGAGGGACCGTACATGGAAGACACTAACTCGGTGACAGAATTGCTAGCAACAATAAAGACTTCGGGGCGAAGTTGTTGCTGATGATAAATGGCCTGGGCACGGTGTAAGGAAAACTGTGAGACTAGCAGGGCCGTCGCGAGGGCCGCGCGAGAGGTGCGGTCGCACCAGGCCCCGCGCTCTGAACGCCCCACGCTTCACGCTTTTTTTTTTTTTTTTTTTTTTTCATAAATGAAAAACCAAATAAAGATAGTGTGTTTGATTCAGTCCAGCCCAAATTAAAATAAGCCAACAATGTAAAATATGCTGCGTTTGTATGGGGAACCCCCTCCCCCATACATCCAAGTAATTAATACTCCCCGGGGGTATTAATTACTTGGATCTGGATCGTCTGAATTAAAGTCAGTTTGTTGACAAAACTTGAGTCGGTCCTCGAGATTTTGGAGGTACACGACACTATGGGAAAGGGTTTAGCTGAGGTTTTAGAGGGAGTATTGGAGGATAATGATCTTGATATCATGGACTGTAGAGGACAAGGGTTTGACAGTGGTGCTAATATGAAGGCCAAGTATAAGGGAGGGCAGACGCGAGTAAAAAATATTAATAAACAAGCAAAGTTCATGGCATGTGTTGCCCATAATCTAAACTTACTTTTGGGTGGCATGGTTAAATGCAATAAGGACGCTATGACATGTTCAGCGTCTGTCAGTGGCGGCCGGTAATGAGGTTGCAGTGTTGCACAACGACCAGATTATTTCATGAAAAACAATTAATACTCTCATAATATTTTTAGTAATACAAGTTGTATGTTTCCATTTATATATATAGAAATTCATCATTCTGTTCTTTAATAATTCAGGAAATCTTATGGTAAGTTACTATGAACAGTCTGAGAAAGCGAAGCGCGCCAGCCGTCTAGGACTGCTCGTCCGTTTGGTCGTTGCCAGCCCCAAGCACCGACCAGATCTCAATAGTGAAGGGTATGGTAGAGATGCTAGACCGGGTAAGCCCTAACCCAACAGTTAACACGGCTGGTCGTTGCCAGCCCCAAGCACCGACCAGGTCTCAATAGTGAAGGGTATGGTAGAGATGCCAGACCGGGTAAGCCCTATCCCAACAGTTAACACGGCTGGTCGTTGCCAGCCCCAAGCACCGACCAGATCTCAATAGTGAAGGGTATGGTAGAGATGCCAGACCGGGTAAGCCCTAACCCAACAGTTAACACGGCTGGTCATTGCCCGCTGACTGCAACCAGGATAGCAGATGCTTCGTCAACTGCCGAAGCCATGTCTTGCAATGTTGCGCGTACTTGTGACACTCGCAGTTCTAGTCCTCGTACAGCATATATCTTACGTTGTTTTGTTCTCGTGAAGGTTTTCATGTAGACTAACTTATAATCCATTTAATCCGATGAAAATGTGATATCTCGGAAATGCGGCATTCGTGATGTATGAGGTACATCCATTCTACCGCGCAATAGAATACGGTTTTCTCCGATATCAAGCAGTATTTTACCCTATCACCTTATGGGCGCCCGCAGAAGGGGCCATGCCTCCCCTTGAAATCCCGAGAATATTTCGATTGTTCATTGACACACCAGTTTATTTCATCAATTGAAGTTACTGATGGTTAACTGATTTACATGTAGGGATAATTCCACAGTTTTATTTAACTTCTTAATTTGGGATTATTTGAGAATACCTTCAGTTATTTAACAAGAAGTTCCGTGACGAACTAAATTTCTTAAAATTTAAGATTATGCCAATGATAAATCTATATGGATCTATCTAGAATAATGACAAAATTAAGTTGGTAATATCGACATTTCTAATTAGTTCGAAATATTGTATACCTGGCATAATGTATCCTAATAGAACACTACAGTTGGCAGCCCTGGTGACTGAATATATTCTTAGTTCCATTTCTTAAGGTACAGAATACAAAATTTGCTTGAAGTCCAATGTATAGCATCGACGTTACATGCAGTTAGACACTGGATCTAACAGCGCGCGTAAAATCATGTTGGCAACAATGGCATGCATGTATTGCTCAGAAATAATCTGAAAACATATGATCTATTGTTGTGCCAATTTTGAATGAAATCCATTCGTTAGTATAGAAGTTGCATACATTTTAAAATTGGACCTATAAGCAGGCTTAGAATCATGCTGGCAGCACTGACGTATATTAGTTACTCCAAATTAATCTAGAATGCCAGGTACTATAGGTATGCAAAGTTGCGTACTTTCTGATATATTGATATTAGTGTAACAAAATAGAGACAGCATTTATTAACAGTTGGCAGCCCTGGTTGCTCTTAAGAATACGCAAAGTCATATCTGTTATGGCACACATAGCACATACGAAATTCGGTTGAAATCCAAATGATAGTATAGAAGTTACATTTATTTAAAGTTGGACCTCTCAACAGGCTTAGAATCATGTTGGTAGCACTGACGTATATAAGTTACTCCAAATTAATATAGAATGTCAGGTACTATACGTGTGCATAGTTTAAAGCTGTCGGCTTACATACTTTCTGATATATTGGTATTTGGATAAAAGAAATTGAGAGCATTTATTACCAGTTGGCAGCCCTGATGGTTCTTATGAATACGCTCAGTCATATCTGTTTATGTACACATAGCACATACAAAACTTGGTGGAATTCCAATTGATAGTGTAGAAGTTATATGCATTTCAAATTGGACCTATCAGCAGGCTTATAATCATTTTGACAACACTGCCATGTATGACCTGCTGGAAGTTAAACTGAAGTAGTATTATCTATACGTGTGCAAATTTTGAAATATCTCCCATTCATATCTTCCAAGATATCCAACATGGAGTTCAAATTTAAAATGCGATATTTTACCAGTCGTTAGCACTGACATCATTTTCAAATACGGCATTGAGATATTCAGGTATAGATCTTTACTCCCACCAAATTTTATTTAGATTGCTGCAGCCGTTTAGGAGTTGGTAGGGGGGGGGGGAAACGGGGACACACACACAGCCAGACAGACAGACACACATTTGTCCGGATCGATCTCATAGGTCTACTTTTTCCTCATTTTTGCAAAATGTGAAAAGTAGGCTAAAAATCGGCGACTGAATTAACATTACCATTTTAATGAACTGATTGATTATTTTTGTCGATACTTTTTGCCTGTTAAAAAAAATGAACATTATGACGATGATTCACAAAGAAGAGCGAACTTCTATGGACAAAAACTCTGAAATAAAACAAAAAAAAAGATATTATTCCCATTCATGCCATAAAGACCATGTAACTTACCCAACGGTTTAAGAGCAGCCAAATAATGAATGTCACGAAGCAAGTAAGAAATGAATCGAAAATTGTGGGTTGGTTGTGAGTCTCAATATCACCTAGTGACATGTAGGTAATGAAATAAAAAATATTACATACCCCCCCTAGACATAATCTTGCGGGTGCCCATGTGCCGCCTTAATGAAAATAGTGGAACACCCAGAACAATTATCCGCCAGCCGCCACTGGCGTCTGTACACATTGTTTGTAGCTTCCACGGAAAGGTGGGACATTTTGTGCGAACTATGTCCTGGCGGCCACTGGCGTCTGAACACTTTGTTTGTAGCTTCCAGGGAAAGGTGGGACATTTTGTGCGAACTATGTCCTGGCCTCCTCACACTATAATCTTTATCTAGCACGAGATGGGAATGTAGAATTGACAGTGTCAAGCCCACCAGGTACCAGTTAGGCAAAGTAAACGAAACTCTACAAAAAGTGGCAGAAACTACGAAAGATCCTGTTACCCGGTCAGAGGACCAATCTTCCTTGCTTCATACAAGTTCGTATGAATTTGTTTTAAGCCTCGTTATCTGGTACGATATTTTATTTTCTGTGAACTCAACAAGTAAAACTCTCCAATCTGAGAAGACTTCGTTAGATACGTCTTTAACTGAACTTCAGGGCCTAAAGTATTTTTTTCAAAATTATCGCAACACTGGCTTCAACAGTGCAATGACCACCGCTAGAGAAATAATGGAAAATTTGGGCCATGCAAAGAAATTTTCTATTCGCCGTCAAGGTAATCGCAAAAGGTTCTTGATGAATTACATCAGCAAAATGATCAACAGGTGGAAGAAAACGAAGAGGAACTTCAAAAGAAGTACTTAGCCCCGATAAAGGAGTCCTATCCTAATTTAACGATGGCCTATCGAATTATGCTTACAATTCCTAGAACGGTTGCGTCAGGGGAAAGGAGTTTTTCCATTTTGAAACCAATCAAAAACTATTTGCTATCACGATGGTGCAGGAGCGTCTGATCGGTTTGGCTACTCTGTCAATCGATTGTGAAACGGCCAAAAAATTAGAAATTAACGATTTAATCAGCACTTTTGCCCTAGCAAAAGGCCGCAAAACGCCTTTTACATAAATAAAAAGCTCTAAATTCTAAACAAAAAACAGATTTTTTTAAAGTCTGCCTTGTAAATCATGTTATTTCTTGAACAAAGGGGCCGTTCAGCTCATATGTATCGGTGAAAGTGGACTTATAGCACTTTTAGTAGTTAAGTTTATGAAAAACTGTATAGCCGTAGAAATGTTGCAATATGTAAACGTGATTGCGTATTATTATTAATTATGTGCGTTTGGGTATGAAAGTAGATCAAGCCCATGCTTCGTTTTCCATAATATATTATTTATGCCAACAAATCACCTGTGTTAGCTCATTATATCAGGTTTCCATTGATATTGCTTGTTGCTGTAATCTGATCAGGTGCTTCCTGTATCCAATGTTATGCTTATCCTATTTGTTGAGGTTTGTTTAGAAACTAGAAACGTAATAAAATGAGTTTTAACTAGCCTAAAATTGTAACTTCTTTTAAATCATCACTCTCCGTACAACACAGCCACTTACAGTCTAAAATTTGCATTTACTACCACCCCCCCCCCCCCTGACTCATGCCTACTAGACCCCGCGCACCATCGCGACGTCCCTGGAGACTAGGAATGTTTTTCTAACACAAATCAGATTATGAGTATTATTATATAGGCTATTCTTATGCACCGGTGACATATTACAAAACCTAATGAAATGAATACATATTCCATCAATAACCTAAAATTTCGCGGAAACTGGCACTTAAACCCTTTGCCCCAGTTACCTAGCTCTTTTCCTAATTCCCCTTAGGGAGCAGCGTTTTGGAACATGGAGTATAAGATGCCCAGCCAAACTGGTACCCGGATAATTGATACCGTACCGGACCGGTAAATTGATCATCAAACTAGAATGTTACCTAGCGTAGTGGCTAGCTTTTTGGCTGACCACAAAGGCCCGGGTTCGATTCCTGGCTCAGTCACAAGCCATTTATTACTGGTCTGAGGAACTCTGCCAACCTGGAAGAGGTTTCCCACTCCTACTCTATGCGAATGCTGGGATAGTACCCTACTGAAGGCCATGGCCGCTTCCTGCCCTAATCCTATCTCAATTACAAATGCACACTAGTTTAGGCTTCACAGATTTGGAAAAATACCGGTCCTCTCAATATGTACTATTGTATGTTTATACAAAATAAATAAAACTCACAAAAGTATTTTAGGTACAAAATACCGGTACACTTACAAATTTACAGAAAATTCAAAATACTATTTTCAAATTCATTCCAAACTACAAAATACTTTCTTCCATTTAGACTGTTCAAAATACAGAAGTTTGGTGCTCTGCAGTCGGTCAACACAGATGAACTCAAAAAGAGCTGAGTTGTGCCCTTATCCTAAAATAAATTACATGAGATTAATAAATACACTAGAATGACCAGTTTCGATCGTCAAGCGATCATCATCAGATCCATTACACTTAGGCTATAAGACAAACCGGATAAGTATTAGCCTGTATTAATACATTATAACCATAGATGATTTTGTATAACCATATAATCACCTCCAACAGACAAACTCCGGATTTTTATCACCATTTTAGCATTTCACCTAACATTGGACATACACCGACAGTTGCAGTACCAATACTGCAACTAAAAAAGTGTACATATTTTTCACCTGTATTCTCAAACCTAGATGTTATAGCCTAAGGGTAATGGATCTGATGATGATCGCTTGACGATCGAAACTGGTCATCCTAGTGTATTTATTAATCTCATGTAATTTATTTCAGGATTAGGGCACAACCCAGCTCTTTTTGGGTACATCCGTGTTGACCGACTGAAAAGCACCAAACTTTTGTTTACTTAGGCAACACTGAAAAATGGCTTCAAACCTCACAATGCTGCTCAAAATAACAATAATCTATTACTATTAGAAATATTACTGTCATAATTGACCTGAACGGATACGCGCGTTAACGTGCAAGGCCACCATCAGTCCCCTTGAAATGTTTCTCCTCACCCTCCACAAGGTAGATAGGAATCATTACATCCCATCCCCAAGCCCGTTGAATAGGAAACAAGAAGAGATAGACATACTGTATGTATGATCAGGGCCGTCGAGAGGAAAGGGGCCGTAAGCAATGGGGGCCCATAAGATAGTGATTCTTTACTTTTTTGCGATATTTTCAAATGTATGTACAGATAAAGGAAGGAAGGACGGACGCTTGTAATTCAACGTGACCGTTAATCTCACTATCATGAGCCACTGGACTTTCTAATTCGTGGAATCTGAACCACAGGACATGGCATTTCACTTCGAAAATCTCACACGGGTGTGTACTGATAGTCCATTATACACAACAACAGTATTAATTTGGTTGACTTTAATATACCCTTTAACCAGTTATCGGAACAATCATATCCATTTTTAAAAGCAACAGAATACCGTTTTCCTCGCGCTAGTTGAGCTTACTGTATTAACCGTAACGCCCAGGAGTACCTCGATTTGCTTGGTCTCTCCTTAGTCAAATCCGCGCGATAAGTGTCTCCAACCCGTGCGATATAAAGGTAGGGTTACCAACCATCCGGCTTTTGCCGGACATGTCCTGCTTTTCAATCATTTTGGTTATGTCCGGCTGGCATTTCTAATTTATCGACATTTTCCGGCATTTTTCGTTACAAGATTGCTCACTTTGGGTTTAGGCTGAAGACAGCATGTTATTGCAACGTACATCAACTCCATGTGCTCAGGGCGCTACTTCCGAGGGTGGAAATAAGTAATACTAATATTCGATATATTGAACTCGAAGTCCAGGTATTGATCGACCAATCAACGCGCTTTATTTCCACGGTTATATGTTGAGAAAAAACAGAAGTGTCGAGAGCTACAGTTTACATGTGCTTGCCACATGATTTGCAGCTATCGTGTTTGGTTATCTGGCTGTCGCCGTAAATTATAGTGCGAGTATGCAGCGAGTGGAATGAAATATTAATCTCATTGCATCCTATTACGTACCGGTATGTCATCTTTGCAACCTGAAAGGAGTGAATCTAAAAAGAGACAGTGTACATTTTCGGATAAACTAAAACATAAGTATCCTTCCTTTACTCACGGACGCAATGAAAGTGAAGCGAAATGTGCAGCGTGTGATAGTTACGTTAATGTCGGATACAAAGGTGTTGGTGACTTGGAAAGACACGTTAACAGTGAAAAACACAAAAAGATGATGAGAACTACGTCAATATAATGTTCAATGTTATCATTTGCCATTCCCAAATATTCACCAGATGATAAAAAATTTCGAGCCGCTGAAGCTACAATGTCATTTCATACAGTTTTCCATCACCAGTCGTACAAATCAATTGACTGCACAGGTAAATTGAATTAGAGTATGTACTTAGGTTCTGAAGTAGCACAGAAATTGACCTGTGCAAGAACTAAAACAGAAGCCATAATAAATAATGTTATTGCTCCTCACTCGAAAAAAAAAATCCACAGCCTGCTTCCAGTCTCCGACCAGGTCAGGAATGGAATGAATGAAGCCCCTATCTAGCGGCGAGGATATCAACTGTGCCGGTTGCCGAGGCCTGACGCACTCCTCTGGGGCAATGATTAAATGAATGACAGATGAAATGAAATGATAGTGTTGCTGGAATGAAATTTTGACGGAAAAAACGGGAGTACCCGGAGAAAAACCTGTCTGCCTCCGTTTTGTCCAGCACAGATCTCACATGGAGTGACCGGGATTTGAACCACGGACCCAACGGTGAGAGGCCGGCGTGCTGCCGCCTAAGCCACGGAGGCTTCTGTTCCTCACTCGACAGATATTATAATTGAAACTCTTAACAATCAAGTTGCTTTTTTTTGGCCTAGGAACAGATGCAAGCAATCATGGTGCACTAAAGTTGTTTCCAATTGTCATCCAATTCTTTGATTACAAAAATAATGGAATTCAGATAAATGTTCTTGATTTACATGCATGTCCAAATGAAAGTTCTGAATGTATTGCCTCCTATATTTCAGATACTCTCAAAAAGCATAAAATTACTTCTAGATGCATTGCATTTTCTGGGGACAATGCCAAAGTTAATTTTGGAGGCCTCGCATGCAGGGAAGGGAAGAATGTGTTCCCTGCTCTCAAAAAAGACTTGAATGAAAACATAGTAGTTGTAGGATGTCCTGCTCACATTCTACATAACTGTTTGCAACATGGAGCTGATGCTCTTCCAGTTGGTATTGAGTCTGTGGTGATGAAAATTTTCAACGTATTTCATATATATGCAGTGCGCACTCAGGAACTGAAAGACTTCTGTGAATTTGTTGATGTAAATTATCTGCAGCTTTTAAATCATTCTAAGACGAGGTGGTTAACTTTGTATCCAGCAGTTGAAAAAATCCTGCAATTGTTCCCAGCTCTGAAATCCTACTTTCTTTCTCAGGGTAGGAAGTCAGTGCCTTCATCAATTAGAAACATCCTTGAAAATGACTTTTCAGAGCTCTATCTTTTGCTTCTTTCCTCAACCATGCACATTTTTCACTATAAAATTTTGTCAATTGAGAAAGAAAATAATTCAGTTGTAGAAGTGCTTGAACTATTAGAATCTGTCCAATCTCCATTGAAAGGCAGACTTGAAGGTCAATTCATTCCCCTTAAAGTCAGAGCGATGATAAATACATTTTCAAAAGATGGTTTGGATAAAGAATGCAAAGGTGTTTATGGAGGATGTATCTTGTTTCTATGAAACTTGCACTGAGTACTTGGATAAATGGATGCATCCTATAGAATAATTCAAGTGTTTCAAATGGTTGAAACTTAAAAACATTAAAGACCTGAGCTTTGACGATATTGTACCATGTATTCAGTACTTACAGTCAAAAGGTGTAGAAATAGATGATTCAAAATTATTCGACCCGTTCTGCAACGCAAGGGTTTATTCTGAAACTTCAACTTTGGACAAAGACACAACACTAGACCAACAATGGTCTGTTTTTTTAATAAGTGCCAGAACATTGAGGTATTTTCTGAACTTTTGAACATTAGTCAGTTTTTCTTTGCCATGCCAGCCAGCATTGCCTCCACTGAACGTGTTTTATCATTCATAAATGCTCAATGGACAAAGGAAAGAAACCGTTTGTTGGTAGAATCAGTGAAAGGACAATTTCAAAGATGTGTCGTGGGAAGAATTTTATAAATATGTACTTCAAGAAAATAACTTGCGTCTTCTTCCGAAAATAGGTTCTGTTGAAAAATACATTTTCAAGGAAATGAACTTCAGCAACGACTGATCATTAAGCAAGGTATTTCCTTTTGTAAAAAGTTGTGTGTAATACACATATAATTTTGTTATCGATTGGAATTGTCAGGCATTTTTCTTAAATGTCCTGCTTTTTGCTAAGCAGTGTTCTGCGTTTGGAAAATTTCAGTTGGTAACCCTATAATAAAGGGGATATAAGTTTGGACTTTATCACAATGTACGATAATATTATTGTAACAATCAGAAAATAATAATAATATTATAATGTAGCTATATGATAGGGCTGCCCTTCAAATCCCTTTGATCTGGATGTCTACATTGTGCATATACGGTCCAGGATACTTGATGAAGATATCAGTCCCATTTTCTCAAACGTACTAGAATGAAATAAATATTGTTAGGTACAACAATGAAGAAGGGTACAGGTGCCGTGTTACTTCTAATTCAATGAACTGCCCTTAATAATTGCCTGACTCCTTGTTGTTCCATCTTGCGCCATGTCACTGATCGACAACAATAGACTCACCAATGCATTATCGGTCACAAATGCAGAGCTTGCTGAATAGGAACGGGATGAAGCCTAACTTATTATTGAAACTTGAGCCCTCAACACTTGTCTGCCGTTGGCAGTTTGTTTCAATCATTCTGCTTTGTTGAACGAGTTCTATTTACACAAAGATCCAGCTTACTTTGTGTGCGTGTTAATATAATCCGTTTCATAGAAATGGTATTATGCTACCATAATTACATAATATGACTTTTTTCTTACACTATCCTTGGATGAGGGAGTTGTACGATACTTAAGAATCGTTGGTTAGTTCCTCAGTTTAAGGACTGCGAAAACGTATTCTTTGGATTCGTTGATACAATTCTCACGGGTTGTTGGCAACAGTGCCCATTGTTCAGTTGCCCGTATTTGTTGTCATAACGTTGTCAGTGCTGCGTAGTAACGTTTGGGTTGCCTCTATTTATCATATTTCTTCACCATTTCATCGCCATACTGTGTAGTGTTATATGTCGAGCCAGAAGCTGTGATGCGCAAGGAAAGAAATAAAAGTTTGGACGGTATTAATAAAAGTAGTAGAACATTTTTTGACGTCGGTGTGAAATTCAGTGTCGATAATGAAGGTACTGAAGGTGCAAAAGCTGAACAAATCACCAGCTCGTCTGCTCTGGTTAAAGAGAATAAAGACATTTCACATTCAGAGAGGAATGATGATTGTGACAATTTAGAAAAGAACTCTGATGACACCAATGACTCATTGGAAGAAGAGGACAATAGCAAAAATGGTGAACAATCAAAATGCTATGAAGTGTAGCTCCTAACTCTGAGTCATGGCAAGTAACATGCGACCTTGGAAAATTAAAACCTGCTGGGTCAAGTTTAAGTGATATTGAAGATATATAACCTTGCGAATGACGGAACAAGAGCTTTCCCGAGAACAGTTTTATTTTCAAAACTACAGGAGGGAGAATGTGTTCGAAGAGACAGGTTAGTATGGAGCGATACAAATCAGTCAATATACTGTTTTCCTTGCAGATTATTTGGTCGCAACTCTGAGTTCCGTATGCCAGTATTAGTTAGGGAGGAAGGCTGGAAAAAGGATCATTCTTGGTGTAAGCTGTATAATAAGCTGCCAGCTTATGAAATGAGTGCTAGTCACAAACAATGCTATATTGAATGGAGAGAATTATAAACAAGACTTACACATGAAACTGACATTCGGTGTCATTTGAATTTTGAAATTGTCTCTAAACTGAAATATTGGAGGGATTTATTCCACAATACTAGCTGATGCTACTCCGGTTACTTCCCATCAAGAGCAAATAACATTAATTTTGAAATATGCTCTGGACTGTGATTTTTCATATAAAGTAATGGAGAGGTTTATAAGTTGTGTACAGTGGAACAAGAACTCTGGACGAGACATTGCTAAAGCAATAACTGAAGAGTTAGATAAACACAAAATCCCTTTAAAAGAATGCTGGAGGCAGGGATTTAACAATGGTGTGATCATGGCTGGTGCCTACAATGTTTCGCAGGCCATTATAAGTGATAACAATCCATTTGCCACGTTTAGTAACTGTGGTGCACAGTCTCAATTTGTGTGGTGTGAATGCTGCTGAATGCTGTGAAGATGCAATTACGTTTTTGGTATGGTTCAAAAAATTATAATTTATTTTCAAAAAGTCCTCAGAGATGGGAGATACTTGAGAATAAAACAGCTTGTTCCTTGCATGACCTATAAAAACAAGAAGGTCAGCTCATGTCGACAGTGTTAAGCTATTTAGCAAACACCTATCACTTACCAAGCATGCATTAAATGAATGCAAGAATTAAAATTTCTCAGCTGAGTGTAAAACAGAATTGATGGGAATAAAAATATACCGTAACTTGAATCATTTAAGTGCACTTTGATGGCAACCACCAGTAGTAAGTGTTTGTTAGACTCTAAATATTGCATCATCATGACCAGAAATTGCGTAATCCTGACCACGTGGTCCAGGAGCGGGGCATGTGCACTGCACGTGTTAGCGTGGGAAGGGGTTGACCTTTTGGCTTGTTTATGTGATGGTGATAAAAAGTTAATGGGTGTTGACGGCATGGGGGTTGTTTATTAGGATGGTAACTCGAAATTCAGACTCCTCTTCCACTCCTACAGGGGGGTTTCTTGGTTCGATTCCGTGTTTTGTTATTTAATTCCCGGGGGGGGGGCAGCCTGTGTATCATGGTTATTAAGTATTGATTGATTATTGAATTATATTTTGGTAATTTCCCAAGGAAGTGTAGAGAGTCTTGGGTGTCATAACTTTTGAATGAGAGTGTACGGTGAGGCACTCGACATAGCCGGATCGCTACCAGACATGTGTGTGCAGCTGTTCCGTTTTTGCTCGCGCCGTGCGGCAAGCCATGAGAGCACTCAGCTCATGTAGTGCATGGTTGTCGTTAAAGTTTTTGCTCGCGCAAGCTAAATAAGCAATCATAT
This sequence comes from Meconema thalassinum, assembly GCA_946902985.2. Lineage (NCBI taxonomy): Eukaryota > Metazoa > Arthropoda > Insecta > Orthoptera > Tettigoniidae > Meconema > Meconema thalassinum. Next base: position 263,326,810 of record OX336397.1, on the reverse strand, counting down.
GTTGTAATGCTACACTCCGTTTAAGTATGACATATATTACCACGGCGTGGGAGTGGAGTTGTGTTACTCCTTCTCGCTATGTTATGTCTGTTTAATTTAAATGATGTTAACATTTTTGTGTTCTGGCTTGCTTCATGATCTCAATCTGGTTAAAGTGTTTTATATGACATGTATAACTTTGAGTGTGTGAAATGAATTTCGATCTGTTTGTTTTTAGATTCCCAGACGTCATTAGTCAAGTCTGTAATTTTTAATGCGAGAACGAGATTGGATGTCGGTTCCCAGAGCTTCATGCGAAATGTTTTAAAGAGGTTTTTTGGCGCTCTAACTTCTTAATATATATATAAGAGGAGATTGCTATGGAGCAGTAGTTAGCTATCTTTATCTGCAATATCATGAGTCTGTGCGAGGGGTTGATAGAAAAGTTAGTAAAATTGCAACACATTATGATGTTTGCGGAAAGTGCCCTGAATCAAGGGTTGCATTTCATCGTCAGTGCGACGAAAATAGAGGAGGAGGTGTGGTATAACACCTTAACACCGGGAGAAAAGGAGCTTTTAAGCGCCGAAATATTCGAGCTGATGAGGGATCAACACCACTGCCGTGAAATTATTTTCAACGGCATGACATTTCACATTGTCAATATTATTATTGACAAGTTGAGATCCATCGGCTCGATGAATTTCAACGTGTTTGAACCTACATTGGCGGAAGAGCTAATGGCCGTGTTTGAACGGCCATTAGAGGAACAGCATATGGAAGAGCATATGGAAGAAGTGCAAGAAGAAGCAGAAGAAGAAGAAGACCATCGAATGGAAGAAGAAGAAGAACATCGAGCGGAAGGAGAAGAAGAAGACCGACAAGAAGAAGAAGAAGAAGAAGAAGAAGAAGAAGAAGAAGAAGAAGAAGAAGAAGATGATGATGATGATGATGATGATGATGATGATGATGATGATGATGATGATGATGATTCAAATCTTAAATTAAATTCAATGGACAGTGGACAGTGGATTAATATTGTGCAGTGTAAATTTTATTTTTTAAATATATTTATTTGATCATTTGTGGTTTACATTAATTATATAATATGAAATAGTGAAAAATGATATGATCTTCGTTCTTAAAGTGGTAAGTAGTTCCTTTTCCAACAAGCTGCAGAGAGAATTGAAGATGCTGTGTTGTTTGCAGAGTGGAATATGCTGGTCTTGTGCACGGGGTAAGTACAATCATTCTTTTCTTTCTTGCGTGTGTTGGTTTTAGTGAGCTGAAAAATATATATATAGAGACACATTAATAATAATAATAATAATAATAATAATAATAATAATAATAATAATAATAATAATAATAATAATAATAATAATAATAATAATAATAATAATAATAATATCTTTGTGAGGAATAAAAAATAAAAATAAAAAAACTTACACTGTTCTAATTATAAGATATTTTTGTTGGGGATCCAAGAGTTGTGAGTTGAATCGAATCCAAGCCAAGATACGAAGGCTCGGGTTCCTTTTCTACGTAGTACTTTGTTGACTAAGTAAATATTAGGATGTTTTGTTCGTTGTAACTCTGCTTCGTAGAACGCACCAAATATTGGGGTATTTTTATTATCTTTTAAAAGATATGTTCGTGGATTAGTATTTTGAACTTTATAAATTGTAAATAATTCTGTTGTCCAATTACCTTCGTACCCTTTACTGAAGTGTTTCTTGATTTTTGATATCCTTACAATGTCGCCGATTTTATATTTTGGTTTTCTTAAAGTTTCATTATATTGTGTTGGCAAGCGGGGTGGATTGTTTCTTTTCACATCATTAGGTTTCATGCCAATGCTGCGATGTATTTTGTGATTATACTTTACTAGTAACTCAGGCAAAATATGTACCCATCGGTAAGAACCTCGTGTTGTGAATTCTTTCCACATCGATTCCTTAAGAGTTCGATTTAATCTTTCTATCACACTCGCTTTAATGGAGCTGCCAGTGGAATAATGCTTTAGATTTTGTTTCTGAGACCATGTTTTGAATTCACTGTTATAAAATTCCGTTCCTCGATCGGTGTGAAAATAATTGGGCAATCTTTTACTTTGAGAATAAACAAATTTTAAGCTGTTCACAATCTCACTTCCTTTTTTGGTTTTAAGAGGAATTGCCCATGCATATTTCGAGTAAACGTCAATAATGGTTAATAAATATTTAAATCCATTATTCCATTTTGCAAGTTTGGACATGTCCACAATGTCAGCTTCATGGAGGTCATCGATTCCTTTGCTAATAACACGTCGTCTTTTAAACTTTTTTCTAAGCGGTGCGTGAAGTTCTTTTGCAATTTCTCGTCTGATTTCGTTCATAGTTATTTTCCAAACAATGTTTTATAACATACTGTGCATTGTTTTACAAACGTTGGAATTTTTATTCAATATATCCAGCATTTCTTAGTTCTTCTTCTATTGCAAAGATTTCGCTGTCTACTCCTGTGTGACCTGCAGCTTTCGATGCAATTAATGTTTTAAGTCTTGATACCAATTTGTTTGGTTCATTCCAGTGAACGAATTCAATATTGTTTCCGCCTTCAAATTTCCAAATGGCTTGTGGCGCGATGTGTTTTTTTTTGACCATATCCAGTATGCATTGTAGTATTTGCTTCTTCATTTTCATCTGCTGTTTTTATAATTCTATCTATGTCTTCAGTGAGAAGGGGTTCAATTATATTTTTATACTTATAAGATTGCGTTCCTCTCGGAGCTGCATTGCTTGTATAATTTCTTTTGTGCACGTTTGAAACATTTAATAATTTCAAATATGAACTTAAATCACTCCTATCTATTAGAGTGGGGTCTGGTACTTTCCTTTGAATCAATTCAAGTAGACCTTCTGTAATAGGAAATTTTTCACCGCCAACTTTTATCCACTTTTTATCGAAGAAAACTCGTTCGCGTCCCAAGTATTGTTTATCATTTCTTATCGTTATACCAAATGTTCTATCCACGTTTTGTTTAATGAACGGATCAAAGTAGCGGTTAAGTAGTGAAATTATTTTGATGCTATCTCCATCTTCTTCGTCTGAAGTAGCAGTGGATTCAGAATCGATATATTTTCCTTTTCTTTTTCGATTTTCTTTATTTTGAGTCGACGTATTAGCAATAGCTACAAGTTGATTTAATGAACTTGTTACTGGTTTAAAGTTAGTCTCTATATCTAATTCTTTTCGTCTAACATCATCTTGAAGTGAAAGATACTTGTCTTTAACATCTTTTTTTAAGCGAGAAAGTTTATCCTTTACTCGACTTTCAGCTTTAATCTTTGACCTCTTCTCCATGACTAAACGGAAATTGTGGTTGTTTTACTTATTTATAGTATATTCAAAATCGATTTGAAGAGGAAGATCATCAGTTTTATGTTTTTTCGGGTCTCTAAGTCGAAACTGAATTTCATCTTGCTCTTCAACGACAATATCACTGCCATCCAGTTCAATCTCTTGACGTATATTTAAAATTGCATACACAATTGGAGATCTTGGTGAAACAAAAATTGGTTTTAATACACCTTTGTAGGGAAGTTGGTACTGTATGTTATGATTATGAAGCGTGTATACTGGTGAATGGATTGATGGTGTGTTGGAGAATTTCAGAATAAATTTCGATAAGTTCTTTTTCTTTACTTCATCTTTTAATATACCATATTCTTCTTTGGATGCAGTAAAACTTTCGAGTGGTTCTTTGTTAACCATTTGCTCAATTTTTCCCAGTTCAGTTTTTAACTTGTTATATTCTTCTTTGGATTCAGCAGCATAACTTTCAAGATCTTCTTTTTTAACAATATTGAGATTGTTAGCAACACCCTCAATACGAGTTTGTAAATTGCTTAAAATTTCTTTTAGTTGATTAACTTCAGTTCGTGACGCAGCATAGTGTTCTACAAACCGTTTATTTGTCACGTCTTGGTCGTTAACAGGGAACTCAACATTTGTTTGTTTTTGATGTTGTAGATTGTTTACAGTTTGTTTCAATTGATCAAATTCACGTTGGGAAGCGGCATATTGCTCAACAAACGTCTTATTTGCAACATCGTTATCGTATATGGGGTTGTTTACGTGAGTAATTCGTCCACTCATCATATTTAAAGTTCCACCATCGTCTACGTTTAAAACGTTTTGTTTATTAAATTTAGCGATTAAGTCTTCTAGATCTTTTCGAGAGGCAGCAAAGTTTTCTAAGTAATATTTGTTTATTGCATCTAACGAATCGATTGGTTGAGATATGTTTGTTATTCTTCTATTTAACATATCTACAGTTTCATCATCTCTGTTTATATTCAAAAGAGATTTTTTAATTTCATCGAGTTCATTTGTTACATGAGTTTTAAGAAAAGAATACGTTACCGCATCTTGATTTTGAATTGGATCTTTAACATTTCTTATTCTTTTGTTACCCAAGTCGAGAGTATCTTGATCATACGGAAAGTGATCTTCTGAAAATTCTCGCACTAAACCATGAATGAATTCTACTCGTTGTAACACTTCTGTTATTCGGGTCTCAAGATATTTTTTTATATTCGATGTATGTTGCTGCATTGCAATAAGGTTTACTGCATCATTTGCAGATGATGGTAAAGCTAAGCCCGCGAGACGTTTGTTTTGAAAGTCAAGTTCTTTTTTCTCTATTTTACAAATTGAAAAAATTAAACCTTTAAGCTCGTTAAAGTTTCGTTGTATGTCTTCTTTAGACTCGATTTTATTTAGCTCATTTAATAACTTCACTACATAACCTTTGTTGCATGCATCTTCAACATGTATTGGCATTCCGACATTTTTTAACCGTTTGCCGTTAATACTTAGATGTCCGTCGCTTGTTGTTGTTGTTAGTTGATTTTCATATTGCACTAGCTTATCATCAACATATGATTTAGTTGCAATATCATGTCGTGAAGTCGGTCGTCCGATAGACACATTATTGGTTTTGTTAAACGATGTCATAGTTAAGTTGTTAACCACGCAAAAGCTATAACACGAATGGCCATTTACCTCTTTTTGAAGTCATATTTATAACTGAAAATAAACATCAAATCCATTGCGATATCGACCATTTTGTAAATCGCTATCTTTATCGATAACCAAAAAACCAAACTTAGAGTTTTGCCAACAATACGAACAAATATCAAAGAACTGTTCATAGCTCATATCTGTATTTACATGATCGTTATATACGTGACGCAAGTTTGTTCCGTCTTGTTTAAAAAGAATTAAAAAATTAGCGTTATCTCTAATTAGATGTTTAGGTATACAAGAATATGTTTGACAAAGATAAAATACGTCAACTTCGTGATGACGACCTCTACTGAAATAATCTTTCATGTGTTGTTGTTTATTGCTGGCTACATCATCAAAAACAAATATAGAGTTTTTTCTAGCCATTTCTGGAGGCATTACTTCATCATTATCGGAAAAAAAATCACTTTTTATTTCTTTTATGGAGTCCAAAAACTTTTTTAATTCAACATATTTACTTTGAGCAAGTGATTTAGAATAAATATAAACGTTTTCAAAACGAACTCCATTTTTGTGGCATAATAAATTTAGCATTACGTTTGTTTTACCGCAGTTCGATGGACCGCAAATGATACATCGAATCGTGTTCGGTAGTAAAACACCATGCTTTCTTTTTTCACTTTTACTCTGGTTTTCAGCATTAGTAAATGAAATTACTGGTAGAGTGTTTGACTGCTTAACAAACTTCAACATGTCTACGTTTACGTCTGAGAATGCACACTGCACAAAAAATCACATCACATCAACATATATTGCTTCCACACGTATCATAACTTGTATTATGTGGAATAATAGTAGGATTTTCAGGATTTAAATCAACGTTGCCGACGTAAAACCCTCTTATATATGGACAATATGGCGCCCATTTTTCATGATCATTTAAAGGATTATCGTTTTCCCTCCAATTTTCAATTTCAATCTTACAGAATATACATTTCACCTTATCACCATGTCCAGTATAATAAAACCCTGCTGGTGCTAAACAAAATTCGTTTGGACAGGGAAGAGGCCAATTTTGAAAAGTTTTAAGTCTTTCATATTCGCATTTCAATTCTATGCTAGGAGAAATATTGTTTACGTAGGGGCAAGAAAAAGCCCATTTCTTATGTTCTTCAAACGGATCATCATCTTCTTCCCAATAACTAAGTTGCAGATTACAGAAAGCACACCTAACCATATCCTTATATCCAAAATAGAAAAATCCTGCAGCTGCTAACCATGCAGTGTTCGTAAAACTGTCTGAAGACCAGGTCTTAAATGTTTTTAGCCGATCTCTTTCAGATTTTAAATTCATTTCTTTTTGACTCAATATCATTTGCATTAACTGTTTTTTGGAATACTTTACACAATTAAAATACTTCATGATGCTGGTTTACTTCACAAAGAAAAGATGTTCACCACACAAAGCTAAATGCGAACTGACATGAATCAACAAAACACGTTGGCTAATATGCACGTGTTGGGTTGGCCGAGCGGTCTAAGGCGTTAGACTTAAGATCTAATTTTCAGAAATTGAAAGCGAGGGTTCGAATCCCTCACCTGACAATATTATTATTATTATTATTATTATTATTATTATTATTATTATTATTATTTTATTTACATGTAGAGTGAGGAGGTAATTGATCATTAATAAGAACTTTCATATGAAATGGTACAAAAGACATTTTTTTTTTCTTCTTTATTCATTTAGAATTACAATTAATACAATTTTATTTCTCTTGAAGTAATCTCATTCTTTTTTTAGTTGTCCAGATGAGTGTGGCTGTGTTGAGATGATCTTCTTTTTAGTTGTCCAGATGATTATTTTCTGTAGACAAAAAAAAGATACACTGTGTTAAAAAGCAAACTAAAAACAAAATATGTATAGCTGTCAACTACAGTAGTAGATCTAAATTATTCACCTTTTATAGATAGCGATTACAGTTGTCACATTTGCAGCGAAGATGAAACAGTTGAAATTTCCTCTTTAGATGATCTGGTAGATGTTCCCACTCTAGACGAATTCGTTGTGGTTCATATATAGTCAGCACGTTTATAGGAAAGTAGTTCCAATCAAACTTATTAAAACCTCGAAGTCCACTGTTTCGAAACTTGTTTATTATCGAACACACGATTTTCATGATGCCATCAGAAGAATTTAACCAATGTTGAACAGCATTGACGTTGAATTTAGCACAACTATTGCTTCCCATTGCTAGAGATGGTAAATGTTTTGGACAATCTGTAGGTAAACGTTGGCTATGCCTCAACATTAGGTCTGACATTCCATCAATCGTATTAAGATCGAATAATGAGTCTGGGGAAAGTGCTTTTAGTGCAAACAAAGAAAATTCCTGTGGCAAATTATATACAACTAAATAATCATATTTATTCTTAATAGACTCAAAAAAAGAAGAAAGAGTTTTTTCACAATATGCTGCAACCCATGTGATCACGGGGCTGAATGAAGGTATATTGCCGTTATTTAACATACAGTAAGCAAGTTCCAAACTGCCGTTTGGTAGCTTGCGAATGTCTGCAACTATTGGTTGCTTCTTATTCCACGTGCCAGCATCAGTAGAAGGAGAGTTTGTTGTTGTCAATTCCATGATTGCAACTAAAGTGAGAATACTTGTTTACTTGCTTGCTTATAACTTAGCAAATATTGGTTTAGATAATTACTTCATTCGTTAATGGTCTGTAAGATATTTGACGATCATGAATAAGAACACAATAAAGAGTTGTATCTTCAGGTATATTCTCACTTGTCTCGATTTCAATTCGCACATCGACTGAAGATGTCTTCACTGCTTCCACTTGTTCGAGACAATTAATTACAATAATAGGACAAAGAGACTTAAATTCATCTCGTGAAACCAGAGTCTCTGAACGAACATCATCGATCTGATAATATACATTACGAAATTTAACAAACATGTCATACAACTCGCTGTAGTCATTTATGGCAATTTCAGAAGTTGGCATTTCATAGGGATAAAAAATTGAATTTAAAAAAACTCTTATAGATTTAATGTTACAATGGTCGAAATAGGAAGAGCATGTGTTTAGTAAATTTCTTCTAGTTTGAAAACCTAATAAAAATTGACGCGGTTTTTGAGTTTCAGAAGTTGTCATTACAGTCCAACTATATTTAGTTGTTCTAGGAAGAGAAGGCAAGACGTGAACATCCCACGATCGATAACCAACCTGAATGGGAATATTTTTCTGCATTAGTTTTAATCTTTTAATTTGTTCTTCGTCTGATAATAATAAAACGGGGATTTTTAGATAAACTTTAAATAACTTGACCTTAGAAAGATCGTTTTCGGTTGTCGATTGCAACGCACGTGCGTCACTTGACGATCGGAGAAGTATTACCTCATGCTTGCAGTTTAAAATCGGCTTTCTGTAATCCTCTGCTATTCCTAACAGGTTGCTTAAAGGAAGTATTATATGAAAACGTTTTGTGTTACTATCAACAATATTTGCTTCACTTGCTGGCGTTGTTAAAGAGGGAAAATAACCGGCATTTTGTAAAGCTGTATATTCGTTTTTTGAATATGATGCAAAGGTTTTTATAGAACTTGTTATACCTAGATGGCGTGTACGATCAATTTCTTTACCATTTAACGTGATGCGAATTTCGCTAAAAAGATTAGCCCCAAAATTTTGGTCAGGATGCGCTGTAGTAGAAGCAGCTGGATTTATGTTAGAAGTAATAATTTGACCTTCTAAGTGAAGAACACCTTCTGATAATAAAACTATGTTTTCTTCATTTTGAATCGGTATTCGAATTTCATCATTATTTTCGAATTTATTAGCTGAATAAGGTTGATAAACTCTTTCTTCTCGTCGCACAACTCTGTTGTCAACCTCTCTTTTATCTGTTATGTTAAACATGTTAACAGCTTCAACTATAGATAGAAACTAAATAAGATTAACAATTGCATATATATTTATATTGAAATTAAAGTATGCGATAGCCAAAAGACTGTAAGAATTGTTTGTTGTTACTCGATAACTGTTTCTTAGATTTCAAGGTGCGATGTCGTTGTTTGTTTTTTTTACAAATTTTAGCTGATTGATTTATATTATTTTTTCGAATCAGAGTCGACTTCTTTTTTTTCAAACTTTGAGTATTATATAGTATAACCATATTTGTGATTGTTTTCTAGTATGCTTACTCAAGTAGAATGAAAACATAACAGTATTTCATTACTTTATATAGCAAGATATCGTGCTGGACGAATAATTAATTCTACAGTTAAATCTTCATCTTGCAAATCAATGAGCTGTTGAAGATGATCTTCAAGTTGCACAGATACATGTTGAATAAGCTTGGTGTTCATGGGCAAAAAATTAATCGTTGTTGGTTGTACAACAATCGGGTAACCAGCAGGAACATGAGCTTTAAAATTATATAAAGAGTGTGTTGGTTTATGGTTCAAATAAGAACTCGTACCAAGCACAAGGTTGCAACATACTCGAATACTATTAACAGTGTTAATTTTAATCATATATTCAGAATGATGAGTTGTGTTTGCCTTGAACTTTCTATGAGAAAAGCCTAACAAATCTGCAATAGAATCTGCAACACCAAAATCTATAGCAAACACTTTCGAATGTAGTTTACAATGATAAAAGACTTTATCATAATTAATATAAAATGATGGGAATTTGTCTTTGTCGCCTAATAAATGTTCAACTAATAAATCATCAATCTTTTCACTTAATTGTTTTAACGTATAGCTAGCATTGGGTATTATTAAAATCGCTCTATCCGCTTCGTTCAACTTTATAGCCAAAATGTTATTATTCTCGTTAATTGCAAACTTCATTATCGATTCTATTTTTCGATGAATTTCAATTTCTCTTTTATTCTCTTTAGGGTAAACTTTCTTTTCAATACCTAAAGGCCCTGCTACACTGTTGGCTACAGTGAAATCAATATTAAACGGGGAAGACAAAACGAGACGGTTGTCTCTTTTTCCATCTATATCCTCTTCCACATACAATTTTGTTTTTTCTAAATGTTCTGGTATAAGTTTCGACAATGAGTGATAACTAAGTAAATCATCAAAAGCTGAGGCTAGATCTTCAAATTCATAAATACCCGGTGGTACCACTAAATTAATTGATAAAAAATTAGTAAAATGAATGCGAAATTTATTATTTCTGTTGGTAACATTTCGAATAGAATTAGATGTATACAATCCTGCAAGTCCTATTTCAAAAAACTCTGCTCCTACAAGATGAATCGGGTTCTCCAATGTAACATCAATCTTCGAGCCTTTACCTTCAAGAGTTATCCGTCTTTCGAAAGCCATCTTTGAAATGTTTAAAGACGGTCTGTGTTTCCCTTATTTATACAATACAAGAAGACTAAACATAAATGTCCACAAATCGAAGAAGTAATCGATTGATATGAATGAAAATTATATTGTAGATAGCAATTTTTAAGATATGTTAAAATTTCAAATGGTGGTCTTAAATTACCAATACTATCAAAATAATGCACATATTTACCATGTTTACTGAAAGCTACCCAATGTGAACCGGATTTATCCATCGGTTCAAGGTTAACAATACAGTTTTCATTTTTTCGAGGATATCTTGGTAACGTATCTCGCATAAAGACTCCTCTAAAATTTGGAATCTTTAATTGATGTGCGTATTTAGCTAAATCGAAATTACTTAATGCTTTATTTGGTATTTGGTTAATTATCTTTTGTATGCAGGAGGATTTAAATAAATGCCTTGACCTCCTTTTCCTCGCATTGCTTCTATCATTCGATTGTGTCTTTTCATTTCTTTTAGTTCTTCTTGAGCAGCTTTCGCCTTGTTTATAGCAGACGCCACCCCTGCTGCTCCGCCTGCTAGACCCCCCAAGCCCGACAAGGCTGCAAATATCGGAAGTAGGGGTAAAATACCACCTTGCTTTTTCGATGTTCTTCTTTTTTTTTTAATCTTTTCTTGTTTTTTTTTTTTATTATTTAAGTTTCGCTTACCTCCTCCAATCTTAGACTTAGCTTTCATGATGCCACCCACTGTTAGTGCAGCCGCTCTCTCTCCAAATGATGCGTCACGGGATTTTACACGAGACCAAGCTTTTGAAGCTAAAATTTCATCAGCCTCTCTTCTTTTGTTTGAATCTTTATGCTTTGCGTAAGCAATGTCGTGCTCTTTGCACGCTTTATCTAATATATTTATTCCTGGATCACCACGGCTCAATCGCTTTTCTAATTTTGTTCCTGGTCCACAATATTCATATCCCGGGATGTGTAATTCCACGGGTAAATTATCAATAGTTTTATTAAGTACACGACTGATTAATGATCCACTTCCTGTTCGTTTATATTGAGTGGTAGAGTTGCTCCTCTTACAACGCACCATTACTAAATGATATGTAATATAAAGTAATTATACATATATATTTCTGGAAAATGGGAAATGGTGGGGGGAGGTGTTTTTTTTTTTTTTAAAATAATACACACAAAATTTGGGTTATTATTTATTCTTTTTTCATAAGCAAAGGAACACACAAAAATTAGTATTATTACCAGCATAAAAGTGTGTGTGTGAAAGAAATAAAGTAAGTGAGATGAACTGCTTTAATCTCAATTTGTTTCTAATCATTTTTCAGAGAAAAATGACCAAACGGTAAAGTATCAATTCCGTTTTCAGTTATGTGTCTTTTATCTTCGTTTGATGAAATTGCCAACTTATTTTGCCGAACAGTAAATACAGAATGAGATTTTGAAATTATACAAACTTGAACTTTGTTGACTTTTTCTCTGTTATAAAGACACTTTCGATACTCATCAATATTCATACTTTTACTCACACTCTTCTTAATGCCTTTAGCCTTACACAAGCTATTCATTTCATCACACAATTTTATTGCATACATTTTGGGTCGTAACCCCACAAATTCTTCAACAATCCTTCCAGCATTTTCATCTTTCATTAAACCAATTTCACCTTTATTTTGTCTCACAATGCCAAAAGGATTGTTTGTTTCATAGTTTCCAGTATCAAACAAATTTGAATGTTGTTTCATGAACTCATAAATATCATAATAGAATATATACATAAAACTATCGGTGTCTGTGTATAACAACCTCACATTTGATTCAGGATTTGCTAAAATAACATTGTAATGAAAGTCATTCATTTTACATTTAGACAAATCTAATATAGATGCACCAACATATACTGGTTGATTGTGAAAAATCTTTAGTCTACTCATCTCGATGACCATACATTGTTCATCGAATATAATTCTATGTTTAAAATTAGCCTTAGCTATTAAAGACCTACCACCACGAGCTCCATGCCATTTGGTGACCCATTTGATGTCCCTTAACTTCCTCACATTCATCAGTGAACGACCAAAAATTGCATTATTCATCAATTTATAAAAATTCTTTTCAAAATCATTTTTGGCTTGTTTTCGTTTCTCTGTGTTCACATCAATATATGGTTTTAGCCATTGGCTCTGATTGAATTCAATTATTCTGTGAATACGATCTAATTTCATTCCTAGTTGAATACATTGCTTTAACAATCTATAATGCAAAACATAACGTTCTTTATTATCTAGGTTAGCCATTAGCTTTGTCAACTTTTCTGGACATAGAGGGTAATCTGAATGTTTGTCATGTAACTCTTGAGGATAAGTCAAATCTACTTCCAAAATATATCCAATTTCTGAAGTATCATCAATAGTTAAAACATCAAAGCCTTCAACATTTGCAATCCATTTAAAGCCACCCGTTGGAAGATATTCCATCATCGCATATCCATACAAATTATTAACGTCAAAGTACATTATGTAGGACTCTTGCTTTTTCTCATCATAAGTTTTCATATACTTATTATTAGCAATCGCATGTCGTGTTATACACTGAACATTTCCTCCTCGAATAGATCGTTCAAAAAAGTGTAACATATCAATATCTTGAAGCAATTCAAGTTGAACGTTGGTTATCTTTTTCATAGCACACCAAGACATAGATGGAGCAGTGTAAAAATGAGCTGCATCAATGCCATAAGTTTCCATGCCATTCGATCTAAAATTTTCAAAGACATCCGCCAAAAGAAGTGTGTCAACTTTTAAATACAAATCTGCGTATTCTCCTAATGTTTGACAGGAAAACGTTTCCCACACCGATTGAGCAAACTCATACTCTTCATTCGATATTGTTTGATCATTAAGGCTGCTATAAAACTTGGATATTTCAGGTAATTTAGTTTCGTTAAGAACATCCATACTCGTGACGTATTCATAGGGAAACACACCTTTTCTCGCAGTAAGTCGAAACTGTGCATCATCATTAAAATAACGTCGTGTTATTTGCTTTGAATCTTCGCTTAACGAAGATGAACATTGATCTAGTAAACAGGACAAGAAATTATATGTATCGAAAAATCTTAACTGAATGAATCCATTCTTAGCCCGTACATACTTTGTAAACCCTTTGTAACGTTCCATATTCATCGCTAACAATTTTATATGACCAGGATTATGTAACACCTCTCCATCACGTTTCTCGCAAATTTCTTTAATTATAAAATGTCCATCATAGGCGGTTAGATTATGAAATGCTATAGGCAAAACCTTTGTTACTTTGTAATTTAAATTACAACTATTGTGTGCGCTTCCTCTATATTTTCCAGTTAAGTGACAATGATCGCGTACTTTGAGTTCATTAACTGCAATCGGTTTCTCGCAAATGTGACACATTTTACTTGACAAAAATAATCTTTCTTCATTTTCGGTCATCTTTAACATTGGCTTAACCGATAAGTAATATGTTTGAAGTTTATCCACAATACTATAAAGTTCCTTTACAAACAATTCAATGCAATTATTTCCCCTAAAGAGCTTGAAACTGCACAATTCACTATCGAAATTACAATGAAGGTATAAAGAAATGCTGTAAGGAATATGTTTATGTGTTAAAGTAGAGTTATGAATGTCACTATTTGGAAAACAGGAGGAAATTGGAGACAAAACGCATTCAGTGTCTGCATATATTATAAATGGAACTGTATCTTTAACTCGGAATTCTGTAAAATTAACAAATCTTTGTTCATCAGTCGGCATTATGCTTTTTGCAACAGGAAACTGTTTACAGTCTGCAAAGTGAACATTTAACTCATCCTCAAGAAGATAATATGACAAACAACGTCTACATATATAAATCCTTCTCTGAGTGCTAGTGATGCTTGAACGCACAAGGCGAGCAAGATTTCTAATTAAACAAAAGTGATAACTTTCACTGTTTCCAATCTGCAACATCAATAAGTCTACACTCCTTTCATATACTTTATCTGATACATACAAAGGTACAATAGTAAAAGTTTTTTTTCCTTTTACTTCGTTTGTTCCCATACATACCCAATTGTTTTCATCATATTGTGCTCCAAACACATTTACAGAAATATTGTTTTGGTTTTCAAACTTGTTTAAATATTTCATTTCCATCGGAATTGGAATACCATCTAAATTTAAAACATCTCTGTAATTAGGATAGGAAGAAAGATGATTCATGTTTCGAGTTTTTGGATACAAACCAGCAACCACACTCCACGCAAAACAAGCTTCCTTTGTATCATACAAATTTAGCACTGCTTTTTTATTGACTATTACATCAGGCAATCGACTAGTATTGGACATTCCTACTCGAAATCCAACATATTTATTTATATTAATTCTCAAACTATGAATTTTTTCTAAAGCCCACCCGGAACCATTTGCTTCAAATTCGCTCATTTTTGTCAATGTACCTTCAATGATATTCTTATTATAAAATTCATTTAAATCAGTATACTCGAAAACTACCTCATTTTTGATAGCAAAATATTTTGTTTCTGATATGTCGCGAAGCACGTGTTGTGCACACAAAACTGAATTCACCTTTAAAGCTTGTACAGTTAACGCTTTCTTAACATACTTTGTAAACCAAATATTAGCATTCGCTAAAAATTCGCGAGGATCCAAAAACTCATTCTTAACATTTGATACTGCAAGTGTGTACACTCTAGAATTGAATGCCGTTTCAATTAACTCACAGCTCAAGAAAGATTCATCCTTTATTTGAATTGTAATTTCTTCGAAATTCACAGCTTGTTGCAATATGTGCTCACTAATAACTCTCCAACATTCAATCAACTCATCACTGTTCTCAATCAACTCGGTTTGAGTGTTTTCCCCGATTTGGTATGATACTGAAATAGCACCGTTTAGTTCACTTCGAAAATTAGAAACACTTTCAAATGCTTTGTCCAATTGGTTTCTTATATTTTCACTGTTATTATGTAATACAATATCGACCTTTCTACGTTTGCTAGGAGGCGAGGTCATTGTTGCTGTTGTCTAAGCAAATGTCCAAATTGCACTAAAGTTAATACACCACCAACAGTTGGTGTACCATCACTGATGTCTAAGCATACGTCCAATTTGCACTATTGTTAATACACCACCAGCAGTTGCTGTAACATCGGTTTACCATAAACCTATAATCTTTTAAAGTATATTCAAGCCATTGTGATAAATTACTGCCTGTAATCTCCAATGAACAATGAACAGCCTCAAAAGGAAATTCATCCTGAAGTTTACCAAGCAAATTGTTTCTATACACATTCAATTTTGTCACATCGTAACACGTCATGGAAAATTCGATTTTGAAAACTTCATCAAATGTATTGTATCCGAAGAAACAAATAAAATGTTCATCTTCACATAATTCTTTCAATAGATATCTTAGAACTGTTTCTGTCACCTCTCGCTGACTATCCTCTGATTTGCTAACATTGGTAACGTAGACTGAAAATGTTGAAATTCCACTCGAAGATGTCCATTTGTTAAAACAAGCTTCTTTCTCATTACAACTCACCTCGTTATCATCTTCTTCCTCTTCTTCCGGTTGTTGAAAGCATACACGATGATACTCTATTAGCGGGTGCGATCGATGTTCAGTTCCACTCAGGAAATTAACAGTTTTCCACTTCATTATGCTGGTTGTTTTATTAGTTTTTTAGATAATCTGAAAAATTAAACAAATTAAGAAATAATTAGCAAGTAAATATATCAATCGTTATATCAATCATTACATAATATATAATCTAATACTCACCAAAACATGTCGATGTGAGCGGTTCTTCAACCCAAACTACACCGTCATCAGTTTGCCTTCGAGTACTGTTTCAAAATGACTTGATGCGAGCGGTTCTTCACCCCCAAATACACCAGCATCAGTGTGCCTCCCATTGAGTTTAGTTCATCGATCTCTGATGTGCTTAATTTTGAAAATACTGCCGGTAGAAATACACTTGTTACTTCATCTTCGATGTTAATATCCACAACTATTTTTCTTCCAAACCTCGTCTGTACGGGGCGAATAATTTGGACCACATATGGTAAATCAATGACTAGTTCAGCTAGTTTCTTATTAGAATACTCAGTACAAGATGATAAGTTATTGAACTTCGCTAGAGCTTCCATCACACAATTTGTTCCTCGTCGTTGACTTTCTTTATTTCTTTCACACACACTCACACACTCTTCGCGCAAAAGTAAAAGTTAAACTCTTCCATGCACTCATCCATTTATATATCCTTCACCCCCACCCACACTCCAGAAACCATATGCCGCAAACTAGCTTCTAACGCAATCATTTCCTTTTTCCACTATTGCTTAAAGAAGTCGAAGATTACATTCTTAGCCAATGACGTTAAAGGTCAACTCTGTCTCACGCGAACACAGCAGACGAGATCAATCACACTGCTGCACATGGTCAAACTTGCACGGGTGTCAAATGACGGTTAGCATCCAAAGCAAAAAAACATAACAGCTGCACACCACATGTGCGGATCTCTGGCACTGGCACACATGCTCACACTCGCACGGGTGTCAGATGACAGTTAGCATCCTAATAAACAACCCCCATGACGTCAACACCCATTAACTTTTTATCACCATCACATAAACAAGCCAAGAGGTCACCCCCTTCCCACGCTAACACGTGCAACGCACATGCTCGCTCCTGGACCACGTGCTCGCTCTAAGGACCCATGACGTCATCCCATGACGTCATCAGGATTACGCAATTTCTGGTCATGATGATGCAATATTTAGAGTCTAACAAACACTTACTACTACCACCTGGTTTAAAATTCTCTCAGCAATTGATATTCGCAACAAAGCTCGTGATGCAACTCTTGATAACATTCGCGAACTAATCCAGGAGCTGACAAACTGCGTGATAAATGGAATCTGTTATTAAATGAAGCAATACTAGTGACAACTTCATTACCAAATGATCTTCCTGCAGAAACAGATATTCCTAACATGAGAGTGAAAAGAAGAAAAACTTCCTTAGGCGAAAGAAAAGAAGATCTTCTAGAATTTCGTGGGAGTGAAGAACGAGAGTTCAGACAGAATGTGTTCTATAGAGTGATTGATTCAGTTGTTTATGGACTTACGAGTCGTTTCATTCTAGAGCAAAATGTAAATTACATGTAAATTAGGTGTTTATTGCAGTTTCCAAACAATGAAGAACATGATCTTGAAAATATGGGTGCTATTTAGCATGAAAAGTATTTTGAGGATAATAACAGTGATGAATCGAAATATTTATAACCAATTCAAGCATCTAATTTAGGGTCAGGCCCATTGACACCTCGGAAACTTTTAAACTTTCTTAGAGAACTAAAACTGGAGTCTCCACCCGGACCCCAACAGGAGTCCTGGGCTCTCGTTCGATGCCGCTTTGAAATACACTCAAGTGGAATTGGATTTACTTACGACAAGACTATACCTATGCGTTTAGGAGAAAGTGGGCTGTTTATATGCCTGGAGGTGGAAAAAATTTTCAGGATGGCCAAGGTGGGATTCATTCTCCCGATGCCAGCAAGGCACGAAATAGTGCGTCACCGTGTTCGAGTTAATTTTCCTCTATGTCATATTTAATTTTATTTTTTGTGCGTATTTTTCGTTGGGGTGATCTTTGTGATTTTCATTTGTTTATTGTAGTTCAGGCAGCACTCCCTAGTTCGTGGTTACATAGGTGGCACTAGTTAAAGGCACCCCTGTGTCCTATTTTTATCGCCATCATTTTTTCTAAAACAAAATTGCATAAACCCCAATATCAAAACTCAAATGAAATTACGATTAAGTAACTCTACTAAATTTTCGAAAAAAAAATACTTCAATTTGGGAAGCGCTTTGCTTCCAAAGCACAAGGTTATCGGGCAAAGCGTTTTCAAGATGATGGTTGTACGAAACATCCAAGCTTTATTATACATGACTTATGATTCAATGAATCACTTACAGTGCTTCACATTCCGATATATTTTAAATAAGGACCCTCTGTTTCCAAAGTTGAGATTTTATGATCACGAATATCATGATATAAAAATACAAAATATATAATTATCAATACCTTACTTAAGAACTACAGGAGAGATAATTAGTGACAAGGTATGTCCGTATGTGTAGCCTTGTATGGGGAAAGCAAAAGAATAGACTCTGCATGCTTTTAAGACTGTGGCTCCGTGAATTATTAGAACATAATAGTGGGCAGCCCTGAAATAAATTGGGTAATTATCACAACTCTTGCAAAGGGGTGAGTACCATTAACACCTCCCACTTGCATTAGTCAAAAGATTAACTCAGGACGTCATTGCACAATTAAGGCGAAACTTAGTAGGAGACGAGTAATATATTAGATGCGTCGGTTGCGTTGGTGATGATATTATCACAGTTAATAGAGGCACGTAGTGGCCATCTGCAAATTGCATTGTTTAAAAATAGATAACTTTCTATACTTCGGACTACAATAATGGAAATTAGTCATTAGGTTAAAACCTGTGGTGTATCGAAAGCCTAAAGCAAAATAACAGCGACATTAAATTTTCACGGTGGCGGTCGGGCTTAAAATTAGAACGTTATAGTGAATCTTTCGGAAAGTAATAACGCAATTTTCATACCCTTCCAAGCTGGAATTTTTCTATATAAGGCATGATATTGAAAGGGATGGTGGGTAGAGTTATAGACAGCGGAGGAGTGTACTACATCATTTCCAGACCAATTTTAATCATTACAAAAGGTATTTAAGAATTTCCTTTCGTAGGTTCTCGTCTCCTTCACTGTTACTGACTGAGTCTAATTTGATACGCTTAGACTACGGTACTTTCAGGAGGGAAACCCCCAACGTTTATATCGCAGAACTACTACTCACTAGAATGGAAATAATACAAAACAAGGTAATTCCAAACAGGCAATAACTAACGTTACACTACTTAATTGTATTTGAAATGTTTCCACAGGACGATCTGAGGTTATGTGCACCATGTAATATAAATACTGTATAACTTACCTTTGTTGTTTTACTGACTGATAAGGTTTCTCTTGGGATGGCTTGTATCCACTTCTTTGTCAAGTTTGCATCTTTCGGAAAAGAAAACACTTGTACTTTTGGTCCCGTTGGATAATTTCCTCTACACACAGCGCCTATATGGCATTTTGCTGATTAATAATAATAGGGCTTCGGTGGCGTAGTTGGTAGCATGCTGAACTGCTGTGCCCAGGATCGCGGGTTAAATCGCGGCCAAAGCTTTCGGATTCTTTAAGAGCGTTAAAATCCTTCAGTATGCCTTCTTTTGGAGGGGAAGTAAAGCCGGCTGTCCCATGTCATAGATTTATGGCATGTAAAAGATCCTGCCACTAGCTAAACTTGTGTGAAGCTAAATTTCAAACTTAGATTTCGTGGAAACGCTCTATTTAAGCTCCTACGTTCATCACTAGGTGTCAGTGACATCTGGTAGCGACATTTGGAACTACCTGAAATTGAACGGAACTTGAAGCGAAATCCATTATTGAATTATTAGAAAAGTTTTCGAGACATAGGCACTGTGTTGACAATTTCAAATCAACTATCATTGAACATTTTCCACAGCTATGTTAAGTAGATTTCATTAGAAAGCTAAATATTGCAATGGGTACCATGTTTCGACTTCCGGGAAATTTTGACATATCTTCGCGTTTCACATATCATAGACACCAAAAACACCGTCAGTTCAAAAATGTATATATAATTTATGTATATATATATATATATATATTGTTATACCTGTAGGGTATGCCACCCCCATCCCCTAATAATTACACCCCCCACAAACTCATACTTATACATGACTCAGACCAAATTCTACAATCTACGACCACATCTACAAATCAGAATACTTCAATGAACTCAGGTGGCCTCATGCCTGAACTCCAAGAACCCCGAGAGGGCTTCGACACACAAAGAATGCGCAATTCTGCACATACTGCACACCGACTCCATAAAACCTCGGAGAGTTCATGACTCGAGGTCATTCTCAGACAGACGTTGTGTTGTAGTGTTGAACCTCTGCTGGGCGCCGTCACGGCTGCTGCCATCTTGGTAAGTGTACAGCGAGTAGCTACACACCCATACACATACAATTTCATCCCCTATTATTGTACTGGAATTGCATTAGCACTTTAGCTGTTCTGCCAACTTTGTTAATACTTCTTCATAGAAGGAAGTACATTAAAACTAGACGTATCTAGATAACTGGTCCTTACATTTATTTAACTAGCTAGTAAGTTCCTACCCTTTAAATTCCCCCCGGGTAGGATCCACTAGCCTTATTGTTTAATTGCTTCGAGGCGTCAGCAGACGACCACTTGCTACGCCGTCACAGTGCTTGAATCAGCAGGCTCTCTCTCAGCCTTCGCTAGCCAGCTTACGCTAGCATTAAGCCGAGTAGCGGCCGCAGCCTTTAAATCCTCATTTGCTAAACCTCCCCCAACACCACTTTTACACCCCCGAGCTCTCCCGGCTATCTGAACAATCGGGAAGCTCGTCTACAGAGCTACGTCTTTGCCCCTAGACAGCTCAATCACTCTACCCGCTCCACTCACATTTTAACTTCCCCCTAAACACTCCATTGTAGGGTACCCCCACAAAGAATCCCTACAATTGGTAGAGGAGCAGAGTACCGCGGCATTGTCTTAAGACATTGACTAAGGGGTCACAAACAACGTGATTCCGCGGTAAAGATCACTAGTTAACTTTTGCAAGCCACTCAAAGTAAACGCCAGAAAACCCCTAGTTTTGGAATTTTTTTCTGAGTACGCTCTAACATTAACAGAGAAGGTACATTCTTAATAATTGCCCACCCAACCCCACCCAGACAGGCATAGGCCTTTGATAACACCCTTAAACGAAAACCGATTTTCTTGTACCCCCAAATAGAAAGGTACACATTGTACAATCGATAGATCATTATATTAATTGATTACACGCCCACCCGAACCCCCAGTTCCCCAGAAGGGATAGCAAGGGTACTATTACGTACACCAACCCTATAGAGTAAGGGGAGATTGCCTACAGAGAGGGACACTACTCCCACAGCAGAGGGAATAGCATACTCATAATATTTAACGCCACCCTAGAGAGTTCAAGCCCCGCTAGTATATAATTTTACACTATGGCATATCATGCCGAAGTACTGGATGTACCGAATGCACAAGGGAAGATGCACTCCAGACACACTGATAGGACATCCGAACTACTATTTACACTATTCCGAAGCCGCCAGCGGCGAATGCGAAAAGTACAGTGCCATATACAGACATTGCAGGCAAGGGTGGATACGGCACACAATAAATAGTTCCGCACCCCCACCGATACGCGGAGAGCATTACTCATCCGGTCACACCGGAATCTACACAACATCCACAGGGCCTTACGCGCCAAACATGTCAAAACCCAGAGGATCCATATCCGAATTGACATGGTTTGCAATCCACTCCCTTTCAACGCGACCCTCCAACGTATAAGGGCGCAGTATGCGATATTGCATCGTCATTACGCACAGCTCCTTGCCGAACACATGCCGCTGAGCGCCCAATTCATCGCACTCTACACAACAAACTCCATTTAGGAAGGAAGTCGCCGTGGCCCATAGGACCATCTCCACACAGAACATCCCCATTAGGAAGGAGGACCCCGGGTTCGTGCCACACATTAGATCCACACTTGAAAAAGGTGCACAATTACATACACTTAAGCCTCCACGTGCACATATTCCACCCTCCACACTTACACTGCCCCCTAGGACATTTCTGCACGGGCTGACGAACAACAGTCCTACATCATGCCGAACACGCGTACCAGTACACCGGCGGATACCATTTACACCCCCGGAGGAGCGCAGGCAGCATAAGCCAAAAATCACCCTCCTCCAGACCGCACACAGAATGCACCCCCAGAGTGGATTCCGGGAGCTAAGACTGCATTAGCCATCCGAGGGCAACAGAGATACTCCTTGCGTTAGAAACCCGATCAGGGAATAACATGGTAGCGCACATACCTAGAATCCAGGGCCATTTTTCCTTTAGACACCTAAAGTGGAGAAGAGCAAGGGGATATCAAACCCAGCACTACAAGATCCTCCACTAAGTCCTATCATGCAGGGCATACATTCGCCGACACAATTAAAACTATACCAATGAAGAGTAAGACACGTGGAGGAAGGCTCCAAAGCCACATGACTCAGCTGCACGCGTCGCACTATCTCCATAAGTCCCCATGGACATAGCATGCCAGAAAGCACAAACAAGAGCGCCAATTACGCTATGGCATCGAGTAGTCCACGCTCGCAAATAGGTGTCGGTGCCATTCCCACAAATGCCTTCTAACATACCCACGATTTGGCTACCCCGAAACTCAGGCGTAGAGCTATGCACACGCAATACCCTCACATTTCATACCTATATACAAAAGTCCCCCATTGAACTCAGGTCCTCTTAATACAAAATAACCCGTCGTTCCCATAATTAGGCACACTTTCACCACCTATACACTGACTATTTATAAGTTGCATGATAAAATGTTACTGTTCCCAACACAGTGTATTATTTTGTTGCATAGTTTTAAGATACCATATGCATGTACAAATTTTCAGGAAGTGAATGGTACATACCGCTTAACACATGTTTCAACGCAGCAAGTTCAGGTCATTTCCCTACACAACCAGGATGTAGTAACCCGACCCACTTCGTCAACTCAGCGATCACAACTTCCTTCCATTATAACAGGTGTTCGCTGCAAGTCACATACCCAGGCACACTCATACACAGCCGTGCGTACTCCAGAACATTCCCCCGGAGTACACATGTGAGGTCGCAGAAAGGTTCACTTACAGTAGACGACCACGCACGCAGTATAGCTCACACAGCATTATAAAGAGAAACATATCCACCTAAATCAGCACATTCACAATCACACCCAGGCGTAGGTCCATTTGGCGACCAACCGAAGATTAAATTATTTGGAAACAAGATCAATAGGACTTGCATAACTTCACAAGGTAACTGTATACACATTATACACTAATAGCGACCCACACACGTTATAATTCTATTTACATTCGGTAGCGACCAACGGAAGATTAAAATACAATAATACAACAATTAGTTGCCCCGCATAACATAACGAAAGCCATTTATATACAGATATACAAATACTAGAATTACCACGAATAATACCGCACATATAGGACCGATACACGTAACTAGACTACACACACAAGCACGAGGTGCACGGATTACAGAATCGACATCATACACAGGCGAGATTACAGCCTCGTTCAACTTAAGTGTCACCAAAGCGGATAGTATATTGGCAGGATTAATTAAATATACCGTGCCCACATACGATAACAGGCGTAACTTACAGTTAACCTAAGGGACACCACAATAACACAGGTTAGCGGTCCTCAGCATGACAAAAAACTGCCTACCACAATAACACAGGTTAGCGGTCCTCAGCATGACCGAAAACTGCCAACCACAATAACACAGGCTGCCATACACTCAGGGCATAGGACACAACAGGTCATCAGGACAACACACTTGGAAAAGGATAAGGACATACTTACATAGGTAATACAGTATCACACGCAATAAATTCATATTACATTGTCTAGTACATTTCACTGGCCCCTACGGACCAACATTCGCACTGATTACCCGCAGCGAGACAAGGTTCACAGGCGCTGTACCGGAAGCGAGGGAGATGACGAAACACACACATCTTCACAATGCTCACAGCATGTAATCGACAGGGTGACCACGATGTATACGCCGCGTGCGGCCCACTTCACTCACATACACACGCATTTTATATTTCCCCACAATGGGTCTTTATATTTTTTCTTTTCTCTGCGGTCAAATTGACCATAGTATAACGACATAAGGCCAGACAATGCAACCAGTTCCTTAACAAGGCGTCACCATTTTTAGCCGATGAATAGAGACTACTCATTTGAAATTTAATTGTTTCATTCATCGTTAGGCAACGCAGATCAGGACTCGCAGCCAGACTGCCTGGATTGGGCTATTCCCTTACTGATCATATAGGGAATCATACTTTCATCTAGACGCCTCGTTATGAACTGCACGTAAAGAACAGCCCTATGGCAACGTAACGCAATATCATACAGTAAAACCATATTTCAACGAGGGCCACAAGGCCACGGAGGGACTCCACAGTCCATGTAAATCCCATTGAGCACACATAATAGCTTTCCAATTGCCGCCAGGATCATTCTTTGGCCAACAAAGTCATCCGCGCATCAATTATGCATACATAGATACATGTATATATCTCATATATACACACACTTCCTATCAACGACAAGGCTCATAATTACTTTACGTTTTGCGGGGGAGCATCGTGGTGATCCACGTCAAAGAACCTCCTCCCAAAAACAATGTAAAATAAATATCTAGCCATTTCTACAGAGGGAACTGGGAATTCTTCCGTTTTGCAGTTTTATGTTTACCGATTTGTGTACTAAGGAGTCATGGCTGTTAGAACAACAGAGGACATCCCACACCATCCCTGTGTGTTAATTTTAGGACGCTCATAGACTACGTCCCAATGATCCTATCAATTCACACACTAAATGGGCACATGCATTCACAAAACATACGACACGAATTTCAGGACCACTTTCCCTTAATTTCACATTCGCCTACAGAATTCCACTCTAACACACCTCAATTGCGGACTGTTATTTTTCCAGAGGGTTATACAATATGTACCCAGACTTAAAATCACCCTCATACGAGGTGCAATACTCAATTTACCACACCATTCCGTAATTACACTATAGCTTCCGTCTTACGAAGAGGAAACACAAGAGTACATGCTATTTTCCGTCGTAGGAAAGTGACGGCATCAGTACTCATACAATACAGTGGAAATACCATCTGGATTATACTATTTACCCCATAACAGACAACCAAACATTGGAACTACACCATATTTCCCCTTACAAAGGAATTACTATTAGGCCTACAATATTTTCCGCCTTACAAAAATAAAAACATCAAAATCCCACTATTTTCCGTCTTACACAGATAGCGGCATCGGAAATACACTATTTTCCGCCTTACGAAGTTGAAAACGTCAAAACCACACTATTTTCCGCCTATACAAAGATAACGACATCGGAAATACACTATTTTCCGCCTTACGAAGTTGAAAACATCAAAACCACACTATTTGCCACCTTACAAAAATAACGATATCGGAAATACACTTTTTTCCGCCTTACGAAGTTGAAAACATCAAAACCACACTTTTTGCCGCCTTACAAAAATAACGATATCGGAAATACACTATTTTCCGCCTTACGAAGTTGGAAACATCAGAACCACATTATTTTCCGCCTTACAAAGATACCAACATTCGAGGTACTATATTCCCAGGCATACAAAAGAAAGACACACAGAATTCCACCATTCCACACTAAAGGCGACAGAATCTTTTACATAGCCTATAGAAGTAAAACACTATTCACTATACCAGCAGTATAAACAGTGAATACTATAATGCCATTGGACTGACGCAACTCAACACGCGTCTACACAATGTAAACACAAGCCATTTCTCAACCAGGCCGATAGCCGCTGCGACCCAATCACACGCGTGGATTCAACAGCCCACCTCCTACAGTATTATACCACCAGTCACAGCGACCCACTCCGCTGATGATAACAGAACATATTGTTACACCTGCCCACCCGACATGGGACACTATCTCTTAGTCAGGTATCATACCACGTGACAATACAGGCCGGCCATTAATTTTCAGAGCGCACAGGAGCGCGCTACATTTGAATCCTGTTATCATAGCAACACATGTTTGATAGCATCTGTACTCAATATACCGCTGAACAGCATATTCAACGCTTACAGGAGCCTAGTACATTCCTTGCCCGACAGAGTTAGTGAAACATTCACCCTTAGGATACTAATATTCCCATCGATATTCAAAGAACGAACATAGTGCTTCTCGCCGCTTGGTGACTGTCATCCATAACACTTTCATACCTTTTGTTCTTTATACAATACTGTTCACACATGAGGGGATCGGAACAGACATCCCACACGTCGATTGGTCTCGACATAGCTAGTTATTTCGGACAAGGGACATATTCACAGTCCACTATGTATTTGGGCACCAATTTCTGTTTGATGATCTCCACCTCCATTCTGACAGTTTATCAGGGAGTCCCTCCATTATGATTACCGACCAGCAAGGTCTATCACGGTAATCCCACACCGTTCTTCCCATAAATCCCATACAAGGGTCCACACTTACATGTTATTGTTATTATTATTATTATTCCACTATTATTCCCTATATACCCCCAGATGTACCAATAATACCAAAAAAGTACTCTTTACGAACTTGAATGCCAAAGACATAGTTTGGCAAGACACATGTAATATAGCACTAGCCTCCACACCACAAATTGCGTCTCTTGGAGACATAGTCCCCCCAGTGGACACGATTCCACCTTACTTATGTTAAAATGAGCACACGGGTGATAGAATTCAGTCCCAGATACTCAGATGAAACGATCCGTGCAGGTTAAGGCAAAATACACACTTGCATCCTCTCAGCTAGGATAGCAGAATACCGTTATACAGCGATAGTATAGAGTACTTGCGGGAGTCGGCAGCCATGGAGCGCGCCATTTGACACAGTGTCTATTACAAATACGATGATCGGATACATATACCTACACATAATTCTAGGTAATACCTAGTATTGAATATACCTCAGGGTATACGCTCACCAATATTCCTAATGGGTAACATAGTTCACAGGGTATTCTTATACAACCCGGTGATCATCCCATAGATATTAAGGTATATATATAAGATGACCAGTTACTTGATAGGATATACATACATATATATATGAGAGAGTTCTCATATAACAAAGTCAGACAGCAGTGCATTCCTATGACCGGGTACAGATTCCCGATGTCCTTTAAAGAGAGTACAAGTCCTTGACCACTGCCACACAAATTATACATTGACATATTAACACATCACCCCCCCCCCCCCCCCCAGCCAGGTGTCCAGGTTACACCAAGTTGCGCCCAAGGCTATACATTCCCCTCACTAACAATACTATTATTGTTACATTATTTATATTTTATACCCGCATGTTATATTTTTACCTGCATGGGGGATACTTAACACCCGACCAGTAGCATGTTCCGCACCATTTAAAACGTCTTGCATCCCTATAGTACCGCAGGACCCCATCCCATTGTAGCTTTACTATTACCCAAATAATAACATAACTTAACATGTCGATTTAATTAATAACATGGGACATACCTTCCCACTCCCGTCTTCACCTACTAACTGTGCAGAAATGAAGAGCATCACTGAATTTAGCTGGGAATCTTAAAGCTAGGCGCAATGAGCGCGCACTGTGCCACATTCTCTCCCCCCCCCCCCCATAAAAATGCACACACTATTTCCCCACACTCACAAAATCTCGCCATACACTGTACTTGGACGGTATGTCCACAAGGTGCATAATTAAAATTGAAAAGTGCAGATTGGGCAATAAATTGCAACACAGCCCAAAAGACCACTGATATTGTAATGACCAACTTAGACCAGACAAACTGCTAGACCTGACAAGGCAATAATAGACCATGCCTTAGACTTTGAAATAACGACGGAAGGTCGAAGCGACAATGACGTAGTGAGGGTGAACGTTGAGTTCTTGGATGACCTAGCCTGTCTCCATGTCAGATAAGGTTACGCCCATTATGCGCTACTGTCGGCGTAGCCAGATCTGCAGGTGGATACTTGAGTGTCCGATGGGAGAAATAGCTCACTCAGCGTCGGACATATTAGAACATCCATCTTGGGACGACCCATTTGACTAGACTCGTAGTTAGCTTGTAAGTAAGTACGGTACTCCTTGTGCGTGGGAGTCAGTCCTGTTCGTGAACACTGGCACGCTAGTCCTAATATACATAGCAGGTGAAGTCTACATAACTCCTTTTACGCGGAAGGTGAAATCTGAAGTCCTCTTTGTATGTTAGGTGAAATCATGTCATTAAAGTCCTATCATTATAGGTGAAGTCCTCAAGATTCTCTCCCTGGCCGAGGTATTGGTCACCGATGGTCTCTATGATCATACCCCTGGTGATGAATACTCATATATATAAAGTCCTATTATTATAGGTGAAGACAAGAATTTTTTGTTGAATCCCACGCCCGCGGAACTTGATTGATAAGGAATGTTGGGCAGTGCATTCAACGCCCACGTAAATGAGCATTCAGCGGAACTCACAGATTTTCATGTCAGCATTGCGCGCCCTGAGGGCTTGGGCAGCCAAGATATGCGTCAAGTAACGCCACAAAGTACTATTATTATAGGTGAAGATAACGCGTAGCCCACGTAAATGAGCATTCAGCGGAACTCACAGTTTTTCATGTCGACATTGCGAGTCGTGAGGGTCTGGGCAGTTAACATCATGATCATCGCTCCCTGATGATATTCGGGGACACCCGATTTATTGCGATGAATGAACCTCATGAACGATCGATAGATAATCGATCGGCCTCGTAAGTCCGATCAATTCAGCGCTGTAAGCCCGATAATACGGTTATCACCGTTACGACGATTAACCCATAGATACACGCTAAGCGGCACTCAGTGCCGCTTTTTTGCAAAATTTTGTTTGACGTGGTAAACACTTACGAGTTCTGTGAGATCGCCCGCTATATCCTTTGTTCGACATGTGCTGCAGGGGAGGGAGTAGGTTCGGAGCCTGTCTGGTTCCCAGTTAGTCTGAGAAAAGTTGTCAAAGTGCGTGGTGCGCAAATATGGCATTCTGTACCGCTAGCATGTAACAACTGCCTGGAATTGGCGTTGTGAAATAATGTAAGTATTTAACTTATTTTACCTTTGTTGTTTCTTTCTATGCTTTTATCATTATTGTCGATGTCAGCACATAGTCTGCACGCTTGCCTTCTGTTTATAGGTCTGACATGGCTGTCAACAGCAGGAGATTGAGAGGTTGCATCAAGAACTTGATGAGCAAGAAGGGTCACTGAATTAAAATGATCTATTCGGTTTTTAAGTCCTAGTCCAGGGTCATTTTGTGTATTTAGGCACAGTATATTATTTCGTACTGTAAATTAGCAGAAAGTGTCCTTTCCCAAGCCAAGAATCTAAGTGTATTGGCCTACATGATCTGACAAACAGAGTTTTACTCTAGTGTATGTCTTGAGCTTGTTGAGCATCAGGTACAATGTCTTGTAATATGAGCCTGAAAAAAGGGCAAACTCAATCCAATAATTCTCAATATCTCTTTTGTGTGTGAATATTATAATCTTTCTTCGTTGTCCAATAAATGTTCATAAGAATTTGTAATTACATTAAGTATGAATAGTAAATATGTCCTTATCCCATCCCTCCCAATAATATATTTTATTAATAAGAATTTCATACATACTGATAAGATTTTTTCAATGTATTCTCATAGGTTGTGTATAATTCTCCATACAAATCAATTTTAGCCGTTTAGCAAGTCACTAAATTACGAAAAAGAATGAAACAATATAATGCGGCATAGAGTGCCGCTAGCGTGTACGAATGTTAGGGAAAGAGATGCGTGTAGCTAAGGGTTAAATGCGTTTATTCGCAGCAATGAATCGACAATGGTTTCCGATGCACATATGCGATAGGTGAACGATCGATAGATAATCTATCGGCCTCGTAAGTCCGATCAATTCGGCGTTGTAAGCCCGATAATACGGTTATCACCGATGCGACGATTACAGGCGAACGATCAGCAAATGATTTATGATGCTTCGACACCACACGGCCGTTTTGAGTATAAATAGACGAGCGATACACTTTTCTTACCTATATGGTAGTGAAAATCCATAGCTGAGCGACAGGAGCACACAACTACGAGGTTAGACAGGAGTACACATGGCCATTGACACTCACGATAATATGTTTAATCGATTTTTTCTTTTCAGCAAGAGCTCCGACGTGGGACGCCAGACACCAACACATGGTACCGAGTGGTACTCTCCACATATGTATGACGAGAGTAGCGCCATCCTGGGTACTCTCAGTGTTCACTAATGATAATACACCTATGGGTTTGTTACTATTATGTTTTACATATTGACCTGTTTTCCCATGCACATCTACAGGTACTGATACAGCATCGGCGATCGACTAGAGTACCAAATAATACCCATGGGGCACGGTACCATTCTCCTTGATACCAGTATGTTTTACAGGCCCGCACAGCAGCCGACAGGAATGACACCCTACACTTGTACTTTTTTCTTTCTTTTCTAACAAGTGAAGATATTGTATATAGTCCCTTGTATATAATTTGCCAACGCCCTAACACGAGCCAGCCACAATCTCTCCCATACACAGAGCTCACACCCCCAGCTCTTACACTTTTCCCCCACACATCTCCCTACTATTACCAATATCCGTACCATGGTAAGGGATAACTGTGGGATATCAAATCCCGAGGGACGGATCCCACGATTCACCTTCAATGAGAGGTGACATGCGGCAGCGAGGATCGTACCCACAGGGGACAACCCATAAAGATATAATTTATATGGACTGGCCATAGACTTAAATCCTAGTTAAGGTAATTTTAGCCACTAGCGCGCATAGGATTACTATTCACATGGTTATATTGTATGTGACACAGAATGAATATTGGATAGTCGGTCGACTATTCCGTTTATATATTGATGCTACTATGTCAGAGCTCATCTGCGAACACCACTTATATTGTGAGGAAGGAACCATTGCCAACTGTTTTGAATCACCAGTGTTATCATGTAATACACCATGCTCACTCTCATAATTCCACGTTTGTCAGGTACACATGCTCTATGCCACACATTGTTTTCTTTTTCCTTCTAAAATACGTATTGTAAAAATGCCTTCTTTCTCCCCGCACAATAAACACTTTTTTCTTCCTCTTAATTATACACCAAGGCATTTGTTTCTCTTTCTCTGTTCTATCACTCGATCTACTATTTTACACTTTATACAATTATATGTACGGTATGACTGTATTATGACTACACGAAGGCAGTTTTTCACCCCGTCCTTAATAAGCGGACGGAGGGTAATACCCACCCTGCCAGATATTTTTCCTCTCGAGATAGCCACCTCTTGTGTTTGTTTATGCTTCTTTATGTGATTAGGTTTCAAATTGTTTTTATAATGTTTTTATTATTATGACACAGTTTCCATTGTATTAATTGTTATGTGCCCAGGGCACCGATATTGTAAAAGATACAAATGTAAAAAGAAACATTGTTCCCACACCCACACATTTACACATGCTCGCTCTACACACACCAACGGCGCCCACTTCACATCCTACGAGGCACTGTCTACACACAACTCCAACACATCAATCTATGTTCTATCCCATGAGGCACTCCATCTTTCTGTCTATCGACTCTAATCTCCAATCCACGACTCGCTTACCACGAGGCCATCTACACACCCCCACCAACGATCCTACCCTATTCCAAAGGGACAAGAAAGAAGAGAAGAACAGAAGAAAGAAAACTTACAAGAAAGAAGAGGATGTTCCTATTTTCAAAAACCTACCCTTACGTCTTCGTCTCGTTCCATCATCGAGGACGATGACTAACTCCGCCAGGGGAGTTGTTATACCCTTAGGGTGTTCCACCCCATCCCCTATTAATTACACCCCTAAAAACACATACTTATACTTGACTTCAGACCAAATTCTACAATCTACGATCTCATCTACAAATCAGAATACGTCAATGAACTCAGGTGGCCTCATGCCTGAACACCAATGACCCCGACAGGGCTTCGACACACAAAGAATGCGCAATTCTGCAAACACTGTACTCCGACTCCATAACACCTCGGAGAGTTCATGACTCAAAGTCATTCTCAGACAGACGTTGTGTTGTAGTGTTGAACCTCTGCGGGGCACCGTCACGACTGCTGCCATCTTGGTAAAAGTACAGCGAGTAGCTACACACCCATACACATACACTTTCATCCCTTATGATTGTACTGGAATTGCATTAGCACCTTAGCTGTTCTGCCAACTTTGTTAATACTTCTTCATAGAAGGAAGTACATTAAAACTAGACGTCTCTAGATAACTGGTCCTTGCATTTATTTAACTAGCTAGTAAGTTCCTACCCTTTAAATTCCCCCCGGGTAGGATCCCCTAGCATTATTGTTTAATTGCTTCGTGGCGTCACCAGACGACCACTTGCTACGCCGTCACAGTGCTTGAATCAGCAGGCTCTCTCTCAGCCTTCGCTAGCCAGCTTACGCTACCATTAAGGGACACTGGGACTGATATTTTCAAATTCTATATAAACTGAGGTACAGCTTTGAAATTTTATACGGTTATGAATAGTCATATTATAAACCACTATGGGAAACGTGAGCATTGTAAGTTGATTAGTCCTCCAGATATTAATTATTTTGTACATTTATTGTGCTAATTATTCAAGTTTTATAAAGGTCAGCCGCGTTAAAAAAAACAAGATAGTGTAACTTTCAGGTAATATTCTATTGCACTATAACAATTGGAAGAAACCTACGGATCCGATTTTGAATTGCATTAATGAGTGTCAAGAAATTAATTTTTTTTCATATCCAAGTTTTTTTCTACAAAAAAATCGTATTTTTTCCTGTTTGAATTTTTTTTACAGCCAAACCAAAAGTGCAATCTCAAAAACGATCCGCAGGTTTATAGTCATTGCAATGAAGATAATAAATTCCCATTTTGAAAGCAATATCATAAGATTTATGAAGCGAGTAACATTTTGAATGCCTGAAAAAGTGAATCCGAGAAAACAGCAAGTTTCTAAAATGATGCACAATTTACAAGGTTTCAGCTTACCAATGACATTAGGACTGTCCTACAGCATAGGTGACACCCTCCTTCTTCTGTATGCAGCCTCCTCCTTCATTTCTGTCAGTTTCACCTTCCGTCGACATGCCTTTCGCTTCTCCAATTATGACCGCGGACTTACATACTTCCTGCGACTGTCACATCTTTCAAGTGTTTGTGCTGTGACATGAGATACTGAAGTTAGTCTTATTCCTGATTTCAACTCTGTTATTGCACTACACCCCATGTTGAATTCTGCTACAGAATTCCAAACAGCAATTTCAAGTAGCTTCCGTGAAATAAAAATCTATTTTGGGCACTTCCTCCAGATAACAGAATGCAGAGACTCATTCTGATTTTCAGTAGCACAACGGATGCATCTGGATAGTAGCTCATCTGATGCCAGCCTTTGATAAACAGGCACAATCTTGACAACTAAGGGTTCTTAAAGTTCTACAGCCATTTTGTCTGACTATGTGGTGGTTTACCAGCTGCGATACTTCGATTGTAGAAACACCAAGACTCAGAACCTTCAGGACACTTACTGTGCTGGGACGTTTAAAGGGCACACCGTGCAATTTAAAGCTACGCCAGGGCTTTAAAAATGGCGGAATTCGGATAAAACACTGCTATATGATCCGCAGGGGATAGGTGTGTATTAATATGGAAAAAAACGAAAATCGACATTTTCCACAAATTTCACTAAAATTTCAGTCCCAGTGTCCCTAAAGCCGAGTAGCGGACGCAGCCTTTAAATCCTCATTTGCTAAACCTCCCCCAACACCACTTGTACACCCCCGAGCTCTCCCGGCAATGTGAACAATCGGGAAGCTCGTCCACAGAGCTATGTCTTTGCCCGTAGACAGCTCAATCACTCTACCCGCTCCACTCACATTTTAACTTCCCACAAAACACTCCGTTGTAGGGCACCCCCACAAAGAAACCCTACAATATATATATATATATATTGTGCCCATATGGATGAGGGCCACCGATTGTTTTTCTTGGGATGAATCAACTGTTTGAAGAGCGCGCGGAGCCAAGGTGTTTTGTTTCATCAAGATGACAACAAATGGGGCAAGCATCGACTTGAGGAACCTCATATTGTATAATTACGTGTATTAATTAGAAGAGGTCGAACCACCAAAACATCGTGGGAACATGCATTACTCATTTCTAGGAAAAATACCGAAGAGATCAAGAGAATCCGTCGACTGGGTCAGGAGATATTGTAAAGCGAAGATTCCATGGCGCAAGGATTATGTTTGTCATCCGCGTGGCTGGTGGTTGTTAGGCCACATGCAACAAGTGTCAGGTGATGCGAGGAGACCCTGGCTTGTGACGTCAGGCGCACGAGGTCAAGTCACGCTTGGTAATTGAGTTTGAGGATACCAGACTAAAAGAGTTGGAAAGCAATCAACGAATATGATGTGGGCCTTAAAATCCATATATCATAAATAGGCATCGTAGGCAAGCCATTGCTTTAGTGTGTGTGGAGCTTTGGGGAATAATATTCCTTAGTCATTTAGGGAATGTAGCCTAGAAACTAGAAATAGTACTAGTGTACTACATAAACCACTCCTAAGATTGTCAGTGTATCGCTACAAACATCAAGGCCATAAACAAGTACGCGAGGATGGAACCAACAGTCGTGGTTGCAAAATGATTTCGAACCCGGTGTAAATATTCTAGAACGGGAAAATGAACCAGTCGAGTTGGGAATAATTTTTGTGGCACAAAGCTGCAAGTGTTAGATTGGGACTCGACTATTTATAACATTATGTTGCTCGACATGCATCATATTTGTTTGAGAATGATAGGTCGAACCGTCATCAAGATGTGCTAAGAGAACTGGAGGTGAGATGTCAGGGGATATTTGGGAACTTCGTCGTGAGTGATGGAGTTAGGCAAAACGTGAAGCCGAACGTCTGTGCACGGGAAGACATGTATATCAGCTGGTATACACGGACCCTACGTCAAAAGGATTCTGCCTACAAGAACTTCACGATGTAAGCCAACTTTATTTTTAGTTACTAGTGTTACTGCTTTCTCAATTTCGACTATACTGTCTGCTAGTAGGATTCTGCGTTTGGATATTTATTTTCAAGAAGTTAGAGTACATTTGTGGATTTATCAGCCAATTTATAATAATGGATATCTTTGATGGAAATCTAGTGTGTGGGGAACTCAGCTGGAAATGCCACGATATAGCAGTAGGCTACGATGCGGTGGTTATTTTGAACCATTCTACGTCTAAACTTTATGCTAGGGAACTTTGATAATGCTGTTGGAGTTTGTTCAAATTTATCTGTTTATAATTAAATTAATTGTTAATAATATTTTTGTCGAGTTTTCTCATTTTAGCATTTTGATGAATGAGTAATGTGGATAGCCACATTGCGTTTAAATATTATTCCTCGGGAATAATAATTTACTGGAACGGAATTTTCTGTGAATTTATAAATTTTTACATTTGAATTTAAAGTAAATGTTGTTAAATATTTTCTTTGTAAATGAAGTTGAGATATGATATCGGAAGGCTCTATGACTGGTAATCAAGCCATAATGATGATAATAATAATAATAAGTAAATGATTATATTGTTTGGAACGTTTTCCAATAATAATAATAATAATAATTCCTGGTAATAATAGTGATTAATAATTGGATGAATAATGGACCGTAGTTGATAATATGGGAGTTTATTTTGAATATAGAGACATGCCGAAAATGTTATTTTTGATACTGGGAGCGGAATTTTGTATAAAATGATGAACTATGTATTCGAAATAATACGGCAGTTAAACAGGGGTGTGTTGGAAAATACGTTAAAAGTTTATTACCCTTATGCCTGAGGCCGAGATATTTAAGGTGATGGTGAGGGAGAGCATGATCCCATATGCTGGTTATTTAGAAGCCATTGAACCCAGCCTGCGTAGCTGAGGGGTCATTATAAAAATAAGAATATAATGGTCAAATGTTAAGTGAAAATAAAATATGAATTAATGAAGGAGGTTTTTGAAGTTGAGTTTTAAGGGTCAAATAATTGCTCCATGCTCAAATATGATTAAAATGAGGACAATATATTCGCTCATATGGGAAGCTAATGGCCTATCGTCCATGAAATTCTACATTCCTAAACTGTTGTATAATAGCCCACATGTTGTAGTCGTTTAAATATGCATAAGTTGATGTCTCATTCTAGTTTTTGCTGAATGCCTTACCGAGTCCTATTCTACATATTTACAGTATGAGAGGCTTTTTTGTCCAGAGGATGGTTAATAAATTTATAATTTAAGCTGATACCTGATTGGTTTGTGGATCCATTAATTTTCATAAAATACCAGTTTGGATTATTCTAAATAATAACAAATTAAATGAACCAAAGGAAATAAATAAAGGAATTAAATTAAAGTGAATTAAACTAAAGAAATTAAATCAGAGGATTTAAATAAAATATGTAGTGCGGAATAAAATTTATTTATGATAAATATGTGGAGGAATGTTTGGAGTACATTCAAATTTTTGAATTTGGAAATGATGGTCATGGTGGTAGTAATATTGACTTCACATCGTTTTGGGAATGTGATTTTCCAGATATGAGTTAGGATATGTGAATTTCACCGCAGAGGTTGAAACAATTCTGGAAATTTGATTCAAGTGATACTTTTGTAAATATTAAAATCACGGTGTCAGGATGGACTGATATTTTCCTGCACGTCAGTGATAAATGTACAGTTTACACAACTAATTTAAAACAGATGCTGAGATGGACTAAAGAATTTCTCCAACATCAAATTAAATTTTGAAAATAGTGAATTTATTTTGGTCAAAGGCTGTGAATAATTTATTTTATGCGTTATGTAAATTATATGTTGATGAGGGGCCCAGGGGAAGAGCAGGATGTCTTTATTTTTCAGGACTGGAATATTAGATTTTCCCCTGGGGGGGCATTGTATTCTAATAGGACCAGCAGATAGTCAAATTAAACTGAGGTGCTTTTAAAAAGTTGGTGTTATTCACAAATTATTTGCACTTCCTTCCCTCCTTTATGGAGTGTGAATTTCGATATCTGTCCGGCTAGTTGTGTTTAATTTGCTTTATTTTACTCAGATGGACCCCGAGATGTTGAGTCTTATGCTCGGCTGATGTTGAAATTCAAATTCGTGTGGACGTGGGACTTCGGTCAAACGGTCACAGTATATGTATATATATATACTAGCTGAAGTACCCGTTCTTCGAAAGGCTTTTAGTACTTGCTGGCCTAAATCATTCTTATAATCACACATGTAATGTAGTTATGTTATTTCGATGTTACCAACTAAATCCTTAACTTAACCAGCGGAACCGAAATAAATAGTATCAAAGCAGCTCAATAGTAGTGATTTGATTGCTTTCCGTTACATTGATGAAGTAGAAAGTGAACCAAGTTAGTCTTCAAAACTAAATAATAATTTGAACACTTTAAGTCAAGTAGGCACGCCAGCTTAACGACATCGATAACACAGAAACAAAACTGAAATACCAGTTAAATAGTGCTCTTTGAAGTAACCAAAGAAAAGGACTGAAATTAAACAATGAGTGACGCGTAAGTGCAATAACCAAAACCCAGGACTATCCTATAAACAAAAGCTGAATATACTCCTTAGTATTACAACAGAGAACACCTCAGCTGAAATTGCCCGATATGTATTTAAGAAGTCTTCGAACAGAGCAGAGTTTTAAAATGTAAAGTTTGCCCCGTTAATGTACTGTTCCATTTGTCAACGATAACGATTAATTCAACGATCACTAATAGCAAACCACTGAATGGAAGCGTGAGATTTTATGTGATCGTTATTGTGACGTCTTAAACAACGAGACATCTGTCTTACGTGGAGTCCGAACCACAAGATGTGCCTTCTGAACTTTATTCGTCGAATAAAGTCCAGTGTTAACTTTGTGACCATAACGCAGCCGCAGTTTTCACGCCCGTAGCACTGATTGGCTTCTGCTTGATAATTCACAATCCCTCTACGTAATCCACAAATGAATAAGAGATGACTGAAAGCCACTGATCTGTAGTGATTGGATCACTGTCATTTTGCAAGAATGGTGATGAAAGATGGTGAATCATAGTGACTTAAAAACATACGAAATCCTTATTGAAGACCACGGCTGCCTCGTCCAATCCTTATCTGAATGACAAATACTCACAGTAACACAGCCATCACAATAAGACAGGTTATCAGGCAAATCCCCCACACACCCAAGTAAATGGGACTACATGACCACAATGTCGCAAACCCCCAAATAAATCATCAGCCACAACAACAACAATATCAAAAATAACACTAACACGATTGCAAGTATCAAAGGACGGCAATAGAATTAGTCGTAAAACTGACTGAAATGTCAGCTTCTTCCTAACGTCAAGTGTCACAATGAGTATAAAATTCGACTCAAAATCACGTTTGTTTCGCGACCCCATAATAGCATAATAATTATGAAATATTATATTATTAAGAATATTAAAAGAGAGTGAATTTCCAAATGTCCGTTCTAAGTGGGTGTTTCCGTCACGGAAAGAAACCAAATTACATACTATATCAAGGGGTTAATGCTTTCTTTTTCTAAATTTTATTAGCCATGCATGTTTTGTCGAACATCAACATTTCAAGAGGATAATGGTAGTCTGCAGATAAACGCTGAGAATCCCAGCTTCATAGCCATACATGCATTTGATATGGGAAATAACGAATAGCAAAAAAAAATATATAAAAATACCATCTAAGAATTAGTATGTCCACTCATGTATGTCCATAAGAACTACTCATACAAGTGCAGAGACACCTTGTGACCGCGAGCGAAACTAACTGTTATCAGACACGACATCACCCAGATGACCAAACCTGGAGGTGAAAACCATATAACAAAAGGAACCAGGTTCTATGTGATGGTGAAATTTTGACGACAAAAATTAGATGATTAGTAACAAATGCACTCTGAAGCTATATTTACCAAAGCTCCCCATCTTCAGCTAAAATCAATATGGGCACACTCGTACACGAAAAGCAACACATATAAGTTAAGTATAAAAACCTTGAAGAAAAAAACTATGCACCAAGGCTATGCTATTGTCTATGCTCAGTGCCAGAGGGCCGAATAAACTCACAAATACAATTTTCTAAAACCGTGTCTCAGTGAATCCTTACAACCTAGGATCAACCAACATTATTATTATTATGATTATCATCATCTTCATCATCATTATTACACTATCAAGAAGGGGCCGTGTTGGTGCTGTAGTCACGCTGCTTGCTTCTCACCAAGGATGACGGAGTTTAATTCCCAGCCAAAGCATTTGTGTAGACTACATGCATTTTTATTCACCCAATTATTAATCAGAGGTAGAAAAGTGAAAATCCACAGCCTACTTCCAGTTGACCGACCGAATCAGGGAATAGAATGAATGAATCCCCCATCTAGCGGCGAGGAGATGAACTGTGCCGTCTGCCGAAGCCTTGCCGTTGGGGCATTGATTAAATGAATGACAGATGAAATGAAATTATAGTGGAGTGTTGCTGGAATGAAATTGTGATAGAGAGAACCGGAGTACCCGGAGAAAAACCTGTCTGCCTCCGCTTTGTAGTTAGGAAAGTACGTTTATATATTGAAAATAAACATTAGCTTCTATGTAGTAAAATATAAATAACCTTTCTTAAATATTGAACACCTTTCGTTTAACGTCTTCGTACTCTATTAAAACATATAAACATCAAACTTGGTAGCAATTGTCATATCCGCAGTAAGTAATATTGGGGAAACTACGTATCATGTCATGATAAAGAGTAACAGTAACAAAACAAACTTTAATCATCCCAAATAATAACAACAAAATCAGTTTTAGTCAGAGCAAATTTTCTAAGTTTTTGCCGTGTCCTGTGCGAGATTTCGCCTAGTAACTCGAGAGATGGCTCATCAGGGAGCTCCTGTTGATTATTTGAGGACCACCAAAGGAGCAGCGAACTGAGCGCTAACTAAATTCTTATCTAGAGCACCTCCGTTACTTGACTGCGAGAGCCAAACGCTCAAGCAGTATTTCACCTCCCTATAAAGGCTTCAAAAACGATTGTATATTGAATTTTAGGGCAAAGGAATTAAAACTCAGCAATTTTCTAGGTTTAGGCCGTGTCATGTGCAGAAATTCATTGGCCGTGAAAGCCAAAATACGAACTTTATTGAAATAAGTTTGCCAAATTCCTCAGTAAGGGTAATTAAGAAAACTAAATAAACTAAGTGACAGCCGGTAGAATACGCCACATTCGTCTTTGAATATGGGTAGCAGATCACGGTAAAATACGATAAGAGCAGATCATTATTGGCAAACAGAAATATTCAGTTAACAATAAACACATTTATATAGAAAAAGAAAGCATACCGTGCCAAGTAGATCTTAACATTCTAAAATAGCGTAAATATCCGAAAACTCACTTACAATAACAGGCTCAAAGAGTAGAAAATTAGACTCAAAATCACGCTCGTTTCAGACCCCACAAACCACCTCTATAAATAAAACAGTTCATGTAGGGTTATAAGATTTGAACATTCTCACATATTCCTTACCTCATTGACCCACTTACGGGACGGCTAGGATCATGAAATTTGGCATGTATGTGAAAGTTGTATCTGGCAAATTGCAAGCCAAATTTCACGCTTCTTGCTATCAGACAAGTATGGATAAACTAATAGAATGTGCTGAAATGTGCAAATGAGGACCCCAAAATGTATTCTTTCATGGCAATCTGAGGCGTCAACGTTTGAGGTACAACAAAATGTCATGTAACCAAATTTGTAGAAAACGAACTGTTTTCGAGATATTAGCATAAAACTATCTCCGTTCTGCGAAATTGCAGCGGTTGTCATGGTAACGTTGATCTGTTTCTCAGAGGGAACACTGTTTTTTGGGAATATCTCCGAAACCGTTCATTTTAGGACCTTAAAAAGTGTGTTTCGGGGTTCCTCCGAGTATTGTTTCTCGTATCTGGGGCTTAAAATGAGCTAAATCCGGTCTTTGTACCTTTTGTCCATGCTCAGCACCAAAGGGCCGAAAAAATGCACTTAAAAATTGAATTTTTAAAAACTGTTTCTTAGTGAGCCCCTACAACATCGGATCAACCAACATGCAAAATTTCAGCTTGATCTAGTGGTTTTAGCTCTGCGTTGATGAGTCAATATTGGATTATATATAAGAGATGTATATATATCACTTTCTTGTGGACACGATAACTACCGCAATTTTGCACCAATCACTTTGAATGTTTTACATAATATGTCCCCCAAAAAATCTGGGTCGAGTTCGTTAGTGGGCACAATCGGTCGAAGAGGGTGAAGATTGGGGTTTCGAAAAAGTAAAATATCGCTATAACTCTCTTAATATTTGAAAAATTCCTCTCGGCACGCCGGAAGGCGGAGGTAGATTTCACTGGGCAAACTAGGGGTTAGGCTATAATAGGCAAAATGTGCAGGTTTTCGTAGACGATCAGACCTCATTTATTGCGAGAAAGCATTTTACAATTGGAGCTTAATTAGCTTTCTTTTCGTCCATGAATATTTTTAACATTTTATTGTCTTAACGGTAACAATCTTATCATTTCGGGTCCATTTTTAGCCTATTTTCATTTATGAAAAAATAGCCTTATGAGATCACCTTTTGTCCGTGTGTCTGTCTGTGTGTGCGTGTGTGTGTGATGGCGTGTGTCTCCCCCTAATAACGTCCAAACGGCTGGAGCGATTTCATTGAAACTCGGTAAGTTCATAGAACTATTCCGGACGACCCCAACCGTGCCCTTCAGATTTTGTTACGTCTCACCAATCCAATATGGTGGCTGTGAAAATTATTTCACCAGCATTCAATATCTCCAAAACTAATACCGATATCACCCTGGAATATTTTACGGTGATAAAGGGAACTACTAGAAATTCACCTATCTAACTTTTGAAAAACTGGTAACCACAAAACCAACATGGTGGTCAAGCGAATTTGAGACTTTTAAATAGACGTTTCTCGCGATTTAACCAACCAAACGCAATGAAACTTGGTAGAGTATATGTTCATACATATTGTAATGCACCGACATATAACTTCGTTCCATTGACCAAAGGGGTGGGAAAAAGTCTTTTTTTCAGGAAAAATTAATCATATCTCTCTTAATAGGCACAATATCAAAACCGTAAAAATGGACAATATTCCCCTAATACTTACTAAAACGTTTGTCTGAAAGAATGTTTGATATGACCGACCATTACGCCAAGGGATGAGCAAAATGATTTCGGAATTAGAAGAAAATGCCAAGGACCATCAGTGGTTGCCATGACAACACTACTAAATTAATTAGGGATGAGCCATCAGACGTTGCCATGACAACGCCACTGCACGATATCACATTCAATTTTCCATCTGACTCTGTGAGAAGCGGCTTCGGTGACGTAAATGGTAGCATGCTGAACTTCTATGCCCAAGGTCGCGGGCTCAAAGCCCGCCAAAGTCGTCGGATTTTCTAAGAGCACTAAAAATCCCTCAGTATGCTTTCTTTGGAGGGGAAGTTCCAACGTTCTATGCGAGTAGCTGGTTGCGGTGGCATCTAGTAGCCAATTTCACAGCTAGGTGTCGTTGAAGGTAGTAGTTGGTAGAAAAATAAGGAACTACTACTTGTAATTGGCCGTCTGCAGTCCGTACCTGAATTACAGACTAATACAGCCATCAAAATTAACACCGTTGATCAGATAGATTCTACACACAACCAAAATACACGGGGCTACATGACCGCGTTGTCGCAGCCCCTAAACTGAGAAACCCACCAACGTCTCTGAGGGAGATAAAATTTTGCGAGAAGAAGTAACAGACCGTTAGATAGTTACACATCAGTGTCGAAACCTTGCATAAGGACAGTGTGACCACAAGTATAACGAGTAGTTCCGTGAAGAACTATACAGCCTATTTCCATATAGCCTACTTATGTTAATTGCCACTATCAACATACAAAATTTCAGTTTGATTGCTGTAATAGATTCGTAGATATTGAGAACCGACTAAATATTTCGGATGGTCGCCATGTTGGATTTTATATATGTACGTCATAGAGTTATGTACTGTAACAAGAATATTATTGTGTATGTGTAGCATTCAAACTTCAATCGCATGATTAGGACACAAGAAGTAACAAGGAGATTTTAAAATTTCGCACAGCTGCCATCTTGTGGTTATGGAAACAATTGAAATAAATTAGATGCCAGTGGATTAAAATTCATATAAGGATTTACTGTACCAAGTTTCACTGCACTCGGATGGTAAAATTGCGTGAAACGTCCATGTGAATATTTATATTTCGCGTCGCCGCCATGTTGGATTTGTGATCACCAGGTTATTTAAAGTCCTATAGGTGAACTTAAGTTCATAGCCCCTATGAACATAAAAAATCAGTTAGATTGCTATAATAGATTCGTAGATATTCAGAGCCGTCTAAATATTTCGGATGGTCGCCATGTTGGATTGTTAAATGTATAGGCCATAGAGTCATGTACCATTAAAGGAAAATTATTGCGTAGGTTCATTATTCAAACTTA
The DNA here is from genome assembly GCA_946902985.2 of Meconema thalassinum. Lineage (NCBI taxonomy): Eukaryota > Metazoa > Arthropoda > Insecta > Orthoptera > Tettigoniidae > Meconema > Meconema thalassinum. The sequence goes on along the minus strand of OX336397.1, from coordinate 263,282,853 downwards.
AACTTCGATCGCATGATTACGTCACAAGAAATAAAAACTTAATTTTAAAATACGCAAAGCCGCCATCTTGATGTTATGTAAACAATTGAACTAAATTCGATACCAGTGTATTAAAATGTGTATAAACATTTCCTGTATCAGATTTCATTGCGTTTGGAACATTAAATCGCGAGAAAGGTCTATTTAAAATTTTCAAATTCGCTTGGCCACCATGTTCGTTTTGTATTTAACCGGTTTTTGAAAGTCTCATATGTGAACTTCCACAAGTGCCCTTTATCTCCATACAAAATTTCAGGGTGATACCGCTAATAGTTTCAGAGATATAGATTGCCGGTGAAATATTTCGCACATCTGCCATCTTGTGGTTATGTAAACAATTGAACGAAGTTAGATGTCGCTGCATTACAATGTGTATAAACATATACTGTACCAAGTTATATTGCGTTTGGTTGGTTAAATCGCGAGAAACGTCTATTTAAATGTCACAAATTCGCGTGGCCGCCATGTTGGTTTTGTAGTTACCAGTTTTTCAAAAGTCACATAGGTGAACTTCTAATAGTTCCCTTTATCACCGTAAAACATTTCAGGGTGATATCGGGAATAGTTTCGGAGATATTCAATGCTGGTGAAATATTTCGCACAGCCGCCATGTTGGATTGGTGAGATGTAACATAATTTGAAGGGCATGGTCCGGGTTGTCCGGAATATTGCTATGAACTTTCCATGTTTCATTGAAATCGCTTCTGCCGTTTAGAATTTATTAGTGGGGCACACACACACACCTCACACACACACACGCACACACACACGGACAAAAGGTGATCTCATAAGCCTATTTTTTTTTTCAAAATTGAAAATAGGCTAAAAGTGGACCCCAATTGATAAGAAGGTTACCGTCCTCATAAGACAATAAAATATTTAGAATATGCAAGAAATTTAAAAACAAAGTCAATTAAACTCCAATTATAAAATACTTTCTCGCAATAAATGAGGTCTGAACCTTCTACGAAAACCTGCATAATCTGCCTATTTTCACCTATATCCAAGTTTGCCCGGTGAAATTTACCTCCGCCTTCCGGCGTGCCGAGAGGAATTTTTTATTTTAATTAGCATCGAGGTCAACAAGCTGTGATTTTGTCTTTAATAATGTGCTTTCTTGGCCCGGAAATTCTCGATGAAAACCTTGACAAGCTGTTTCATTTCATCTAACATTCAAGATTGTTCAATCTCCTCCCCATTTTTCGGTGATAGGAACAATGTTACGCAATCTTGTAGGTTTCACTAGCATTCCACATTCATATATTTTTATGGAAACCTTAAGGATTTTGTTAAATCAGCGTGTATTTAAGCGACCAAAGGTTGACTGTTACCAGAAGGCCTGGACCTCTTCCTATTGCTAGGCATTAATGAAACAAGGCTTGCGCCCTTTATTAGGATCAGATATTGATTGTTTTCTTACATAGAATAGTCGTTTGATGTGACATATTTGCAGGAAATCGTCCTTAAACCATGTAAGCAGGGGTTGAGTGAGTTATAGCCATTGGGTTCCTTATAAACGCTTTCTCTTCTTGTTTTTTTTTTGGGATTTACTCTTCATTTTCTCGAGCCATCGTTCCCTGCACCTACAACCACTGAAATGTCATCTAACACACTCATGTTAAATAAAAGCAAACGAAATTAACAATACACACTTTGAACTCACAAGCACTCAATTGAATATGCCTTTTGAACAGCAACTAACACAAAGCATCATGGGGAGCGGTTACCATGGATACTATGATTAGATACCATGTGATTGGCTTGTTGTGATAAAACGTTTTCTTATTGAACACACGAAGTGGACCAAACTCGTTCTCTTAGGTTCCCGATATTTTAACCAAAAAGTAAGGGACAATTCTGCAAGGCTTTCTTATTTTCTCATCATCATCAGTTTTTTCAGTCAAGCGACTGGTCTGTCCCAACAATGAGTCTTTTCCACGTTGTTCGGTGGATATTATGATAACTCATGATAAACAATTTCTAAGTATTTATTTAAAAGCATTGTAATAATAGTGCATTTCCTCGCATTTAATAAGACGACGACCCCGATGATTACACATTACAATACAGTAAATGATAAAGTATTAGCAGACGGCTTGCTATAATAAAGTTTAGCGAGAGGAATTGACTTGACTCTACTCATGGACTAAGAGAGCCCCATTGCGCTTTGTAACACAGGATCAACACTTAAAATATTTCGGAAACTTGGATATATTGTTTAGCAAAAATACAGTATTAGTCAATTTTGACCGATGAGATCAGTGTAATTGGTTGTTTTATTATATCCTATACTACATTATATACAAAATAATTCATACAAACAATTAGTTTTTTTTAGGGTGAACCACCAGTTGAAATAAACACTCAGAACTCCTAGGTACCCACCCAGATTGTAAGCAGATAGTTCCTATTAGGGATATTGGCACATTCAGAGCGTCACTTAGCAAATATCATTCAGTTTACAACTGAGAGCAGAAGGTTCTTAAGTGTATTGATATTTACTCATAGAGGTATTGACTGACTGGAGTGTCTTTTAGCTAATATAATTAAGAATTGAGCTTCTAGGTACCCATCAAGTCAGTCAGTAGCTGTTCACCTTCATTATGTACACACGCCTGCTGCGTCACTAAGCTAATATCTCTCAGTTTAGAGCACCATGGTAACAGCCCAGACTGTGGTCAGATGGTTTTTCTCAGAGGTATTGACACACCTGAAGTGTATTTAAGCTAACCACCTTCAGTTTAGAGCTTCTAGGTACCTACGAATCTCTGAGAAGACGGTTCCTCTTAGAGGTATTTTCACAAAGGATTGCTGTTAAACTAATATCAGTCAGTCTAGAGAAACTAGGTTCCAACCCAGATTGGGAACTGATGGTTCCGCTTAGAGGCATTGACACACTTGGAGCGTCAATAGCTAATATCAGTCAGTTTAAAGCTCATAGACACTCAAGCAGATGGATAGCCGATGGTTCCTCTTAGAGGTTTTGACACGATTAGTGCCTATCTAATATCACTCGGGTTAGCGCTCCTAACAAGCCCAAGCGGTTAGCAGATTATTCTAGAGTGTCCTTTAGTTATTATCATTCAGTTTAGATCTCCTATATACCCACCTGGACTCTGTGAGGATGGATAATGTCACGCATGGATTGTCATTAGGTTAACATCACTCAGTCTACCGCTATCTCCCGTTTCAGATATCCTCTCCAATATGATAAGGGCTGTAGATTACATCATTAAGTTGGACATATATTAATATACACCAGTGCTGATTAAAGAGATTAGTTTATCAGGAAATAATTAAATTAATTTACTGTCAAGGACGCTTTCGTGCACTAAATTGTACAATGAGTGCAATGAATTATCCCTTTATTGAATTTTCATAATTCTCTTCTTTTAATTCATCCCTCATCATTTTATATTTCTCTCTTTATAATTTATCTTGTAATTAAAATTTTAATAAGAGCAGATGACCTCATAGTTCCGCCCCTTAAAACAACAACTAACTAACTTAATTTTTCTGCCAACATATGTAATTATTTTCGGTTTCAGCCGTAAAGAAGACAAATGTCGTTATTCCTTCATCTTAGAACATAATCGAGTCCAACTCTTGTTAAACGTGCTGCCCGAAACATTCAATCAACGTTATCCTCAGGCTCTAATGGTGGGATTTCTATCGCAGAAACCGCCGTTGCATGCTGTCTTGAAGTTCCTCCACAACACCTATCCTGTTATTGTCCACAGAGTCGGTGATTGGCAGACGGGTTGGTGACGTTAGGTGGTAGTTATTCCCACTTTGCATGATATGCAGGTGGTAAAAACTGTATTCTTCGATGTAAACAAATTTATTTGTCTTGTTCTCTATGGAATGTTATTCATCATGTTTAATTTTCCCTTAATCACATTTCTGAAAATCAAACACCCTCAATATTTAATAAAGCCAGCGCCAATTACTGCCACCAAGAGCAATATGTGTACTAAAAGGAGGTCTCAGTCTGTCTGTTACTGTAGTATTGAAATTGCAGCTAATTGCAGCTAATTGCATTACACTGCTCACTGACGTGTTTCCTTTATAAGTTAAATGTGCTGTAATGTGGTAGTTTTCTACTCTTCAATTTCAGAATGTGTCATATCCTTGTTGCTTCAAAACATTCTGAGATAGATGCGACTTATTATATGAAGAGATAGGCAGTGAATATCAACACTGTACCCTTCACGAAACATGCTATCATAAGCACGACATTATTTCAGAGAACAAAAATATGCGTACGTGCAAACCCAAAATATATAACGTGGATGTGTAAAATCTCTAACCCCCGAACATTCCCAAATCATATAATATGGATGTACAAAAAAACTGTCTACAAATTACTTTACCAGAACGTATCATTTGAACGTGCACAAACCCCTCTCACAATAATACTTCTGGAACATTTCTGTTTCTAGTTTACAATCCCCTCTCTCTAAAATATTCACAGGACATATCATATGGAAGAGAACCGAACGCCTCACTAACAAAATTCAAAGAATATATGTAGACTGATGTACCTACCCCTGTAACTATACCATTTACGGATTTCAACATATGGATTATTATACAAATCCTCTTTCCCTGTAACAAAACCTGAATATCTCATTCAAGTGAGTGAAAAATCCTCTCCTATGTCTCTTCACTTGAAAACGTTGAACGAATAACATGCTCAAAGAAAGTGAAACTGCCTTCCAGAGTCTAAGAATGTTCAGGTGTCTTTAAAACCTTCTCATTCAATGAAAGCTGGGCACTATTTTAGTGCAATACATGAATTGTCTCCCTTCAATACGATAGAAATATCTGTTCATTACTTTAGTTGCATTCTCTCACAACTAGAATACCATGTAAATTTGCTTATTCCTAAATTGAATAAGACTTATGGCCTCTATAGGGTATGAATCTTAAAACTTACTCCTATTCTGAGTCAAATATATTACATGAATTAGGCTACCAGCCAAAATGTATTAAAATATAAGTCTTCAATTACCCTAACACTTTTAGTGAGTTCTGCACTGCAATAGAGCTAGCAAGACGTTCTGGCCAACAGGTGAGATTATTTTTCCCTATCCTACTAATTAAATGATTCACAAGAAACACGGCATTTGGCTCCTGGGGATGAAATAGGTTATATTTTAACACATATTTAAGATAACTCTTTTTTGAATGTAGTAGTTAAACATTAAGGATAAAAATAGAGTCTCATCAGACTAATCTTACAAGCAAATTCTGTTCTATCACATATAACTTAAAAATAACCTCATCCATTAAGAATGAATCATGCAATGGTTTTACATACCCACTTTGAATTACCATGTGCTTCAGTAATATCCCGCTTTCTAACAAACCCTCCTCGCCTTATTTAAGTGAATTTGCTTGAGTCCGCAATAACAAATTATTCGTATTTGAATTTTTTTTTCCAACAAGCTTTGCTCAAATGAACTACTTGGTAATGGTTCTGTTTTATGCTCCACATGTACAACAGAGATATTGTTTCTATACACTTTGAACTCAAACGTGTCACTTGGGTACAATTCATTGATCGCATGCTCTACATGAATAGGACTTCCGGTGCCTATCAATTAAAATGTAAGACTCGAAATCTCTCTTCGTACATATGACTGGAAGTACTTAAGAAATATAGCTCTTACCGATATCAATTAGCAGGTGCTGTTTTCAAGCGCCTTACTCAGTAAATTTTGCTACTTACTATATAAATATGGCATTTGACCAGTATGAATTACATGTGTCTTCAAACAGCCCTTGCGCGTGATACTTAAATATGTGTTCTGCAGACTAGGAAGTTACATGCGACTCTTAAAAGACACTTTTTGTGTAAATGTAGCTGGGCATATACTAATTCAGTTTGGCGTAAGAAAAATACGAATTACGCAGTTCAAAGAAACCTTTCATACTGCCATCAAGCACAGTGGGGATGGACTTATTTCTCTAGCAATGTCCGTCCCTGCTCTACACAATTCAGATCTGTGAATACCATTCTCCTGAAGAAACGCATTTACAATGTGCGGGCGAGCGCTACCGTCAACGGAAGTGAAATTTGAGCAGAAATAGTCAGCAAAACCTTTCACTACAAGTGGCCGGATAGTATCGCAGTGACGTGTGCTTGTCATACGCCCTGATATGTACACAAGAGGGGTTCGGCGATCACAAATGATACCACCGCAAGACATTGCGCCACCTCCACCCTGTGGTTTCAGTCTCGGATGTTCACCGGGTCGTCTCCACACTCGCTCAGATCGATCACCATTGACACAGGAGAGTAAATATATCCAATATACACGCATGCAATGGGTTTGCGACCACTACGACTCTTGGCCAGCAATATGCAAAACTTACTTTTAGCCTATTTTCATTTATGAGAAAATAGACTTATGAGATCTCCTTTTGCCCGTGTGTCTGTCTGTGTGTGATTGGTGTGTGTCGCCCCCCTAATAAAATCTAAACGGCTGGATCGAATTCAATGAAACTCGATAAGTTGATAGCACTATTCCGGACCATCCCGACCTTACCTTTCAAATTTTGTTATGTTTCACCAATCCAACATGGCGGTGGTGCGAAATATTTCACCAGCATTCAATATCGACGAAACTATTACTGATATCCCCTAGAATTTTGTACGGTGATAAAGGGAACTACTACAAGTTCACCTATGTGACTTTTGAAAGCCTGGTAACTACCAAACCAACATGGCGGCGAAGCAAATTTGCCACTTTTAAATAGACGTTTCTCGCGATGTAACCTACCAAACGCAATTAAACTTGGTACAGTATATGTTTATATACATTGTAATGCACCGACATCTAACGTCATTCAATTGTTCACATAACCTCAAGATGGCGGCTGTGCGAATATTTCACCGGTATTCTATAACTCTAACTATTACCGGTATCACAGTGGAATTATGTATGGAGATAAAGGGCTATACTGGAAGTTGTTCTATGAAACTTTAAAAAACCGCTCAACTACGAAACGAAAATGGCTGCCAAGCGAATTTGAAATATTTAAATAGCATTTTCTCGCGTTTTAATTATCCAAACGCAACGAAACTTGGAACAGCAAATGTTTATAACTGAACTGGTATCTAATTTAATTCAATTGTTCATATAACCTCAAGATGTTGGCTGTGCAAATTTCAAAATTAAGTTTTTATTTCTTGTGTCGTAATCATGCGAACGAAGTGTAAGTTTGAATAATGAACCTACGCAATAATTTTCTTTTAATGGTACATGACTCTATGGCCTATAACATGGCAACCATCCGAAATATTTACACTGTTCTCAACATCTAGGAATCTATTACAGCAATCAAACTGATTTTTTGTTCATAGGGGCAATGAACTTTCAATAAACTGGTGATCAGCAATCCAACTTGGCGGTGACGCAAATATAAATATTCACATGGACATTTCGCGAAATTTAAGCATCCGAGTGCAGTGAAACTTGGTACAGAAAATCCGTACACATATGTTAATCTACTGGCATTTTATTTATTTCAATTGTTTCCATAACAACAAGATGGCAGCTGTGTGAAATTTTAAAATCTGGTTTTTACTTCTTGTGTCCTTATCATGCGATTGAAGTTTGAATAGTACTCGTACACAATAATCTTCATGTAACAGTACATAATTCTAAGACCTACACACATAAAAATCCAACATGGTGACCATCCGCAATTATTAGTCAGTTCTCAATATCAACGAATCTATTACAGCAATCAAACTGAAATTTTGTATCTTGATAGTGGCAATTAACATGAGTAGGATATATGAAAATAGGCTTAAGTTGTTCACTGATCTACTTGTTATGTGTATGAAGATCAATTATCAGCAAATATACTGCGCATAAGGGACATGTGTGCAATTATTAGCCACGATGAATCTTCGTGTGTGTGTCTTAAATCTCTCATTCGTAGACATATTTTCAGCATTTCTTTATCAAAGAAATCCTTTCCAAAATTCATTCCATATGTAGTACTAAAAGGGTGTCAATTCAAAAAATCATTCCATGAAAGAAATGCTCAATATATACTAAATATATGCCGGCCCCTTGAAGCAGGGGTAGAGCGCCTGCCTCTCAAACACAGGCCCTTGGTTCGATTCTCGCCTACGACAGGGATTTTAGAAACTGACGTGAGAGCCGGAATGGGGAACCCTCAGCCTTGTGAGGACAATTGAGTAGCTGTCTGACGGTGAGGCAGAGCCTCGGGGTCAAAAACCAAGATTAACGACCAAGGGGACCCAATGCACGGACCACACGTCACCCCTATATCAGGAGCCCAAATAGCAGGAAAGCGGTCACTCAATAGTCCTAGGCCCTTCATGAGCTGTACTGCCAGGGGTAATTTATTATCATATACATGAATGTGTATTTAGACTAATGTGGATTAAAATGTGTCTTCAGTTGATCTGATTAACGGTTGCTCCATATGTGCCACAGTTATACGACCAGAGGCCACAGTGGATCAATATGGGATTCTCTAAACCGACTTCAAACTGCATTTCGTGGTAATTTTGTTGCGCATGTACCACAGGAATGAGGTTTAAGATCACTATGGATCAACATGTGTGTCTCCAAATTACCTTTTTGACTAAAATTTCCTCCACATGTATCACAGTAAAGTGACTACTATGGATTAACATGGGTTTCTACAAATTATATTTCCGATCAAAAATTGCTCCGCAAACATGACATGACCACTATGGATCTAAATGTGTCTTTTGATAATGCCCATCTCCAATAATCTCCTTCGCATTTACCACAGGGATTAGGTTTATAACACCTAAGGATCAACGTGTGTTTCTTCAAACTGCTCTACGCAGTGCATTTTGCTTCGCTTCAACCACATGACTGAGGTTTAAAACCACTATGGATCAAATTGTGCGTCTTCAAATTACCGCTCCGACTAAAAATTACTCCACATGTATCACAGGAGTATAGCTGTAGGCGACAATGTAACATCATTTGACTATTAAAACTGCTATACTCAGTTAATTTTCATCCGCATATACAGCAGGAATGAGGTTTTAGACACTATGGATCAACTTGTGTCCCTTCAATCTTTTTCTCCCAGAAAATTTTGCTTGACATGTACCACAGGGGTGTGGCAATAGACCTGTATGGATCAAACGGTTTTTTTAGTGCTTTTCTCGTTAAATTATGCGTCGCGTGTGGCAGAGGAATGGGGTGTGGCAGATGAATGGGGTGTGAGGCGACTATGGATCATCATGTGATGCTTCAAATTGCCCTTTTGATTAAATCTTGCTCCGCATGTATCACAGGAATATGGCTTTAGTCCCCTATGGATGAACATGTGTCTTCAAATTACTCTTTGAACGAAAATTTGCTTCACATGTATCACAGCTATATGGCTTCAGACCACTATGGATCAACATGTGTTGACTCGACCTGCTTCTGTTTGAAAATTTTGCTCCGCATGTTCCACAGGAATGTGGCAATAGACCAATATGGATCAAACAGTGTTTCTTCAAACTGCTCTTCTCGGTAAACTTTGCTTGACATGTACCACAGGAATATGGCTTTTGACCACTATGGATCACCATGTGAATCTTCATATTGCCCCTCTGCGTAAATCTTGCTCCGCATGTACCACAGGAATATGGCTTTTGACCACTATGGGTCAACGTGTGTTTAATCAAACTTCTTTATCATAAAATTTTGCTTCGCATGTAGCACAGGAATGTGGTCTTACAGCACTATGGATCAGCATGTGTTTATTTAAATTGCACTTCACACTAAATGTTGCTCCACATGTACCACAGGAATGTGGTCTTCGAGTACTATAAACGAACATGTGTTTCTTCAAATTACCCTTCGTACGACAACTTGTTCCACATGTATCACATGAATAAGGCTTTAGGCCACTATGGATCAACATGTGTTCTTTCAAACTGTGCATCTCCGTAAATTTTGCTTCGCATGTACCACACGAATAAGGTTTAAGATAACTATGGATTACCATGTGTCTCTTCAAACTGGCCTTCTCAGTAAATCTAACTCCGCACGTACCACAGGAATATGGCTTTTGACCACTATGTACCAACATGTGTCTCTTCAAATTTCCTTTGTTAGTAAAGCTCACTCCGCAAGCCATACACCAATGAGTTGACATCTTTATTATATTACTATTTTCACTGAATGTGGCTACGAATCTATCTCTTGTTAGAGTGTTCTCTGAATTGTGGTTGTTTCTGTAAATAATTTATAATATTAATACGAGTTATATACCCACTACCATTATAATATCAAAAATAAAATGGCACAATTTCAAATAATATAAGCCTGCAATAATCCTCTGTATCCTTAGATATGGATATAAAAGCCTAAATGTAATGCGTGTGATGATGATCGTAACTAGTCACCCAAGGGAATATTTTAGCCTCATGTAATTTGCTTTAGGGAATAACACCCTTGTCAATTACGGTACAATTCTGGTGACCCACTGAAGAGCACTTAATTTCGCTTTGTTAGATGGATGATCAAGGGATAAAAATAAGTTTGCGTTCAAGAGATTTATCTATTGAAAAGTTAACTTAATCATTTGTTATTAATTTTCATTAATTTGCAAGTTATCCTAAAATAATAGGAACTGAGTTCATTTCTACTCTTCAATGAAGTATTGCTCGTGCAGTCAAATATATATTGTACAGACAATTCTGTTCTATACTGTATGTCGGAGGTTTGGAATTTATAGTTCTTCCGGATGAGCGTGTTAGTCCTTGTACAGCAGGAAAAAAGCACTTGTTCATGGAGAAAGATTAATAAAATGCACCTACGGCTGTCACTTCCTAACAGTGAACACAATCCTTCATCGTCTCGATTAAGAAGACAGGTAAAAATCGAATGCTGCTCTATAAGTACGAGAGTTGAGGGGCAGGAGGGATCCTATCGCAGGGGTAACTGAAGATGTTGAGCGATGACTTGGACATAATCCAAGGCAATTTAACAGGTATTATAACTGATAACACCAATATATTAAATCGAGACAGGGGTGACATGACTGAAAACGTTGCCACATTGAATGCAACTCTAAGTAATAATACTATTACTTTGGGATGCCACTATCGCTACTCTGTTAGCAAATACCAATACATTACCGAACTTAAGAATGATATCGAAACAAACCATGCGGAAGCTAACTATACTTTACTAGGGGGTTTAGCTGCTGTCCGAGCAGATATAATCAAACATCAAACGTTTGCAAGCTTTATCTACCGATTTAACCACCAGCAGAAGTGAAGTGCAAGCTAGATTATACAGGATCGATGTGAATATGAAAGGTATTAATGACCGCATTGAGGAAGGGAAAAATGAACAGCAATTGACCATAGAAAATGTAAAACCTCAAGTGGACCTGAGAGTGGCAACCGTCGAGGGGAAGCTCGAAAAGGCTAACAGTTTCGTAGACGAAGTTCGAAGGGAAGTAACAATCATAAATACAGGATGACGATTAACGAAAGGTGTAGCTGTTGCTAAACATAATAACATCAAAACGATATTCTACGATATGGTTAGATTCAGGGATGAATTAACGGACAGTATTAGAGTGGTTACCGAACTAACACTATCCGTGGAAGCCCTTAGAAAATGTAAAACCTCAAGTGGGCCTGAGAGTGCCAACCGTCGAGGGGAAGCTTGAAGAGGCTAACAGTTTCGTAGACGAAGTTCGAAGGGAAGTAACAATCATAAATACAGGATGACGATTAACGAAAGGTGTAGCTGTTGCTAAACATAATAACATCAAAACGATATTCTACGATATGGTTAGATTCAGGGATGAATTAACGGACAGTATTAGAGGGGTTACCGAACTAACACTATCCGTGGAAGACTTAGAAGAACAAGTACATTCCAATTGCAAGGAACTTGCAGTCGACATTAATTTAATTAAGGAAGATATGAATGAGCAAAAGGCTAATGTTGGAACTAATATGAGTGACATTAGAGGTGAGGTACTTTCTCTCAGAAAGCGAATTGAAGAAGTTGCCATTGACGGAAGATCGAAATTTTCGAGTAACGTTAAGAAGACCGTCAAGGAGGTTGGTGAATGCCTCCGAGGGAAAATCGAGCGATTGGAAATACAGATGAACGGTTTAAGCACTCAGATCGACCCATTAGCCATTCCAGACATCCATCAGTTGGAACAACGGTTATTGGAGAGGCCGGAGGCCCAGCCGAAGTCAACGTCTATGACGATGACACCAGCCTTCACGCCAAATACTGTACTTCATCAATAAGTCCAAATGTTATTTCAACTACTGAGACGTGTGCTACTAAAGCCATGGAACAACCTGGTATGTCACACTATTGGTCAACTGGAACTGCTCACATTGCATCTACAGAGCAACCAACCGGAAAGCATTACTTATCAACGATTCCGAACGTATCTTCAACAATTAGAGCTTGTAATCCAAAACCTATGGAGCAACCAAGCCGACTAAATTATGGAGCACCTATTTTTACACCTATATGTTCACAGAGTAACCAGACTGTGATGATAATTCGGTCTAGAGAAGAGCAACCCACTCATTTTTCGGGGACTGGGGGAGAATTAACCCCAGTCGAGTTTCTCAACAACGTCGAAAGTTATCTTCGAGATACGATGGTCACAACTGAACGAGAGCTCAGGGTTATTGAGAGACTGCTTGATGGCCAAGCTAGCACGTGGTTCCGCGCATTTAGGTACTCGTTTACCGGGTATCAGGATTTCAGAGACGCACTTTTATGGACATAAGATTGCCACGGTGGGTGAGTGGATAACGTGTCGGTCTACTAACCCCAAGATTGCAGGTTCGCTCCTGGCCGTGGTAAGTAATTTTTGAAAGGCGGCAAAAATACGACACGCATGTCATACGATGTTGACATGTCAAAGAAGCCATTTGAATTCAGTTGGTCTTGTTCATAATGGCAAAATTAATCTTGGGAGTTTCCGCCAACACAAAGCTCCTAATTTCTCTACTAGAAAGCGCTATAGTGTACAAGTAGCTTAGATATGTAACCTCCTTGACTTTCATACTGATTCAAGGAAAAACGAAATTTGGCATGCAAGCTACCCTCTGGGTGTCAAATTACAAAGCTTGCACCCGGCCACCGGCCCATTCGATATTATTATTATTAGGGACATACTGGTCCAGCGATATAAAACAGGGCATCAGGGTCGAAATGTATACAAAGCGCTATAGTTCTACACAGCCTACTCGCTATGCTAATTATTTTGCACCGCAGCTCGCCAGGCTGAGATGTCTACAACATCCACTATCTGAAACAGAACTAATACAAACAATTATCCGTCAGTATCCAGCGGACGTTCAACGAGTTCTTATTGTACGAGCGCAACGTCATTTGTACAATGTGAACAGATACTCAGAAGACTTGATTCGAGCATCGAAGAGTTCGTGATACATCGACCACTAGGAGAGCCACGTAATGATACTAGACACGTGAATTTGACAATAGTAGATAAGGTCTGCCAGACGATTGAACCTTCGTAAACTATAGCAGCCCAATACCAACGAAACAATACAGGACCGGACCGGAGACAATGGAACCGGCGGCCATACGAACAAAACAGGCAATCGAATGATCAAACTTATTGGCAACGTCGTTTTGATAACAGAAATAATGACGAGTGTAGACATAATAACAACGGACGAGGAAACGATGGCCAACATCTCACGCAACCGTCCGGGCAGAATGTGTGAGACAATCGGTACTCAGGGGGTTACAGAAGAGACCGGGACCCTAGGTATCAGGTCGACCGAGATTGGCGAAGAAGAGCCTATGAATGTACAGAGTATATCCCGCAAGCACAAGGTCGACCAGAAGAGAGGGACCGAGCACAAACGCCGCAGGAATTACAGGCGGTGTCTGAAGAAGATCCCCCGGACCAAAATCAGCCAGGGACATCTCAGCAAAAAGGGGGAAAAGACGCCAAAATCCCACTGAAATCTGAGGAGATTTGACTCCGGAGTGACTGTTGTTATCTTACTCTGGGAGCCACTCCAAGAAGATTTACTTAACGAACGACGCACGACGAACCACGTTGAGATTACGAGACTGCCACTAATATCATAACAAATTAACGCCTACCCCGTTACCTTATTGACACTGGAGCTATGATTAGTGCCCTATCGGCAGATTTCAATGCAATATTGAATGCTCACTCTAAATTGACGGAACTTCCAGTTTCTACCGTCAAGGTCAGCGGTATCATACCTGACCGCACTGTCAAAAGCAAAGTGCAAGTACTATGTACCGTGGAGATAGCAGATCACGTTTACTTACACCAATTTCTTGTTTCGAAGGACCTTAAATACCAAGTCATACTAGGGACGGATTTCATGAGAAAGCATGATGGAGTTATCGACATGGGGAACAATAGATTCATGCCACATGACGCTATTCCTATGGATCTCGTGGAAGACGACGCCGACTTAGGTGCAGATGTTAATGTCCTAGAAATGTTGAATACTTTGATCACGGAAAGCACCCACGAAGAGTGCATGGATAATAAGGAACACCATGGACTAGTAAACGGAAGGTTAGAAGAGCTACTGAACGAATATGGAGATATCTTCGATACGATGCCAGGTGAAATAAAGAACTTTGAGTATGACTTAGTCGTGTTAGACGAGTCACCTTTCCAGAGGAAAGTATATCTAATAGCAGAAAAGCATCTGGAAGAAGCTGCATAGAAGTTGCAAGAGATGGAAGTGGCAGGGCTCATCAAAAAGACACCTACATCCTACGTCAACCCGTTAACCACTGTAGTAAAATCTGACGGAAGCCTACGAGCTTTGAATGAACGCTTGAGTCCGGAACATGACCGACCACCCAAGATACGAGATATCTTACGTACATTTAAAGGGAAAAAGTACCTAACATCGCTTGACCTAGTTCAATCTTAATACCACATAAAGCTGTCGGAACATACTCAAAAGTATACTGGTTTTCTTTTTGGGCAGACTACCTACGTTTTCTGTAAGTTACCATTTGGTCTAAAACGCAGGGGTTGCACTAATCCGAGCCATGGATGCAAACTTAACTACTGAGATCAAGAAAAAATAATATGCTATGTGGACGATAGTATTATTGCATCCGAGACCGAAGATGAACATTTCGAAAATCTTCTCGTGCTCCAGAACCTTAGAACAGCTAACTTGAAGGTAAACAGAGAAAAGTGCAAATTCCTTCAATGCGAAAGATGAGACACAATTGGTTTAGACAACCACTCATCGAGGAAGATCTTGTGTTAATTAGAAGACCAGGGATTTCTAATCCAATTGACCGCATATATGGAAAATTTGTCTCACTTTATTATGGCACGAATCAAGTAATCGAAGCACTGAATAATGGTAGTTAGGTCATTGGAGATTTGAACACCGGCGAGCGGTGAGGAACTTTCAACGCTGCAAACCTTAAGATATATCACCAGAACCGATTAGAATAGATGAGCAAATAAAAATGCCATTCTTGCATTTTTATTTGAAACGACGAGGAGGCAAATGAGCCCGTATTCGCTCATCCTGGCGCTGATTTCTTGGGAAACATGGTTTTTTCACAACCGAGATATGCAGAACCTACTCGAGAAGCATGCTTGAGCTTCAGACATACTTTTGACTCTGCCAAGATCCTGTGAATATTTACCCTGATGAATTAAAGATGGAATCTTAATTATACACACTTGAATAAATCATAACACGTCATTCTGCACTATTTACCACGGTGTGGTGGTTTAATAATTGATTATATTCACAAAGGTAAAGGTATATCATCGCAGAGATGCAAACCGGACAAAGTTAGTCGCTACACGACTCTGGAAGTGTCGAGCCCGGAACATCAGCTTCCGAGGGGAACCAAACCCTATTGTGTGTTGTTCACGCACAGACGAGATTTTGTGAAGGTCTAAGTAGACCAGGGTTTAGGACGATAGTAGTCCACATCTTCGACAGGAATCCAAGTTCATCGAGTTTATTTTTGCACACAATGTGCTTGTGAACGATAAAGTATTTGATCAGTGACAACGTCAATGTAAAATGCACGCCAGATATGTGAAATTACCATTTTTACGGATCTGCACGCGGTGTTCACTTATATAACGTGACAGATGCCTATTTTGTAAGCCAGTCGTGAATACTGAATATCAATAGTGAAATACAGTGATTCATTGCGTGTTTACGCAAATCATATCATTTAAAACCGGGCTGTGTAAAAGCCGGAATTTTTCGCCCAACGATCATAGTGATACTCGGCGATGGCAATTTTACAAGTACTAGAATCTGTGTGATGGATACCAGACGTATCTGTAAATTCTGTGAGCAGGCAACTGGTCATTCTTTGATAAAGTCTGCAAAGTGTAGAGTCAGTGTAACTCATACCAAACCTACGCTTCAAATGAGAGGTTAGTCATATTTCATCAGACTACGAAATGCTGCTACTCAACCACGTGGAGGTAACTTGTTCCCACTTTACCACGATGCTGATAATGGCTTAAGCCATTCTTACGAAGGAGATGTCGAGGAACTAACCGCATTATGGATTGGAAGAAGAAGAACAAAAATATGGCTGGACTCATAGCCTTGGAAATGATGGAATTTCCCTTATGCCACGAGGAATTGATTGAACCCACAAATTTCCTTGTTGGATATGAGGTGAACCACAATTCGCCGAGAGTCTTGCACGAAATTCCTTGTTTTACAGGATATCGGTCATGGTGGAGTAGTTCGGTAGCAACCGTAATGATCACAGTCGTCTAGGTAGGGTTTTCTTTAGTAGTCACCGTTCTGGTGTATTTTTGCTTTACGAGCTTCTGCATCGTTTCATTCGTCGCTGATTGGTTCGACACCCATGGTGTGTTTACACACTGGTGCATCTTATGAATTATTGTATACTCCAATCTTAGGAGCCCTTACATTCTTATTTATTTTTCTAGACAGCTCGTGCTGCATTTTATGGGAGGTTTGTAATCCCATGTTCACTTTACTTAGCTCCTGTTTCATGGAATTATTTTCACGCCACTGACGGGCGTATCAATTAGTGAGAAAGGATTATTCATTCAATTTTTCAATGGATTATGTTATGCATTTTTCTGTGTGGTTCAGGATACCATCAGTAGAATCTTATATGAGTGTATTGAGCAGAGCAGCTGTAGCTCATTCAAATCCCCGATGACACTAATCTATGTTATCATTTTTAAACAACATCAGGAGGTTAAGGTGCTGTAAATTATATATTTACTTTTGTGCCTTGTGTGAGCACAGACATTATTTAAACTGAGCCGCAGAGATGAGATATCTTTCAAAGCAGTCCTCCTTGAAATTTAAAAGTAGTTATATATTTGTACATGTTTATTCATAGCCAACAATCATATACTACGTACTATTATTTTTATACTCATGTGTATTTGTGAGGGTTATAAGTGGACAGTGAAATGAGAACCCGATTTTACGAAACATTTAATGACTTTGCCCAGTGTAATGAAATCACAAACCCGTTATATCAAATATTACCCACAAGTCCAGTGTTTCCTCATAGTGAAACCATGACTATTGATTGACTTGTTTCATACATATTTTTTTAAGTATTCGTTATCGAGCCATGTTCGGTAGACGCTAGAGGATGACTAGGTCAAGAAGCAGCTGATTGTAATTCATTGGTACAGGGTGACTAATAAGTCACATGTTTTGATATTTCGCTAATGTTGTGAGCGATTAAATGTTTAGTAATTTCATGATCTACATGGTGTCCACAGAATTTTCAATGTCAATTTTCCTGATTTTTACTGACTTTTTCTGACCAATTTTCTACAAAATTCCTCACTGGTGAAGTCATCGTAACATCGGAAAATAGGTTTATTGAGCAAAGAAATATATATATATTATTTGCAGCCTCCATTATCCCAATAGCTGCCCAACCCTCGCCTCTTTATTCATTTAAAATACAAAATAAAGTGCAATGTGCTGGGCGATGGGGTCGTCACATTCTTACGTCAACGCTAAAAAAGCGTACAAGAAATAGGTAACCGAGGTTTTTACTATGATGAACTGTTAAAATGGAAACTTACTATAATGTTCAGTGAGTTATTGATTTTTATGTTCAGAGATTAGTTGAACTAGTAACATAAAATATGGCCGTAAAACACAAATTACTGTATGGATAATATAAAATTCCTGACTTTCTAATACTTTTCGCCATTTTTTCCCGACTCACGCCATTTTTTCACACTTTTTCCTGACTTTTCCTGACCAAAAAAAAAATTCCTGACTTTTCCTGACTTTTCGTGCCTGTGGACACCATGATGTACATATGATTAGAGTTTCTTATTTGATGAACCAGACATTGTATCAGGCTAGTTAACATTTTATTGTTAATTGTTATCTCCGTGTTTAGAGACGAGGAGTGATAAACTCTTATATTTAGGAAGCCGGCAGTTCATAGCTGTGTGCTAAACTGACCGAGGTATTCGTGCGAGCTGACAGCTGCAAAGATTGCTGTAGTTGTTGTTGTTATCAGAGCCTTTTGTAGCCCGTGTATTTGTGGTGATGGTTTTTGTCACGCACAATTTTTTTTAAGTACTGTTCAGGTCGCTTACATTTTGAAGCCTTGTGTCTTATGGTCATCCGTCATAAATAATGAACTATACCAGCGATGTAAATAAAACTCATAAATCATGAATCTCACTACCGTAAATCTTCGAAGCTAACATGCTTATTAAATTATTATTATTAGTTAATTCTTGATCTGATTTGCCTACAGCTGGCCGACGCATTGTGCTTATGAGTATTTCCTCATGGAAATGTAGAAAGCTAACACTATTTTTTGACCGACTGAGATCACTGGCAACCCAATTGTTTGCAATTCGGGGGCCGCAATGACCTCATGCGATGTTAGACACTGTCTTTACAGTGCGTTCATTAATCTAACCGTACACAGCAGATGAGGATTAGAAGCAAACAGCTTTCTAATCTGCGGTAGGTAGGATTTTAATAAAAAGATTGTATTACTTATTAATGTGTTATCCTATTGCCCCTGCTGCCATGTATTTTTATTGTTGTACAGTTGTTGTATTGTTAAATTGTTGTAATACTATGACTGTCATGTTAGCTTTGAATTAGTTTTTCTTCTACACGGACGCTTCTCGCCGTAGTTTATTGTCAGTTACGATGAGCAAAAATTGGTAATGTTAAATGTAAACACGGGAGTGGTACCAGTATAATTTAGATTTTCCGTCATATTTCACTTTGAACTTTTATAGGAATCATGCTTGGTGGAATGAAAAATATGAAAGAGTGATCAAAGAAAGACATTGTGCTTGGCACAAGTGGAACGGGAACTTGACTCCAGAAAATTTAGAGGAAGTACAAAGATTAAGGAAAATGGCCCACCAGACTTTAAGGACGATTCGAAGAAAATATATGAAGGACCAAATAATGGAAATGGACGACAATTTTAAGAAAAAAGACACACGATTATTTTATAGAGCATTTAAGAATGAAATAACTGGATATTCAGCGCCGAGTTTAAATTTCAAAAGGGAAGATGGTACGCTAGCATTAATCAACAAGGAAAATTGTGATATCTTGGCTGCATAATTTGAGAAGTTGTTAAATTGTCCAAAACCGACAGACAAGTTGAGTTTCAAATTTACAACACAAAATTCTGACTCTACGCCACCAGATGTAAACGAAGTTAAAGTTATTATCAACTCACTTAAAAATAATAAAGCCTCAGGCGAGGATGGGATAATTGCAGGAATGTGGAAGCATGTAGATAGTGAATTTTTAATAGCGACGACAAATCTATTTCAGAAAATTTGGATTGAGGAAGCAATTCCAGAAGACTGGTTAATCGCCTTAAATCATCCACTACATAAAAAAAGCTCAAACATTGATGTCAATAGTTATAGGGGGATCTCATTGTTGTCTGTCGCATATAAAATATTTGCCAAATTACTTCTAAACAGACTTGAACCACAGCTTGGCGAGTTCCAATGTGGTTTAAGAAGGAATAGATTGTGTGCAGAACAAATTCTTAGCTTAAAATTGATATTAAAATATTACAACAACAGGCCAAAGAATATCTTTATCTCATTCGTTGATTTTCAGAAAGCGTATGATTCAGTGGACAGGGATACTGTTTTTGACACATTGAAGGAATACCAAGTTGATAAAAAAATCATAAATTTAATAAAACTTACATTAACTAATACGATTTCCAGAGTCAAATTTTTAAATGAAGTTAGCGAGCCCTTCAAGGTAAAAACTGGGCTAAGACAAGGGAACAGACTATCACCACTGCTTTTCAATATGGTCTTAGATAATGTCATGAGGACGTTTAGGGAGAAGAACGATTCAAGTGCTAAAATTGGTACAAAGAATCAGAACCTCAAAGTCAACATGATGCTACCAGCTTGTGTCGACAGATACCCGCTCGCGGCTACTCCGACCATACGCTCCTTACCCCATTGGAAGGTAGTTGAAAGTATGTATTTGAACGTATATTATAACCCGTTTCTTACGAGGAAGTCCGGTGTGCTCTGGAATTGTACGATTTGAGGCATTTTTTGGGAAATTTAGGTAATCTGAAGAATTTGGGAAATCTCAGTATATGTGTAACGTTTTTTGGGTATCGTTGTATATTTGGAAGGAGTATTAAGGAATCTGGGTAATTTGATGAGTTTACAGAATTTGTTATGATTTTGGTACATCACAGGTCACTCGAATGGTATCTGGGTTGGAAGAGAATATAAGATGAGCAAGGGAGGTCAACAGACAAGGGCCTGGTCTAAGTATATGTAAGAAACGCTAGTCTTTATGGAAAATCTAGTAAATTTTGGAAATATCTCTTTGGAATTCTGGAGGCGGTGGGGTTTGGGAAGAAGTCAGTGGTTTCTATCTGATGAAGATCGCTTGACGAACTGGTCATCCTAGTGTATTTGTCATCTCATGTATCATTTTTCAGGATCAGGGAATAACCCGCAATTGGGTACAATCGTGTTGACCGACTGAAAAACATCAAACTACACATTACCAAATAAATGAATAATTTTAAATACATAAAAACATGATTATTATTATTATTATTATTATAATTATTATTATTATTATTATTATTAATATTTAATTCATTTTTGCCACAAAAAATGAAGAAAACAGGGTCAACTTCATAAACGCGAGAAAATCTGCATCAAAAACAATCCGTGGCGTGAAATGTATGTTTAATAAGGAGCAGTTGGTACAGATTGAGCAAGACTTCCAGAAAAATAACACACGTAACTTCTATAAAACCTTCAAGATAACATTTCATGAAGTATATACATCTGGATAATCAGAATATCGTCGTGGTATTCCTGCTAATCCTACAGTCTGAACAAATACAAACTCCCAAGTCTACAGTTTCAAGATTCCAACGGGAAATTAGCTCACAATGATATAAAGATAATTGTCAGATTCTAGCAAGTTATTTTGAAAACCTCCTCAACTGTGAGGCTCCTGAGACCCCTTTCGTTTATGAAATAAATCCAAACATCCACCCTGATTCGTCCCCCCCCCCCCCCCCCCCTACGAAGGCTGAAATCACGAAGATCATCCAAGAGCTGAAGGACAACAAGGCACCGGGTGAAGATTTGATAATTGCTGAATTGTGGAAACATGCAGGGGAAAAAGCAGTCGACAAGCTTGTTGCAATTATTCAAGAGATCTGGGAGAGCGATAAACTCCCAAGTGGATGGACCTCTGCCGTAATTCATCCACTACATAAAAAAGGGGAGAAAACCGATGTGAACAATTACCGTGGCATCTCTCTTCTATCAATAACTTACAAGATCCTCTCAAAAGCTCTACAGAATAGCGCGGAACGACAAATCGATCCACAACTTGGGGAATACCAAGGGGGTTTCAGAAAGGGACGATCATGTGCTGAGCAGATTATGAATCTGAAGTCCATCCTTTCATATCTGAAACTCAGGAATAGGGAATTCGTGATGACCTTTGTTGATTTTAGGAAAGCGTACGACTCAATTAATCGAACCACCCTATTGCAAATCCTTGAAGAGTTTGGCTTAGATAACAAGACACAATCAATTATCCAGCATACCCTGACCAACACCACCTCCAAAGTGAAGTTCAGAGGAGAGATGTCTGATGCCTTTGAAATCAGGACAGGAGTGAGGCAAGGAGACGGGCTATCACCGCTTCTCTTCAATTGTGTTTTGGAAAAGGTCATCCGAGAATGGCGGAAGGAAATGAAAAATTCAAAGGTAGAAAATGGCGTAA
Source organism: Meconema thalassinum (assembly GCA_946902985.2). Taxonomy (NCBI): domain Eukaryota; kingdom Metazoa; phylum Arthropoda; class Insecta; order Orthoptera; family Tettigoniidae; genus Meconema; species Meconema thalassinum. The sequence goes on along the minus strand of OX336397.1, from coordinate 263,260,481 downwards.
GGCTAGGGTACAAGTATATGAATCTTACAATCCACTGTCTAGCCTTTGCAGATGATCTAGTGATCTTTTCAGATTCCATTGATATGGCAGAAGAACAACTTAACCAGCTGAAAAATCAAGCTCTGAAGGCTGGGCTTCAAATCTCCTTTGGGAAGACACAATTCATGACAAACATGAAATCAGCGCCCAGGGAACTGGAGGTCGGACTAGGAAAAGTTCTGAAGGCAGAAAGGTTTAAATACCTCGGTGAATGGATAGAGCCTAACCTATCAGAGAAGGAAGCCTTCATGCCACGCATTTATAAAATGGAAATGGCATACAACCTGACTAAAGACATCTACAATAAGAGATCAATATCTTTAAACGCCAAAATTAGACATTACTGCACTGTTATTCGACCAGAGGCTCTGTATGCGGCTCAGACTCTAATAATGAACAAGAAAGGTCTAATGGAAAAACTAGAGGCTAAAGAAAGGAAGATTCTGAGGAAAATCCTGGATCCCGTCAAAGAAAACAGCGAGTACAGAAGACGTCAAAACCACGAATTGTACAAGCACGTGGAGAAGATCAGTGACACGATTCGAAAAAAAGGATTGCCTTTTATAGCCACGTGACACGAATGAGCCCAGGCAGGATATCAAAACGGATATTGACGTACTTTCAAGATAAGAAAACCAAAGGGGCATGGTATACGGAAGTTGTGAAAGATCTACGTGAAATGGAAATTTCCCCTAAAGATATCCAGGAGCGTGTTCCACTTCAGGAAAAAGTACGTACGCACAAAGGTTTCCAGGAAAAGCCGAAGCTGAAGACAGGGAAGGCGTGGTCCCAAGAGAGAAAAGAACAACACCGGAGACGAATGAGGTAACACTGGGCGGTAGTTAGTGCTCGGAAGAAGAGACAGTTGAACTGACGTGGTCCCTAGTTGGCCTAATCGAAGAAAGAAGAAGAATAAGAATATATAAATGTTTCCTTCTTTCCACGTTACTCGGATGACCACAACCATGTGAGGTCACGCTACAGGATTGGTCTGTTTGAAACAGTAACATGAATCCCGTCACCCGTTAACTTTGGACAGGTTTATAATTGTTGAAACTACGGCGTGACCTTGAGCGAGCCACACATGCCGCTACCCGCAGAGCTGTCGTGTTGAATCGATCCTACACGTTGGATATATCGATAACAAATAATAAATAAATAATCCATAATAATTAATAAATAAATATTAAATAATAAATACAAATTATATTTTGTAAATAAACGTTAAACAAAAATAATAAATATTACATAAAACAAAGTTTAATAAAATTATAATTAAAACTATCAGTCAGAGGCCATGTTGAGTGATCTATAGGGTTATCCTCCATGGTGGTAATGGAACTTTACGTTAACCACAAGAGAGTCAGCGAAACAGCCGCGACACATTCCACCCTCATCCCTTTATAAAATAGGCCTACACCACTAGTCAGTTGCCATTTTGCTAATATTTGCGTGTGAGCGGAAGTAATATAGTGTCATTTTGTAAAGTGAAATTAAGTTGTACTGTGTTAATTTATTTTTAGGAAATTGTGGTTGATTAATGTTTGAACTATGCCAACGAAAGAAACGTTTCGCGATATAGGACATAATTTAATACCAACATACATTACGGTATGTTAAGTTTGGTTCATATATTATTATTTTAAAGCAGGTGTTTCACCTTTAGTTACAAAATGAAACTCACTCAAAACTTTGTAGTATTATTAAGTCTTCTAGACAAATATTTCTTGAGTTTGCCCTGAATAATAATGAAATAATGATGATGATGATAATTGTTGTTTTAAAGGGCCTAACATCTAGGAATAATGAAATAATAACGCTTAATTAATTAATAGTGAGGAAAGCCTGAGATTCATTTTGAAGCCAAAAGTTAAGCACCCGTATAAAAAAAAGGACATGCCTACACATTCCTACAAAGTGGGTAAATATAACGTGACATGCTGTTTGTATGTTTAACACTTACCCATTTAAGTGATTTCCACTTGCGTCTGCTTCTTCATTCTGAATATCTTCTTTTACATCCTGGGGATAAGATAGAATAATTTATGTCAGTGTTATCAGCTTATACTTTTACACAAATGACAACCCATGTAATTGTACAACACTGCTCAGCTGAAGTGAAGATATATTCGCTGAATGACTTTCTACTGTCCTTCACATCTTAGTGCTGGAGATAAAATTTATACAGATAATTGGTTATAATCACCAGTTTCGAAACTTTGAGAGATCAGGTAAAATTTAGAGTGATTGGAAATGCTAAAATTAGAGCCTTAATGGAAGAAATAGATTTACGGATTGAGGACTAATGGCAGTTATTTTGAATTCCTTTAGCCGTAAGATCATAAGAGAGGGGGAAATGACCCCACTGTTCCGCCCCTTGAAACCAATAACAACAGAAGAGACCAAAACAAATCTTACGGTCCAACACGTGCACATATGATTGAGTAACAAGCTACTGGAATGCCCATACGAACATGGCTTTTGAGAATGAAGGCATAAATCTGTCAACCTTCAGAATATTATATAAGGCATTTCTTCACAATTCACTGCAATTTAATATTTTAATGTTCAAAAGAAGTTAGATTGAGTCAATGAAATGCCTCTATGGGGAGTCTATTGTAGAGCAGCTAGTAACTCTAAGAATTCTGTGTCTGCTAGAGAACGGGAGCACACAGTGTGCAAAGGAGTTTAGAGCAGCTAGTAATTCCAAGAATTATGCGTCTGCTAAAGTATGGGAGCACACAGATTGCAAAGGTGATTAGAGCATCTACTAACAGCCAAACGCTTCGAATTGTCATCTACATAATTGTGAGAAAACAACTATTAATGCCTAAATGCAATTAGGAGATAAGGAGATGTCTTGAAAATAAGCATGAAGTTACTTACCTCATTCAGATTGATGCATGTAACGATATCCGGAATAGAAGATTCCGCAATCTTAATATCCGTGTGATGGTCTGTATCGTCCTGCAAAGAAATGCCTTGTTTCACATATAAGTTCCTTTGCGTAGGTGTAATTATATCTTACAGATCGCTTGTAAACTTGCACTGAAGGAATCAAGGGATAAAATAACATACTCAAGGTAATTCAACGCCGCATTCATAGTTTTCTTTCGTCCATAGCCACATGGCATAAAATACTAACAGTTCTTGTGAGTTTTTATCAAAAAGCATTTCAGTTAGAATATACTCGCAAGACATGGGTCTAGCATATTGTCACTAGCAGTGTGTGTGTTGCGACTTTGTGACTTAGCTGCAGTTACTTAGAGTTACCATATAACTTTAATAAGGACAAGCAACGTAGATAAATGTTGTGTTAAGATATCTCGCACCAAGTGTTGACAAAACAATTTTGATCTCATTGATACCTAACGTAGGGAGTAATTTAACTTGAACGATAAACGATAAACGATAAGGGGTTTCTTTGTAAGAACAGTGGCTGCTACTTGAAGTCTCATTTCATATAAATTGATATACATCATATATGGGCCATAGTCGTATAGACAACAGCTTAATAGCATTACTAAACGAAAATGCTGCTAATAAAATGCTGAGATACGCCGCCATAGACCATCTCTGGGGAGATTTCCGCGGAGACTTCGTGACAGCCCAAAACAAGACACATCTCACTTTCTCCTCCGTTCAACCCTCTTAGAAACACGCAGGACCCCTAACTATCAAATATGTGTGCAACACTGGAAGCTAAGATGAAGATACTGACAGTCACAGCTAGCTGTGGAGGCTGTCTTCAAGGGAGGATCATCAATATATTCACAGCCATGGCTACCTGTGGAGGGAGGCATCAAGGTGGGAGGAGGACCTACATCATATTGACAGGGCAAGCAGTGAAGGTCGCCGCAAGCCTCATGTGAGTGTTCGGACACTTCTGATCTATTGATTAGGATTTAAAATAGAAATCCAACTAGCTCTAGAACACACATGTCTCACTGGCCAGTCTAGGATTTGACGGGGGTATCATTTTCAGGGAGTAGTATACATCGCGATACATTTTCGTGTAAATTTCCCTTAGAAACAAGCTGGCGCGTAGATGACGTCATCGACGACGTCACGAAAGACACTAGATGTTTTTCTAGTAAGCTTACGGGAAACTCCTTGGGAATCGGGGGTTTTGAGTGGGGAAAATACGAACAGAAATCGGCATTTACAGTAACCCTTAGAAACTATATGAACATCAAAATTTTTACAATTACCTAATATTTAAACAAGTAGTTCCGTGAAGAACTATACAGCCTATTTTCATATATCCTGCTCATGTTAATTGCCTCTATCAACATACAAAATTTCAGTTTAATTGCTGTAACAGATTCGTATATATTGAGAACCGCCTAAATATTTCAGATGGTGGCCAGGTTGGATTTTTATTTTTGTACTATTACATCAAGATTATTGTGTACGTGTGGTATTCAAACTTCAATCGCATGATTAGAACACAAGAAGTAAAAACGAGATTTCAAAATTACGCACAGCAACCTTCTTGTGATTATAAAAACAATTGAAATAAATTAGATGGCAGTGTATCAACATTTGTATAAGCATTTAACGAGCTACGTTTCACGGCACTCAGGTAGTTAATCCGCGAGAAACGTCCATTTAAATATTTATACTTCGCGTCGCCGCCATGTTGGATTTGTGCTCACCAGGTTACTGTAAGTCCTATAGGTGAAGATATGTTCATAGTCTCTATGAACATAAAAAAAATCAGTATGGTTGCTGTAAAAGATTCATAGATATTGAGAACCGTCTAAATATTTCGGAAGCTCGCAATTTAGGATTGTTATATGTATAGGCCATAGAGTTATGTACCATTCAAGGACAATTATTGCCTAGGTTCAGTATTCATACTTTCACTTCGATCGCATGATTACGACACAAGAAATAAAAACTTAATTTTAAAATTTCGCACAGCCGCCATCTTGAGGTTATGTAAACAATTGAATTAAATTAGATGGCAGTGCATTAAAATCTGCGAAATTATTTACTGTACCACATTTCACTGCGCTCAGAGAGTCAAATCAGGAGAAAAGTATATTAAAATATTTCAAATTCGCTTGGTCGCCATGTTCGTTTTGTACTTTACAGGTTTATGAAATATAAATAGGTAAACTTGTATCAGTACCCTTTATCACCGTACAAAATTGCAGGGTGATATCTGTAATAGTTTCGGAGATATAGAATATCAGTGAAATATTTCGCACAGCCGCCATTTTGAGGTTATGTAAACAATTGAACTAAATTAGAATCCAGCGCATTAAAATGTGTATAAACATTTGCTGTACCAAGTTTCATTACGTTTGGATAGTTAAATCGCGAGAAAAGTCTATTTAAAAGTCTCAATTTCGCTTCGCCGCCATGTTGGTTTTGAAGTAACCAGGTTTTTGAAAGTCTCTTAGGTGAACTTCTAGTAGTGCCCTTTATCACCGTACACAATTTCAGGGCGATATCGGTAATAGTTTCGGAGATATTGAATTCTAGTGAAATATTTCGCACAGCCGCCATGTTGGATTGGTGAGACGTAACAAAATTTGAAGGGCACGGTCGAGCTCGCCGGGAATAGTGCTATGAACTTACCGAGTTTCTTTGAAATCGCTCCAGCCGTTTAGATTTTATTAGGGGGGACACACACACACCTCTCTCTCTCACACACACACACACACGCACACACACACGTACAAAATATGATCTCATAAGCCTATTTTTTCAAAATTGAAAATAGGCTAAAAATATGTATCCCCATCAATACTTGACCTACATCGAAATTTTGGAATTTTAGCTTATATTAACAAGATATGTATCCCCATCATTACTTGACCTACATAGGATATCTGGTAATAACCAAGTGTTAATGTAAATTGCAATTTTTTTGCTTGTGTATCGGGATCTTTACCAGACATCCTTTATGGAAGTCAAGTAAAGATGGGCATACGTATTTTATAAATATAAGCTAAAATACCAAAATTTCGATGTGAATCGCCATCTTTACCAGACATCATATAGGTCAAGTAAAGATGGGGATACATCATATACATAGAAGTGAAAGTGTGTATGAATGTATGTATGTGGATATGTATGTGGATTTGCGTACGGTAGGGCACAGAGCGCCAGTAAAATGATCATTCTGTTTTTGTTGTTTTAGTCATCAGTCATTTGACTGGTTTGATAAAGCCCTCCATACCTCCCTGTCCTGAACTAATCGTTTCATCTCTACATAGCTACCACACCCTAAATCCGAGTCAATCTGATTAACATATTCTAGTCTTCGACTACCTCTTCAATTCTTGTCCTCGACCCTTCCTTCCATACCTAAGCTTGCTATTCCTGGGTGTCTTAGTATGTGTCCTACCAACCTATCTCTTCTCTTCATTAGCTGTCGCCAGAAACATCTCTCCTCTCCCACTCGCCTTCATACCTCTTCGTTTGTAACCCTATCTACCCTTTGATCTTCATCATTCTCCTGTAACACCACATATCAAACGCTTCAATTCTCCTCTTTCCTGCTGCACCAATAGTCCAAGTTTCATTTCCATAGAGCGCCACGCTTCAGACAAAGGCGTTCAAAAATGACTTCCTAATACCTAAATCTATATTCGATGTCAACAGATTCTTTTTTTCTAGAAATGCTTTCCTTGCCTGATCCAACTTACTTTTTATATACTCTTTGCTTCGTCCTTCACTAATTATTTTGCTTCCTAAGTAACAGTAGTCTCCTACTTCCTTCAGATTTTCACCTGCAAATTTTGATATCCATAGCGGTTCCTGATTTATTTCGGCTGCATTCAAATATTTATGTTTTACATTTATTAATTTTCGTCATGAATTCTTTCCTCAAGACGGAGCCCATACCATTTAAAGTCATTCAAATCCTCAGGCGTGTCAGCCAATATGACGATGTGATCGGCTGATCTCAAAGTTGAAATTCTTTCGCCTTGAATCTTTACTCCCACTTTAAATTTTTCTCCAATTTCCTTCATTGCTTGAACCTGCATTACCAATAAATTAGCTACTGTTTGCACAGCATGTGGAGTATACTTCATCTACAATAGGGCCCAGGGTGCCAACAGAGTGAACCTGCATTACCAATAACTTAGCTACTGTTAGCACAGCATGTGATGTAGACTTCACCTAAAATAGGCCCCAGGGTGCCAACAGAGTAAACCTACATTACCAATAACTTAGCTACTGTTAGCACAGTATGTGATGTAGACTTCACCTACGATAGGCCCCAGGGTACCAACAGAGTGAACCTGAATTATGAATAAATTAGCTACGGTTTGCACAGCATGTGATGTAGACTTCACCTAAAATAGGTTCCAGGGTGCCAACAGAGTGAACCTACATTACCAATAACTTAGCTACTGTTAGCACAGCATGTGATGTAGACTTCACCTACAATAGGCCCCAGGGTGCCAACAGAGTGAACCTGAATTATCAATAACTTAGCTACTGTTAGCACAGCATGTGGTGTAGACTTCACATACAATAGGCCCCAGAGGTGCCAACAGAGTGAACCTACATTACCAGTAACTTAGCTACTGTTAGCACAGCATGTGATGTAGACTTTACCTACAATAGGCCCCATGGTGCCAACAGAGTGAACCTGAATTATGAATAAATTAGCTACGGTTTGCACAGCATTTGATGCAGACTTCACCTACAATAGGCCCCATGGTGCCAACAGAGTGAACCTGAATTATGAATAAATTAGCTACGGTTTGCACAGCATGTGATATAGACTTCACCTACAATAGGCCCCAGGGTGCCAACAGAGTGAATCTGCATGATCAATACCTTAGCTACTGTTAGCACAGCATGTGATGTAGACTTCACCTACAATAGGCCCCATGGTGCCAACACAGTGAACCCGCATTATGAATACAATAACATCAGAGGAACTGCTCAGTGCATAAGTAAACAAGAAGTTCCGTGACGAACTATAAAGCCTACTTTTCTTAAAATTAAGATTCATGCCAATGATTAATCAACAGTATATGAACCTATATAGAATAATGACGAAATTAAGTTGGTAATATCGAAATGTCTAATTAGTTCGAAATATACCTGGTATAATGTAGCATAATAGAGCACTACAGCTGGCAGGGCTGGTGACTCAATATATTCTTAGTTTCATCTCTTTAAGGTACAGAATACAAAATTTGGTTGAAATCCAATGGCCGTTATATGCAGTTACACATTGGATCTATCATCACGCGTAAAAGCATGTTGGCAACAATGCCATGCGTGTGCTGGTCAGAAATATTCTGAAATATTATGATATCTTGTTGTGCCAATTTTGGATGAAATCCATTTGTTAGTATAGAAGTTACATGTATTTTAAAATTGGACCTATCAGCAGGCATAGAATCATGTTGACAGCACTGACTTACATTAATTACTCCAAATTAATCTAGAATGTCAGGTGCTATACGTGTGCAAAGTATAGAGCTGTTGGCTTGCATACTTTCAGATATATTGATATTAGGGTAAATAAGTATAGACAGCATTTGTTAACAGTTGGCAGCCCTGATTGCTCTTAAGAATACTTAAGAGTGTTATATATATTATGGTACACATAGCACATACGAAATTTGGTTGAAATCCAAATGATAGTATAGACGTTACATGTATTTAAAAATTGTTCTTATCAGCAGGCGTAGAATCATGTTGGTAGAACTGACGTACATAAGTTACTCCAAAGTAATCTAAAATGTCAGGTACTATACGTGTGCATAGTTTAAAACTGTCGGCTTGCATACTTTCTGATATATTGGTATTTGGATAAAAAAAATAGAGAAGCAATTATTAACAATTGGCAGCACTGGTGGCTCTTAAGAATACGCTCAGTCGTATCTTTTATGTACGCATATTACATACGAAATAAGTTGAAATCCAATTGATAGTGTAGAAGTTATATGCATTTAAAAATTGGACCTATCAGAAGGCTAAAAATTACTTTGGCAACACTGTCATATTAAACTGAAATAGTATTATCTACATGTGTGCCAATTTTGGAATAGCTCCCATGTATACCTTACATGATATCCAACATGGAGCTCAAATTTCCAGTGCGTTTTTTCAGCAGTTGGTAGCACTGACATCATTTTCAAATATGGGCTTGAAATATTCTGGTATTCATCTTTACTCGTACTAAATTTGGTTTCGATTGCTGCAGCCGTTTAGGAGTTGACAGGGGGTGACACACACACACACAGCCAGACATACATAAGGACTGACAGACACACATTTTCCCGGATGGATCTCCTAAGCCTACTTTTTCCCCATTTTGCAAAATGTGAAAAGTAGGCTAAAAATATTAATATAAGAGGAAATATAGAATCTATGATCACCTGTATTTCAAGTTCCAATTTTACTGCCCAGTTTTTATCTTCGTACTTAACACCAGACTCATCCAGCAGATTATAAGAGGGTAACAGGTCAATTGATTCCTAGAAAGTATTATACAAGTATGAGCCAACGTAAAACATGCCGACAGAATAATTGTACTAAGTTATGTGTAAAAATACAATATTAAACGTCCTGGTTAGCCTACTATTTGGTAGCAAGTATTAAGTCACTAAACCTTGCTTGTCATGAACATCACTAAGATTGCTATGTTACACGATATACATAATAAATACAACTTACAATATTAGGCAATTCATCCTTTTGAGACGGCCATTCTGGCTCACTCTTAATAAGTGGTTGTTGTTGTTGCTCCATAATGTCCAGCAAACTAGAACACATAAAGTGCACTTACGGATTATAAGAAGCCATACTTATACCAGTACGCCACATCATTATCATTGCCAAACTAGGTAATTCCAGAACTCAGAATTCAAATAAGACTACAGTAATGAGAATATAACCCTCCAGGTGCAAAATGAGAAGAAGAGGTGAGCGCTCCACTTTATATATTAACTTAGGGAATAATATCGAGTAAAAATTATTAATATCTATCATTGCGATAGAATGAGGATTTACTGGTGCCAGCCGCATAAATGAAGCATCCTATAAATTGGTTATTCACAATATCACGGGGCAGAGAATTACACTACAAACCTCTCAACGTAAAAGCATACTCAAGTCACACCACGAGTAGGCCATGGGTAGTAACAGGATACAATGAGTTACAGAAAACACAAGACAATACCTCCACCTCGTGTGGCAAGAAACCCACTTCAAGCCAAATACAACATTTCTCCCTCAGAATCCACATTCAACGGGAGGGGATGGAGGATTTGTTTATCCTTACCGATTCATAAATACTATCACGGGGTAACTTGTATAATTTTTGTCTTAATAACGAAGTTTCTAGTTACACATTAAAAACTGTGTATCCTCGACAATTAAGTATCGTAAATTAATCTACACCAGGTCGAACATGTCCAAGCAGAACTCCGGTTGAAAGAAACATAATTACCGTATCTTCATTATGAAGGTCAGTCACGACTGTAAGGAGAACTTCAAATACCTCTACATGGAACTCAAATTTCACAGATATTAATATTTTGCCGCAAAGCACTTGGAAGACACAATTTGACGATACCGTATTGCCAACAACCTCGCCCCGCTGATGATTAATAGACTGGGCACGGTGTAAGAGAAACTGTAGGACTAGGGATGTATTTTTAACTCAAAACAGATTATTTATATTACCGGTATATATTCTTATGCCCCGGTGGCAAATTACTATACTTATGAAATAAATAGATATTCCATCAATAGCCTAAAGTAAGCCCACATTTATAAGGTGACCAACTCTAAATTTTCAAATGGAGGACAGACTCTTAATAATAGGAGGACTTTACATAAAAACGTTCTAAAAATGGAGGACAAATGGAATTTTGATATTTACATGCAAAATTTAGTATTACATACCTTATAACTGTTATGTTGATGAAGATGCTGAAGTTGTAGCTACTTTATGCTGATACTTATCGACTGCATCCACTTTCGACAGGAAATATGATTTTTTTTTAAATAAATAATTGTAAAACTCTTCACATGACATGTTTTTAAAGTTGTATTTCACTTTTATAATACCCTTAACCGACTCGGTCAGCAAATGGTCTCTTTCTTCAGACCACTGTGTTATCAATCAGGGAAAATACTCTTTCAACGGTTGCATTGCAACCTGGAATAGCGAAATAAAACTGACTAATTTCAAGCAGCTCACTAAATGTTTCAATGTCAGGGCTATATTTGAAAAACTCACACCACTGCATATCTAATGTTGTATGTTTATCAATTTCGGAACTCCTAGTGTAATTCTAAAGATTACAAAATTGGTCAAAAATTTAGAATCGACTGCCTCCACACCTTTAGATTGCAAATACTCGAGACAAGGAAGAACGTCTTCAAACTTAATGTCTTTCATACTATGAAGCTTCATCCATTGGAAACATTTAAATTCTTCCATCATAGGGTTACACCACTTTAACAGGTTACATAAAAAACAACATGTTCTACAAATGCAATGCGTTCTCTTTCGAAGCAATTTTCAGTGAGGGATTTCAGAGACTTTTACACTTTAAGAGGTATGAATTTATTTTCCATCCTATCATTCAGTGTGGCCAGAGCTGAACCTAATATATCACAAACTTCTGCTATAGAGAGCGTTTCTTTTTCAATGTATGAAATTTTGTTGTGAAAAATGTGCGTAGTGGAACGAACGAACCACAGGTAAAGCTCAGAAAACTCGATTTCAAAAAAGGACCTAAGTTGGGGGTGAGCAAGGCGGTTTCTGCCTCCCCCCACCACTACTCCCAATGCGAGCCGATAACTCCCGAACCCGTGGTCGGAGATTCACAAATGAGGTGTCGTTGAACTCGAGCTGACGGGGGCCTTCCTATGGACCACTCGTTATATTTTTGATTTTTTTTTAAATTTTTGTTTTCGAAAGTAGGTGATAGTTTGAAAACCGAACATGATAGAATGTTTTGCAATAGCTTAAACGAACGGCCTCTATGTCCTTTATGTTTTATAATAAAACGTTTTTTTTTTTTTTTTTTTTTGAAACAAGTTCAATTTTGAAATTTTTATATTTTGGAAACTAAAGAGTTTACAAAAAATTTTGTTTGACATAAATGAATGGCCCTGACTCCCTCTACCCCCAGAATAAATTTTAAGTCTCTAGGACTAAGACTGTGCAATAGTGCTAGGTTGTTCGTTCTCACAGCCTACTTTCCTACGAACTTTGCCGATATTTCGCGAACGCATTGTCGGATTTTAACGAACGAGATATTGTTGGTGTTGGGATGACGTTCTCTTGGCTAAGCATGTGTGTTGGTATTTTTTTTTTAAATTGAAAATTTTTTGTATTTTTGGATTGACACTATTTTGGAAACGGTTAATTGGAAAAAAAAAGTTTGTATTACGTTTATGAAAGGTGGGTATGCCCTCTAGGTGGGCAGCAACTTTCAAGGGTGTAGGAGGAAGAACAAAAATGATAGCCTACTTTCTAGCGAACATTGGTGATCATTGGCGAACGGATGGTCGGATTTTAACAAATGAGGGGTTGTTGGACTCGAGCTGACGTCCTCTTTCCTATAGACCACTCGTTATATTTTTCAAAATTTTTTAGAAAAATTTTGTTTTTAAAGTAGGCGATAGTTTGAAAACCTAACATGATAGAATGTTGTGCCATAGTTCAAACCAATGGTCTCTGTGACCTTTATTTTTCTATAATAAAACTTTTTATATTTAGAGATTTTTTGAAAACCCTTAAATTTTGAATGTTTACTATTTTGGAAACTAACACGTTGACAAATAAGTTTGTTTGACATAAATGAAAGGTCCCTACCCCCTCTACCAGGAAAATAAATGTCAAGTCTCTAGAACAAAACAACTAGGCATTTTTTTTTTTATAAAAGCGTGTTTGTAGACAGAGAGCCGGTAGCGCTTGACGTATGTTACAACGAGGCTATGATTGGCCATGGTGGATATGCGAAATGACAATTTCGACGGGGGCGATGTATGGCAAAACGAGGAGTTGCTTTTCGATATTTTTTCCTATGACGAATGAATAAATGCGAATATTTTGAAATGTGACAAGCATGCTAAGATTTTTACCCCTGAAGGGGATCTTTAACGTTTTAGTTAACGGTGATGAGCGAGATCGCTCTCTGACACAACAGACGGTTGTAGGATATGACGAAGTGATTCTTGGACGTTGGCGATCTCGGTGGCCGTGCCTGGATGGCGGGGGCAGCTTATGACGGTTGGTTTTGTGACATTTCCTATGACGGATAGAGGCGAATATTTGAAAATGTGCTAAGTGTGCTAGGATTTTTTTACCCCTGAAGGGGATCTTTAACATGCTAGTAAACGGTGATAAGCGAGACTGATGTCTGGCACAGTAAATGGTTTTAGAATATGGAAACCTATAACATTTGCTCGACCAAGTCATGTGCATGTACGCAAAGAGCCAAAACGGTAAGGTCATTGGCCTGAAATGTTATAAACTAAATATTGAACTGAGTAAAGTCATTTGTTTTAGGATGAAAGTATGTGGTTAACATGATCATGTATTGAGGATGGCCGCTGGCTAGTAATTATTATTACAGTAAAATGTTTAATATATATATATATATATATATATTTTACGAGGGAAGTGGAAAAATCATGCATAAGGCCTTGAGAAGGGTCCGCACTCCTCAAGAGTGTGGGATTCTTACCCACTAAAAAACCACACCCTGTCCTCTTGACAAAACCCATCCCGGGACCACTTTCGTATTACTTCAGGATTGAGTCATTTTCTTTGCTTCACAAGCACCATCTTACTTCTCCATTCATAGTCCGCGGATCGCAGACTAAATCGACTAAATCGAGCAAGTCCCCATCCGACTTCTTTTGACGAAGGACCACCTCAACAAAGAAAGCGACCGTATCCCAGCTGAGTTCGTTCCTCAGCATAATGCCAACTATATTGACCGGCGTTATTGGACCAACCTCAGCTTCAAGTTGTTGTTTTTCCGCTGCCCAACGATCGCAGACGAAAAACGTATGATAAACGTCATCTCGTTCGTTCTCGCAGTAAATACAAACTGGACGCCTTACTTTGGCCATACGATGAAGGTAACACCGAAAGTAGCCATGACCTGTCAACATCTGTGTCAGAAAGTAATTAGTTTCTCCGTGTTTCCTACTCGTCCACTCGACCAGACTCGGTATCAGCCGAGCTGTCCATCTTCCTCTGAGATCGTCATTTCACCTCTGCTGCCAAAGCTTCATCTTGCGTGCTACGGCTTCCTTCCGGGCTTGAGCCTTGCCCAGTTCTACTCGTCGGAAGTATACGTCTTCACGTTCTTGCGCGAGTAAGTCTATTGGTGCAACATCTGAGACAACCAGAACTGCAGGTTCCGAAACTGTACGGTAAGCACACGCCACCCTCAGAGCTCCTCTCCTCTGAATTGCAGCTAGCCGTTTCCTATACTTCTCTATCCTCAGCGAATCAGACCAAATCTCAGCTCCACACAGGAGAATAGACTGCGCTGTGGACATCAGTAGTCGACACTTGCTTTCTCTAGGACCATGCACATTAGCCATGAGTCTACTAATGGCAGCTATCACTACTTCCGCCTTGTCTGCTGCCTTCCGTATATGAGACCAGTATGTCAGTTTCGTGTCAAGAGTAAATCCTAAGTACTTCGCAGTGGCTCCAGTTCGAACGACCACCTCTCCAACTTTCATGGGAATTATAGTGTCCATTCTCCTCCTAGTTAACATGACTATTTCAGTTTTCGCTATAGCTAAATTTAGACCATGAGCGTTCATCCAACCACTCACCCGTCGCATTACCTGATTGAGTTTCCACTGAGCCAGAACCGCATCTCGGGCTACAATCACCGCTGCAATATCATCAGCGTACCCAACAAGGAATGTATCTTCGGGCATCTCCATGCGCAGTAAGCCGTCGTACAACATATCCCACAAATCCGGGCCGTGACTTTTCTGTTTCACTGGCCGTCTGCAGTGTCATATAACAGGGTACGGTCCTTCAAATAATCTTTCATTATACGCAGGAGATATGCAGGCAACTGGAAGGTGAGTTGAAGAGCTTCAACCAAATCTATCCACCTAGCTGAGTTGAAGGCGTTCATAGTAGGGGAGTAATAGGAGTTCTAACTCACCCGGCGTTGCTCGGGCGGCGTCCATGTTAAATCATTAATATTTGGCCAACCCATGGTCCGATATTGACAAATGAGGTGTCATTGGACTCAGGCTGACGGGGGCATTGCTATGGACTATGTATTATATTTTTCATTTTTTTTTTTGAAATTTTTCGTTTTCGAAAATAGGCGATAGTTTGAAAACCAAACATGATAGAACGTTGTGCTATGGCCCAAACGAATCGTCTTTATGACCTTTATTTTTTGTAATAAAACTTTTTATTTTTTATGTTTTTTTGAAAAAACTTGAATTTTGAATATCCCATATTTTGGAAACAGGGAATTATACAAAAAAGTTTGTTTGACATAAATGAAAGGTCCCTATGCCCCCTACCCCTAAAATAAATTTCAAGTCTCTAGAGAAAAAACGTGTGTTTTGTAAGTAGTGGGATGAAGAGAGAGCTGTTACACTTCTTTTTGAACCCTCCTCGTATTTGCCCCGAACCTGATATCTCGCTAACCAATGGTCGGATTTGAACATACAGGGTGTCCTAGCACTCGTAGTGATGCCCCCTACTTTCCTATAGGCTCTTTATTTAATTAAAAGACCAAAACTAAAAGGTCATCCGCTTTTAATATCTCGCGAACCAATCATGATAGAGACGTGTACGACGGGTCCAAGGACTCGGGGTGACGTCCTTTCTGCTATGGACCACTCGTTATAATTTTAAATAAATATTGGAAACTCGATTTTGGGGTAAACACGTGTTTTAAGTGATTTTTGCTGATATCTCACGGACCAATAACGCTAGAGACGTGTACGAGGTGTCCTAGCACTCGGGCTAACGCCCCCTTTCAAATGTGGTAGATATTTTTTTCCAAAAAAATTTCACAAAGGGCCTAACGCCATAAATGTTGAAATAACTATTTTTTTTCTTTACCTGTTTATAATGTTCATGAAGCGTGGTGGTTTGCGAGAGACGATACTGCTGGGTGTGTGTGTGTTTCACCGAACCTGTCGCTGACCACGTTGGCTGTGCTCAATAGATCAATCACTATTTCGACAGGTCGGTTTATGACAGAGCGAGGGTGTGTTTTTTCTGATACTTTACCCCGAAGATGATCTTTAACGTGTAAACGGTGATGAGAACTTGGTTCTATGTTGCTCGAAGCGAGTAAGAAAACAAGCTTGCAGAGGAGCTGGATGTGAATGTCATTTGAGCTTATTGGAATGCGCTGATCTGACTTGACAACAGGTGCAATGGAAAATAACAAAGACGGAGAGGACACTTGAAGGTGAAATAATCTGACCATCGTGGTGGCAGGGAAGAGCGAAATGCATGCATACACGTGTGAGATGACATGTACGCTAAACAAGTTACATCCTGTTTGCTTTGTACGTGACAAAATGCAAGTTCATGTGAAATTTGATCCGGCACAGGTGTTCACTTTGGGCGTTAGCTCTCAACGTGACGGATAACAGGATGTTCAAAGCGTGGGAAAAATGATTATACATGCAATGTAACATATATATAAAGACATGTCGTTATCATTTCCACTCTCACTTAGGTGACTACCTTTGAACACATTGCGTTGCGTGAAAACCCTGGTCTTGTTTAACAGTTTTCGTGTTGGTGGAAAATACTTAACCTTGTTGTGGGGTAGGTATTTATTTATATATTTATTTATTTATACATTTATTGATTTATATATATATATATATTTACAAGCAATTATTTATTGATTAGGTAATTAATGATTTTATTTATTTATTTATTTGTTTGCAGATAACCGGTATACCTTACATGTCTGAGAGAGAAGAAACCATTGCACTTTTGAGCCCACTAGAAGGAAACAGCAACAAGCCACTGCAAGTAAAGGTGAGATAAATTATTTTAACTAACTTGTTTCATGTTTTTGTTTTATGTTTTATTTTATGAAATGCATGTATTAACCTGAATTTAGGTATTTATAGCGGTTTATTTTATTTATTTTTAGAAACTTGGAAAGAAAAGCCTTACCGCCGTAGCAGTGTCTGAAAAAACATGAAACGCACTTAAGGAAACCACTGCCAAAGAGTAAACTGTTTAAAACTCAGGTAAGTCTAACTCAAAAATGCTATTCCATTTCACCACTACTGAAAACACGTAGACAAAAAAAAATCATTACCTGTACATGACTAGGATGATGATTGCTTTCTTGATTAATGGCTATGTTGTTGTTGACTGGGAAAAGTACAAGGCCATGTTGGATTTTCTAAAAACAAAAAATTAAATGTAATTTATGGGTGGTTCCCTATGGACTCAACGAATATTTTCAGGTTTGAACATGATAATGTGAACAAAATGACATGACATTCATTTTTGTTTATATATTGGTTAAAGGGGGGATGTAAATGACTGTAGCTTTATAAAAAGAAAATAAGTACATGTGTTACTGTTAGTGCCAACATATACTTTATTTTTCATGGTGTTTTGATATATTAATGCCAATTAATGTTAACGTTTTATTTACAAATATTGATTGATTGAGTGATGGGTTATTTTGTTTGCTTTTAGGTGTCGTCATGCGCCATTAACGTAATGAACAGACAGTGAACAAGCATACATTGTGCTTTAAAGTACTCTGTGCAACGTCAATAACTTACAATAAGAAAAAAAAATTATTATAACACATGGCGTTAGTACCAAATACAACAAGTGAGGAAGTTGGTTTACCACGTGGGTTAAATTTAAAATCAGAACATGACCGTTGGTTAACATTTGAATCCTGGCCTGTAGGCTTCTTGTCGACACATGAACTTGCAAAAGCCGTTTTTTTTACTTGAACCGAGAAGATGTGGTGCGCTGTGTGTTTTGTCGTATTGAACTATTACACTGGGAAGAAGGGGATGATCCCTTTAGAGACCATTTGCGATGATCTCCCTGTTGTCCTTACATGCTTGGAAAGCAAGTGATAACTTACCCGTGCATTCATTTTACCGAACCACATTAACAAATACAATACAAATAAATAATAATGATGTATTGCCAGCCAACAACGGTAGTGTCGATATATGTGGTCCATATGCCATAGACAGTGTTGAATTGGCACGTGCTTTTGAAAATTGGGAGTTTGCAAGACTAAAGCACAAGCACACCCAGAGTACAGCTCTGTTGAAAAACGTTTAGAATCTTATAAAAATATTTGGCCATTAATATTAAAACACCTTACTAAACAACTAAGTGAAGCTGGATTTTTTTATACTGGTGAAGGGGATAAAACAATATGTTTTTATTGTGGATTTGCTTTAAAGGATTGGCAAATGACTGATGACCCTTTTGTGCAACACGCTCGTTGGTTACCTAACTGCAAATACATGGTGTTGCTTAAAGGTCAGGAATTTGTGAACACTATTCGTAAAGAAATCATGATTGCAGTACAAGACTTAAAAGTGTCTTTAGAGTTAGAACATGCAGAGCAAATACACGAGGCTGAAAGAAAAGACTTGTCTCACGAACAGATACAAAAGTGTGACCAACAATTATGTAAAATTTGTTATCAAAGTGAACTAGGTGTTGTATTTTTGCCTTGTGGACACATGATAGCCTGTGTCAAGTGTGCATTAGAACTCAACACTTGTGCTATATGCAGAAAAGCCAGTATCTGCTACAGTTAGGGCATTTCTTTCATAAATAGTAAAATTTATCAGCCATGCATAGTGCAAAATCCCTAATTGTACAATATTATTAAAGCTGTTTTAGAGTGTAATAGATATGCTTTTCTTTTGTTTATAGACTACTACAATGAATGTTTTGAAAGCTGTCGGTCAAGCATGTGGCTTAGAGACAAAGAAGCTCAGCGAATTGCCAACGCATATTCCATTCCGCATTATCAAGATTCGGAAATTGAAAACAGCATATGGTGTTCGTGTACTTTGTGTATGTGAAAACTTTGAGACATTTCTGCCTACACGGTTTAATGATATGTCGGTGAGTGTTTTTGATGAAGTCAATAATGCTGTACAACCTGTACACTTAATTTATGAAGGTTTTAAAAACAATAGGTGCATGGTTCGTTTTAATTAAATATAAAAAACAAATGTCAAATAATAATGGAAGATATAAGTCATGACAATGAACTGAAAGAAAAATATGTGTATAGATAATAATGTTTTAGTGTTTAGTATTGTCTTAAAATATTATCATGAAACAAAACAAAATGTATATAAAGTTTGTAAATATGTGAAAATAATGGTACAGTGTTGTTTTATTTTCTATAGGAGTCAGAATATTTAACATTGCAGAGTATACATGATTATGACAATAAAATCACACTTAATACAAGTCTTTGCCTTTACGATAGTGTGTTATAGTTTTAAAAACAAAGCTTGTTGTAGATCTTATTTCTTCCACGATGAACAATAGGCATGAAAACGTTATTGTCTTGTTTTGGATCATTATCACTATCATAATCATAAGCAGCATGATCTATATCACTATTATTATAATCACTATAATTATCCTCAACATTACTAAACCCAGTTAAATATTCCTGGTCCTCTTCCTGTTCCTCTTCCTCTTCAGTGTCCTCATGTAGAGTCTGCGTGGCTGTTGATAATGTTAAGGGTTTTTTGAACATTGAATTATTTTCAATAGTAGTATTGTTTTGTAGCACTTGCTTTTTAACATTTTCATGATTTTCTGTTGACAGCAACAGTGTTTCATGCAGTACACTACATTGATGATCACTGACACTTAAAACCACACTATTTTTGCTTTTTAGCTCACTGCGACATTGTTTTGAACGTTGTTTTGTACAATGCCAAATAACAGTTCCATTTTTATTGGTTCGTTTCACAATATATGAATATCCTTTATAGAATGCATGAGGCTTACCATACCTAGTCACAGATACTTCCATATCAACTGTCAAGCTTAGACTAAGCTCTAGTAAAGACAACTTGGTAATAAGAACAATTGTTTAATGTGCGAGCATATATGGGTGCAAATGTGGGAGCAAAAATTGGGAGCAAAAAGTGTGAGCAAAAAGGGGGAGAAAAAATTGGGAACAAAAAGAGGGAGCAAAAAGTGGGAGCAAAAATTGGGAGCAAAAAGTGGGAGCAAAATGTGGGAGCAAAAAGAGGGAGCAAAAAGTGGCGGCAAAAAAAAGTAGGAGCAAGTATGGGAGCAAATGTGAACGCAAAAGTGGGAGCAAGTATGGGAGCATATATGAAAGCAAAAGTGGGAGCAAAAAGTGAGAGAGAAAAAAGTGGGAGCAAAAAATTTAAGCAAATGTGGGAGCAAATATGAGAGCAAAAAAAAAGTATGAGCAAATGTGGGAGCAAAAAGTTGGAGCAAAAGTGAGAGCTAAAAGTGTAAGCAAAAGTGGGAGCAAAAAGTGGGAGCAAAAAGTGGGATCAAAAGAAAGTAAGAGCAAGTATGAGAGTAAATGTGAAAGCAAAAGTGCGAGCAAGTATGGGAGCATATGTGAAAGCAAAAGTGGGAGCAAAAAGTGAGAGAAAAAAGTGAGAGCAAAAAGTGTAAGCAAAAGTGGGAGCAAATATGAGAGCAAAAAAAAGTAGGAGCAAGTATGGAAGCAAATGATATGAGAGCAAAGAAAAGTGGGAGCAAAAATGTGTGAGAAAAAAATTGGGAGCAAAAATGTGTGAGAAAAAAGTGGGAGCAAAACGTGTAAGCAGAAGTGGGAGCAAACAAGTGTGAGCAAATATTGGAGCAGAAAGTGGGAGCAAATGTGAAAGCCAAAGTGGGAGCAAATAGAGCGAGCAAAAGTGAGTGCACAAAGTGGGAGCAAAATGTGTGAGTGAAAAGTGGGGGCAAATGTGGTGTTTTACTAAAACAATCTCCCCTAACCTAACCTAACCTAACCTAACTTCACCCAACCTAATTTCACCAAACCTAACTTCACCAAAGCTAACCTTCCAACACTCAGATCAAAAATTAAATTCTGGCCATAGTCGAGTTGGAACCCAAAACCTCTGGGATAACACCCAAGCATACTAGCCACTACACCGCGAAATGGGCAAATTATCATGCAACACAACACAAAAATAAAAAGTTTTCTGTAGTGTAACTCATTGGCTGACAACCATAGTTGAGAATTCAAACCTAAGACCTCAGGACTTTTGTTTTGAACATTATCAGAAATATTATTCCATTTACATTTCGCTGTTGCTTATAGTTATAAGAGTTGGCATTAATATGGGAGCAAAAGTGAAAGCAAAAAGTGGGTGCAAGCATAGCTGAATGTAGAGACTTTCATATCGACTAATACACATAAATTAAATTTTAGTAAAGTGACTTGGCTAATAATAATAATAATATTAACAGTTTAAAAAAATTCAAGGGATTGATATTTTTCAGGGTGTAATTTCCAAAGTACTGTCAAGAATAATAATTACATGAACAGATTCCAAGAACTCTAGAGTGCTTTTAAGGTTAATGATTGGCTAGGAGTGAGATAGAGCTAGCTAACCTAAGTTAACCTCAGCTCAGTAAACTTAACCTTGTCACATGACATGTTCTACAAGTTTAGACTTGCTTTGAGACTGGCTATGACGTCACAGATGAATGGCGGTGGGAGGCTGGACATGACTTTTTATTACACAAAAACATTTTCCTTTTTGCCAGCCTCCCACCGCCATTCATCTGTGACGTCATAGCAAGTCCCAAAGCAAGTCTATACTTGTAGAACAGGTCATGTGACAAGGTTAGGTTCATTGAGCTGAGGTTAACTTAGGTTAGCTAGCTCTATCTCACTCCTAGCCAATCATTAACCTTAAAAGCACTCTAGAGTTCTTGGAATCTGTTCATGTAATTATTATTCTTGTCAGTACTTTGGAAATTACACCCTGAAAAATATCAATCCCTTGATTTTTTTTTAACTGTTAATATTATTATTATTATTAGCCAAGTCACTTTACTAAAATTTAATTTATGTGTATTAGTTGATATGAAAGTCTCTACAACCAGCCATGCTTGCACCCACTTTTTGCTTTCACTTTTGCTCCCATATTAATGCCAACTCTTATAACTATAAGCAACAGCGAAATGTAAATGGAATAATATTTCTGATAATGTTCAAAACAAAAGTCGTGAGGTCTTGGGTTTGAATTCTCAACTATGGTTGTCAGCCAATGAGTTACACTACAGAAAACTTTTTATTTTTGTGTTGTGTTGCATCATAATTTGCCCATTTCGCGGTGTAGTGGCTAGTATACTTGGGTGTTATCCCAGAGGTTTTGGGTTCCAACTCGACTATGGCCAGAATTTAATTTTTGATCTGAGAGTTGGTAGGTTAGGTTATGTGAAGTTAGGTTAGGTGAAATTAGGTTGGGTGAAGTTAGGTTAGGTTAGGTTAGGGCAGATTGTTTTAGTAAAACAACACATTTGCCCCCACTTTTTACTCACACATTTTGCTCCCACTTTGTGCACTCACTTTTGCTCGCTCTTTTTGCTCCCACTTTTGCTTTCACATTTGCTCCCACTTTCTGCTCCCATATTTGCTCACACTTGTTTGCTCCCACTTCTGCTTACACGTTTTGCTCCCACTTTTTTCTCCCACTTTTCTTTGCTCTCATATTTGCTCCCACTTTTGCTTACACTTTTTTGGTCCCACTGTTTTTCTCTCATTTTTGCTCCCACTTTTGCTTTCACATTTACTCCCATACTTGCTCCTACTTTTTTTTGCTCTCACATTTGCTCCCACTTTTGCTTACACTTTTTGCTCCCACTTTTTACTCTCACTTTTTGCTCCCACTTTTGCTTTCACATTTGCTCCCATACTTGCTCCCACTTTTGCTTTCACATTTACTCTCATACTTGCTCCTACTTTCTTTTGATCCCACTTTTTGCTCCCAATTTTTGCTCCCAATTTTTTGCTCCCACTTTTGCTTACACTTTTAGCTCTCAATTTTTGCTCCCACTTTTTGCTCCCACATTTGCTCACACATTTTTTTTTCTTCTCATATTTGTTCCCACTTTTGCTTACACTTATTGCTCCCACTTTTTTTCTCTCACTTTTTGCTCCCACTTTTGCTTTCACATATGCTCCCATACTTGCTCCCACTTTTGCTATCACATTTGCTCCCATACTTGCTCCTACTTTTTTTTGCTCCCACTTTTTGCTCTCATTTTTTGCTCCCACTTTTTGCTCTCAATTTTTGCTCCCACTTTTTGCTCCCAATTTTTGCTCCCACTTTTTGTTTTCCATATTTGTTCACACTTTTTTTTGCTCTCATATTTGCTCCCACTTTTGCTTACACTTTTTGCACCCACTTTTTTTCTCTCACTGTCTGCTCCTACTTTTGCTTTCACATTTGCTCCCATACTTGCTCCTACTTTATTTTTGCTCCCACCTTTTGCTCTCAATTTTTACTCCCACTTTTTGCTCCTACTTTTTGCTCCCACTTTTTGCTCCCACTTTTTACTCCCACTTTTTGCTCCCTCTGTTTGCTCCCAATTTTTTCTCCCTCCTTTTGCTCCCACTTTTTGCTCCCAATTCTTGCTCCCACATTTGCACCCATATATGCTCGCACATTAAACTATTGCTCTTAATACCAAGTTGTCTTTACTAGAGCTTAGTCTAAGCTTGACAGTTGATATGGAAGTATCTGTGACTAGGTATGGTAAGCCTCATGCATTCTATAAAGGATATTCATATATTGTGAAACGAACCAATAAAAATGGAACTGTTATTTGGCATTGTACAAAACATCGTTCAAAACAATGTCGCAGTGAGCTAAAAAGCAAAAATAGTTTGGTTTTAAGTGTCAGTGATCATCAATGTAGTGTACTGCATGAAACACTGTTGCTGTCAACAGAAAATCATGAAAATGTTAAAAAGCAAGTGCTACAAAACAATACTACTATTGAAAATAATTCAATGTTCAAAAAACCCTTAACATTATCAAAAGCCACGCAGACCCTACATGGGGACACTGAAGAGGAAGAGGACCAGGAATATTTAACTGGGTTTAGTAATGTTGAGGATAATGTTGAGGATAATTATAGTGATTAAAATAATAGTGATATAGATCATGCTGCTTATGATTATGATAGTGATAATGATCCAAAACAAGACAATAACGTTTTCATGCATATTGTTCATCGAGGAAGAAAAAAGATCTACAACAAGCTTTGCTTTTAAAACTATACCACACTATCGTAAAGGCAAAGACTTGTATTAAGTGTGATTTTTATTGTCATAATCATGTATACTCTGCAATGTTAAATATTCTGACTTCTATAGAAAATAAAACAACATTGTACCATTATTTTCATTTATTTTCAAACTTTATATACATTTTGTTTTGTTTCATGATAATATTTTTAAGACAATACTAAACACTAAAACTTTATTATCTATACACATATTTTTCTTTCAGTTCATTGTCATGACTTATGTTTTCCATTATTATTTGACATTTGTTTTTTTATATTTAATTAAAACGAACCATGCACCTATTGTTTTTAAAACCTTCATAAATTAAGTGTACAGAATGCACAGCATTATTTACTTCATCAAAAACACTCTCCGACATATCATTAAACCGTGTAGGCAGAAATGTCTCAAAGTTTTCACATACACAAAGTACACGATCACCATATGCTGTTTTCAATTTCCGAATCTTGATAATGCGGAATGGAATATGCGTTGGCAATTCGCTGAGCTTCTTTGTCTCTAAGCCACATGCTTGACCCACAGCAATCAGAACATTCATTGCAGTAGTCTATAAACAAAAGAAAAGCATATCTATTACACTCTAAAACCGCTTTAATAATATTGTACAATTAGGGATTTTGCACTATGCATGGCTGATAAATTATAGTATTTATGCAAGAAACGCCCTACTGTAGCAGATACTGCTTTTCTGCATATAGCTCAAGTGTTGAGTTCTAATGCACACTTGACACAGGCTATCATGTGTCCACAAGGCAAAAATACAACACCTAGTTCATCTTGATAACAAATTTTACATAAATTTTGGTCACACTTTTGTATCTGTTCGTGAGTCAAGTCTTTTCTTTCAGCCTCGTGTATTTGCTCTGCATGTTCTAACTCTAAAGACACTTTTATGTCTTGTACTGCAATCATGTTTTCTTTACGAATAGTGTTCACAAATTCCTGACCTTTAAGCAACACCGTGTATTTGCAGTTAGGTAACCAACGAGCGTGTTGCACAAAAGGGTCATCAGTCTTTTGCCAATCCTTTAAAGCAAATCCACAATAAAACATATTGGTTTATCCCCTTCACCAGTATAAAAAAATCCAGCTTCACTTAGTTGTTTGGTAAGGTGTTTTAATATTAATGGCCAAATATTTTTATAAGATACTAAACGTTTTTCAACAGAGCTGTACTCTGGGTGTGCTAGTGCTTTAGTCTTGCAAACTCCCAATTTTTCAAAAGCAGATGCCAATTCAACACTGTCTATGGCATATGGACCACATATCTCGACACTACCGTTGTTGGCTGGCAATACATCATTATTATTTATTTGTGATTCAACAACGTAAGTAGCGGCCAATGGTCTTGTGGTTCGGTAAAATGAATGCACGGATAGGTTACCCACTTGCTTTACAAGCATGTAAGGACAACAAGGAGACCATCGCAAATGGTCTCTAAAGAGATCATCCCCTTCTTCCCAGTGTGAAAGTTCAATACGACAAAACACACAGCGCACCACATCTTCTCGGTTCAAGTAAAAAAAAACTGCTTTTGCAAGTTCATATGTCGACAAAAAGCCTACAGGCCAGGATTCAAATGTTAACCAACGGTCATGTTCTGATTTTAAATTTAATCCACGTGGTAAACCAACTTGCTCACTTGTTGTATTTGGTACTAACGCCATGAGTTATAATATTTTTTTTTCTTATTGTAAGTTATTAACGTTGCACAGAGTACTTTAAAGCACAATGTATGCTTGTTCACTGTCTGTTCATTACATTAATGGCGCATGATGACACCTAAAAGCAAACAAAATAACCCATCACTCAATCAATCAATCTATCAATACTTGTAAATAAAACGTTAACATTAATTGGCATTAATAAATCAAAACACCATTAAAAATAAACTATATGTTGGCACTAACAGTAACACATGTACTTATTTTCTTTTTATAAAGCTAAAGTCATTTACATCCCCCCTTGAACCAATATATAAACAAAAATGAATGTCATGTCATTTTGTTCACAATATGATGTTCAAACCTGTGAATATTCGTTGAGTCCATAGGGAACCACCCATAAATTAAATTTAAATTTTTGTTTTTAGAAAATCCAACATGGCCTTGTACTTTTCCCAGTCAACAACAACATAGCCATTAATCAAGAAAGCAATCATCGTCCTAGTCATGTACAGGTAATGAATTTTTTTTTGTCTACGTGTTTTCATTCGTGGTAAAATGGAATACATTTTTAAGTTAGACTTACCTGAGTTTTAAACAGTTTACTCTTTGTCAGTGGTTTCCTTTAGTGCGTTTCCTGTTTTTTTTTTCAGACACTGCTACGGCGGTAAGGCTTTTCTTTTCAAGTTTCTAAAAATAAATAAAATAAACCGCTATAAATACCTAAATTCAGTTTAATACATGCATTTCATAAAATAAAACATAAAACAAAAAAATGAAACAAGTTAGTTTAAAAAATTCATCTCAGCTTTACTTGCAGTGGCTTGTGGCTGTTTCCTTCTAGTGGGCTAAAAAGTGCAATGGTTTCTTCTCTCTCAGACATGTAAGGTATACCGGTTATCTGTAAACAAATAAATAAATAAAATCATTAATTACCTAATCAATAAATAATTGCTTGTAAATATATATATATATATAAATCAATAAATGTATAAATAAATAAATATATAAATAAATACCTACCCCACAACAAGGTTAAGTATTTTTCACCAACACCAAAACTGTTAAACAAGACCAGGGGTTTCACGCAACGCAATGTGTTCAAAGGTAGTCACCTAAGTGAGAGTGGAAATGATAACGACATGTCTTTATATATATGTTACATTGCATGTATAATCATTTTTCCCACGCTTTGAACATCCTGTTATCGGTCACGTGGACAGCTAACGCCCAAAGTGAACACCTGTGCCGGATCAAATTTCACACGAACTTGCATTTTGTCACGTACAAAGCAAACAGGATGTAACTTGTTTAGCGTACATGTCATCTCACACGTGTATGCATGCATTTCGCTCTTCCCTGCCACCACGATGGTCAGATTATTTCACCTTCAAGTGTCCTCTGCGTCTTTGTCATTTTCCATTGCACCTGTTGTCAAGTCAGATCAGCGCATTCCAATAAGCTCAAATGACATTCACATCCTGCTTCTCTGCAAGTTTGTTTTCTATACTCGCTTCGACAACATAGAACCAAGTTCTCATCACCGTTTACACGTTATAGATCATTTTCGGGGTAAAGTATCAGAAAAAACACACCCTCACTCTGTCATAAACTGACCTGTCGAAATAGTGATTGATCTATTGAGCACAGCCACCGTGGTCAGCGACAGGTTCGTTGAAACACACACACACCCAGCAGTATCGTCTCTCTCAACCACCACGCTTCATGAACATTATAAACAGGTAAAGAAAAAAATATAGTTTATTCAACGTGTATGGCGTTAGGCCCTTTGTGAATTTTTTTTGGAAAAAAATATCTACCACATTTGAAAGGGGGCGTTAGCCCGAGTGCTAGGACACCTCGTACACGTCTCTAGCATTATTGGTCCGTGAGATATCAGCAAAAATCATATAAAACACGTGTTTACCCCAAAATCGAGTTTCCAATGTTTTTTTAAATTATAACGAGTGGTACATAGCAGAAAGGACGTCACCCCGAATCCTTGGACCCGTCGTACACGCCTCTATCATGATTGGTTCGCGAGATATTAAAAGCGGATGACCTTCTAGTTTTTGTCTTTTAATTAAATAAAGAGCCTATAGGAAAGTAGGGGGCATCACTACGAGTGCTAGGACATCCTGTATGTTCAAATCCGACCATTGGTTAGCGAGATATCAGGTTCGGGGCAAATACGAGGAGGGTTCAAAAAGAAGTGTAACAGGTCTCTCTTCATCCCACTACTTACAAAACACACGTTTTTTCTCTAGAGACTTGAAATTTATTTTAGGGGTAGGGGGCATAGGGACCTTTCATTTATGTCAAACAAACCTTTTTTGTATAATTCCCTGTTTCCAAAATATGGGATATTCAAAATTTGAGTTTTTTCAAAAAAACATAAAAAATAAAAAAGTTTTATTATAAAAAATAAAGGTCATAAAGACGATTCGTTTGGGCCATAGCACAATGTTCTATCATGTTTGGTTTTCAAACTATCGCCTATTTTCGAAAACGAAAAATTTCAAAAAAAAAATTGAAAAATATAATACATAGTCCATAGCAATGCCCCCGTCAGCCTGAGTCCAATGACACCTCATTTGTCAATATCGGACCATGGGTTGGCCAAATATTAATGATTTAACATGGACGCCGCCCGAGCAACGCCGGGTGAGTTAGAACTCATATTACTCCCCTACTGTTCTTCACATCCAAGGTTACCAGAAGTGATATTTTCCGAGAATAGTGGTTACCTTCCTGGGCTTGATTCGCAGCTTCAACTACTAGGCGTACTGCATCAATTGTATAACGCTCACGACGGAAGCCAAATTGCCTGTCAGACAGATTTCCCGCGGCTTGAATAGACGACAGTATGCGAGGTTTTAATAGCTTCTCCAGCACTTTTCCCGCAATGTCTAAAATACATAGTGGTCTGAAGGACGATGGCGCGTTCCCGACTGCCTTTCCTTTTTTAATCAGCACTAGTCGAGCCATTTTCCAACGGGCACAAAAGACACCTGCTCTCAGACAACAGTTGTATATTTCAAGTAGTAGCTGCGGACAAACCTTGAGAGCTAGTTTCATAGCTTCCGCGGGTATCCCGTCAGGGTCTGGAGCCTTCTTATTCCGAAGGGAGCCTACTGCTTCCTTCAGCTCACTAATGGTAAATAGAGGAATGAATCCCGGCTCAAGTACGTCGCGCACATCAATTCGCACAGGGTGAGTAGGGAATAGCTCGTTTACAATATCATCCATCGTCCGTGCATCTAACGTGGTATTGGACCTGGAGCCGAGTTTCTTGGTGACAATTCGGTAGCCTAATCCCCAAGGATCTACGTCTACTTCTTTAACTAACAACTGCCACATCAGAGTCTTACGTCTTCTGATGGCATTTCGAAGGGTTCTCTTAGCTGCAAGATGCTCAGCGGATCTCAAATCAGCCTCTGGTCGATGTCTTGAACGTTGGGCTTTTCTTCTGAGTCGAAGACAAGTTCTTCGAAGATCAGCTATTTCGTCAGTCCACCAATAAGCTGGACGTCTATTGTTTCGAAGACGCTTCCGGGGCATTGACGCTTCGCAGGCTAGGTGCAAGAGACGCATAGTGACCCCAACCTGTTCCTCAACAGTAACTCTTAGATCTAATTCCTCAACAATGTTACTAGTTCCTGTCTGTGCTGATTCGAGTACATTGGCGAATTTCTCCTCGTCGATGCGCGATACATTCCAACGTGTTGTCTACAATGTGTTGTGACTCTGAGGCTGCTGATCTCGTAAAATCCGGAAGGTGATATATTGGTGATCACTAGCAGTAAAATCCCCGATCACTTCCCATTCTACTACCAAGGCTGCCAGACGATCCGACACCAGCGTAATATCTGGTTTAGTCACCGTATAACCAGGTCGTCTACATGTCGTTGAGGTTCCTGTATTCACCGACAACCAATCCTAATCTGGCTGCCATCTCTAAAATTCGTCGTCCCCTCGAATTTTTATGTGGCTTACCCCATTCCAATGCCCTAGCGTTGAAGTCACCGGCAACTACCACAACACCTTCCATCTCACGGACAGTATCTTCCAAATTGTCCAGCTTCTTTGAAAGTCCTGAATATGTTCATTCAGAGTTAAATAGCAACTTACGTACGTAATCCCACCACTCTTAAACCAAACAAACCCTTCTCCGGATCCGTGATCCTCCACATGGATTTTGCTCAGATCCGGTATCCAGATAGCCGCCCACCTAGGGGATCCGAAAACCAGCCCAGCATGTCCAAGTTTCAATATTGCTCACGGATCAGGAGAATATCTGTTTCCTTTCAAATTTTAGCTGTATCAAAAGATCATTAGCGATTATGCTTCGTTTCAGGTTTCCTTGTAGGACATTCGTCATTGTGTTTTTTCTTTAATCTTCGCGAGTGCCTCTCGAAACACTCTACAAGAACCTCTTCCAGGGATGTGACTTATTTTTATGCCCTCCCGATTACAGTCAGAGCACAGCATGCATTTCATGTCTGACATACATCCTGCGGCTTTATGACCCAGTTGACCACATGTGTAGCAAAGGCCGCTTCTATCCGGGCCATTGCAATTCCTGCTTATATGGCCATAACCCAGACACCGAAAGCAGCGCGTTACCATAGCTCTTCTCCTCGCCCTACAGTATATGAAACCGACCTTAATTCGGCCAGTCTCCAATAATTTCTCAGCATTCTGATTATCCATTTCCTCAATTGCCATTTTCTGCCATCTACTGTTGGGTTTAGTGACGGATACTTTAAGCTCATCTATAAAACCCTCTATGTCTCGTTTCAGAGCCAATTCGACATCACTTACAGTAGTTACAATATCCATGTCTCGTACCTCCAAGACAGTTCTAGGTGTCAATGTCCTCACCAATCCTGCATGACCAACAGCTTCCCTCAAAGTGCTGCTGAACATTTCTCGACAGTCCTTGTCAGCCTTCGTATCAAACTCCAGTAAAACGTCCCCGGATCTAGTTTGACGGATCGATCGAATTTCCGGATGGCAGGCCTCTGGCTTCACCTTCTCCCTCAAATTCTTCACAATTTCTGCATAAGTCTTCCCAGCTGCTGGTTGGATCAGCACAGCCTTGGGTCGTGATCGATTATGGGATTTCCGAGTCTTGCTCTCCCGAACTGGTGGTTCCGCCCTTTGTGACGACAGAGAAGCGCTTTCTGACCACGACACAGCGATACTGGTGGACCTCCTCCGTCGGACCGTCGTCCATTCTGACAAATTTTCCTCCCGCTTATCGGAATCTACTGGAGGCGATTGAATGGGGTTATCAGGGTTATCCAATGCCACTATCACCTTCTCATGGCCTAAGATATGCTCTTCCACTGCAGGCAGAACTCCTTGCTTCTCAAGCCAATAGTCCCTGCACGATATAATGATATCGACGGCTTCCTCTATCTCCGCTATTACATTTTTCAAGTCATTAGATATATTCTTCTGTCTTCCTGTAGCAAGCTTCATCTTTCTGATGACATCAATACATCTTTTCAAAGCCTTATCAATTGGACTAGCGTCTGCACTTGTATCCTTCGAGCTACTAATAGAATCCATGATGGCAGATTTCCCAAAAATAAGCTGATGCCGACAGCAAAACACAATTACCGTCGAAAATCTATAGTATAATAGCATAGTTGCTACGTAGTCAACTCAATGTAGCGGGTCTCTAATGGCCGCTGTCTCCAAGTAGTCCAGACCTACTATCTACACCCTAACGACGGGACATATAGGCCTAAGGTAACCACAGAATTACTCTCAACCCAGATGGCCTTGGATTTCACTAGCGCACGAAGTATGAATGTCGTCACTGCAAGTTCTATGATTTCAATAGTCTATGGCAAAACCTTATCCTAAAATTGACGACACACGACCATTCAACACTAAATAAAGTCCCAGAAGAGAGTAACACTCATGAAACACAATACACGTACCATGAACTGGGACAAACACCAACCTGTTTCGATGCTGAAAGGCTACACACAAATCCAGCTAATTGCTAATTAGGCGGCAATTCACACGCACGACACACACACGACAACCTTATGCCAATCATGGCTGCAACAATCAATCAAAATGTTTAATAATAATAATAATAATAATAATAATAGTAATAGTAATAATGACACTCACACATGCTTTGAATGCTAACACGCACACAGTCCAGCTTACTGGTGACTGAATATTGTACCTAGCCAGAGGACTCGTGAGAGCTGTTGCTGGTGCTGAAGAGGCAGGAATGTCTACGTCAGCAGAAAGTGTGATATCAGTTTACTTGCCTCGTGGTGGCTAGTAGGTGTGCTGTTTAAGCAGAGACTGCCATTTTGGTTCTGAGACAGTAGGACTACCGATGTATAAGAGGTAGCCATTTTGGTTCCTTATTAAAAACATGAAACTAGTATAAGGTACACGAATATTATTCAGATTGAGGAATGTGAAGAGGCGTGGGAACACGTGCGAGAGAGAGACAGAGAACCATTCAAGGCCAAAACGCTGATAAAATACAACTTTTTCTGTTACTAGGCTAACTGATAACGATTGCGTTAGTCATGCACTTGCCATTTTAGCACACAGACGTATACAGTAGAGCTGTGAAAGAAAAATCCTTTTATTTTTTTGGTAAGTACCTATGAATGAATATTTTAATAATGTCAGGCTAATGAACCTTAAATTTTTAGTTATTGATTAGGTAATTATTGATTTATTAATTCATTTGTTTGCAGATAATCGGTATACCTTACAAGTCTGAGATACAAGAAACCAGTTTACTTTTGAGGCGACTAGAAGGAAACAGCAAGAAGTCACTGCAAGTGAAGGTGGGATTATTTTTTTAAACTAACTTGTTTCATTTTTTTGTTTCATATTTTATTTTATGAAATGCATGTATTAACCTGAATTTAGGTATTTATAACGGTTTATTTTACTTATTTTTTGAAACTTGGAAAGAAAAGCCTTACCGCCGTAGCAGTCGCTGAAAACCCGAGACGCAGTAAAGTGCAACCATTGTTTCCAGGCAGTGAACTATTTAAAACTCAGGTAAGCCCAACATAAAATGTTATTCCATTTTACCACTACTGAAAACTCGTAGACAAAAAAATTCATTACCTGTACATGACTAGGACGATGATTGCTTTCTTGATCAATGACTATGTATTGGCAACCGGTACAAGACCATATTGGTTGTTTACCTGGAAAGTACAAGGCCATATTGGATTTTGTATAAAACAAAAATTTTAATTTAACTGACATGTCGTTCCCTATAATAATAATAATAATTATACTATTAATAATAATATTTATATCGTATGGCCTCGGGTGCCAGGTGCAAACTTTGTTATTTGACACACAGAGGGTAGCTTGCATGTCGAATTTAGTTGTTCCTTGACTATGAAAGTCAAGGAGGTTAAATGTTAGATATCTAATCTCATTAAACTCTATAGCGCTTCCTAGTACAAAAATTAGGAACTTTGTACCCTATGAACTCAACGAATATATTGACAGGTTTGAACATGATAATCTGAACAAAATGACATGACATTATTATTTTTTGTTTATATATTGGTTAAAGGGAAATGTAAATGACTGCAGCTTTATAAAAAGAAAATAAGTACATGTGTTACTGTTAGTGCCAACATATACTTTATTTTTCATGGTGTTTTGATATATTAATGCCAATTAACATTAATGTTTTATTTACAAGTATTGATTGATTGATTGAGTGATTGGTTATTTTGTTTGCTTTTAGGTGTCGTCAAGTGCCATTAACGTAATGATCAGACAGTGAACAAGCATACATTGTGCTTTAAAGTACTCTGTGCAAAGTTAATAACTTACAATAAGAAAAAGTTTTATTATAACACATGGCGTTAGTACCAAATACAACAAGTGAGCAAGTTGGTTTACCACGTGGGTTAGATTTAAAATCAGAACATGACCGTTGGTTAACATTTGAATCCTGGCCTGTAGGCTTTTTGTCGACACATGAACTTGCAAAAGCATTTTTTTTGCTTGAACCGAGAAGATTTGGTGCGCTGTGTGTTTTGTCGTATTGAACTTTCACACTGGGAAGAAGGGGATGATCCCTTTAGAGACCATTTGCGATGGTCTCCTTGTTGTCCTTACATGCTTGGAAAGCAAGTGGTTAACCTATCCGTGCATTCATTTTACCGAACCACAAGACCATTGGCCGCTACTTACGTTGCTGAATCACAAATAAATAATAATGATGTATTGCCAGCCAACTACGGTAGTGTCGAGATATGTGGTCCATATGCCGTAGACAGTGTTGAATTGGCATGTGCTTTTGAAAAATTGGGAGTTAGCAAGACTAAAGCACTAGCACACCCAGAGTACAGCTCTGTTGAAAAGCGTTTAGAATTTTATAAAAATGTTTGGCCATTAATATTAAAACACCTTACAAAACAGCTAAGTGAAGCTGGATAATTTTACACTGGTGAAAGGGATAAAACAATATGTTTTATTGTGGATTTGCTTTAAAGGATTGGCAAATGACTGATGACCCTTTTGTGCAACACGCTGGTTGGTTACCAAACTGTAAATACATGGTGTTGCTTAAAGGTCAGGAATTTGTGAACACTATTCGTAAAGAAAACATGATTGCAGCACAAGACATTAAAGTGCCTGTACAGTTAGAACACTTGGAGCAAATACATGAGGCTGAAAAAAAAAAGACTTGTCTCACGAACAGATACAAAAGTGTGACCAACAATTATGTAAAATTTGTTATCAAGATGAACTAGGTGTTGTACTTTTGCCTTGTGGACACATTTTAGCCTGTGTCAAGTGTGCATTAGAACTCAACTCTTGTGCTATGTGCAGAAACGCAGTATCTGCTACAGTTAGGGCATTTCTTGCATAAATACTATAATTTATTAGCAATGCATAGTGCAAAATCCCTAATTGTACAATATTATTAAAGCGGTTTTAGAGTGTAATAGATATGCTTTTATTTTGTTTATAGACTACTGCAATGAATGTGTTGATTGCTGTGGGTCAAGCATGTGGCTTAGAGACAAAGAAGCTCAGCGAATTGCCAACGCATATTCCATTCCGCATTATCAAGATTCGGAAATTGAAAACAGCATATGGTGATCGTGTACTTTGTGTATGTGAAAACTTTGAGACATTTCTGCCTACAAGGTTTAATGATATGTCGGAGAGTGTTTTTAATGAAATAAATAATGCTGTGCATTCTGTACACTTAATTTATGAAGGTTTTAAAAACAATAGGTGCATGGTCCGTTTTAATTAAATGAAAAAATAATGTGAAATAATAATGGAAAATATAAGTGATGACAATGGACTGAAAGAAAAAAATGTGTATAGAATAATAATGTTTTAGTTTTTAGTATTTTCTTAAAAATATTATCATGAAACCAAAAAAAAATGTATATGAAGTTTGTAAATAAATGCAAAATGATGTTACAATGTTGTTTTATTTTATACAAAAGTTAGAATATTTAACATTGCAGAGTATACATGATTATGACAATAGATGCACACTTAATACAACTCTTTCTCTCTTTACAATAGTCTGTTATAATTTTTAAACACAAGGCTTGTTGTAGATCTTATTATAGCAATGTCCATTCACTGTTGTTTTCATAAACTGGGGATGCCGCAATGGTTTTATAGGCATAAAAACCTTATTGTTATTACTATTTAGTCATTTTGATCCTCTTGCAATACTACGGTACCTTTGTGCATATCAAGAGCAGATGACCTAGTTGTTCCACTCTTTAAAACGACAACAACAACACTACCTCTTGCATAGTTTGTGATGTTGATGGCTCTTGCGGTGAGGAAGACGGATTAAACATAACTTTTAGAACAGGGGTTAAACGTTGCTCATTAAACAATCCACTATTTTGAGTAGCAATATGGATTTCTTGATTTTTGTCGACGGCAACTGTGTTTCACGCAGTACACTACATTGATGATCACTGACAATTAAAACCTCACTATTTTTACTTTTTAGGTCTCTACGACAATGATTGGAACGTTGTTTTGAACGGCGCCAAATAACAGTTTCGTTTTTATTGGTTCGTTTCATAATATATGAATATCCATTATAGTATGCATAAGGCTTACCATACCTAGTCACTGATATATCCATGTCAACTGTCAAGCATAGACTAAGATCTTGTAAAGTCAACTTGGTAATAAGAATAATAGTTTAATGTGAGAGCAAATATGGATCCAAAGAGCTCAGGTAAAAGTGGAAGCAAATAAGAAAATATCAGAACCAAGAGTGGGGGTAAAAGTGGTCGCAAAGTGGTAGAGCCATTACACAATAATTTTAGCACGACGTAGCTCTTGTTCAATTTCTTTGATTTCCCAATCGTGATCGGTATGCCCAGTTTGTTGTAAAGCATGCAAGTGTCGAAGCCGTTGAATTAGCTTATTGGGTTTGTTCCGGTATACAAATATAACAAATGAATTTTTAGGTGAAATCAAAGCATTACCATTATCATTATCATCATCATCATCATCATCATCATTATCATCATCATGATCATCATGACCATTATCACTATTACTATATAGTCCTTTTTGATCCTCTTGCAATACCACTTCATTTATAGTTGCGTGGATTTTGATAGTGTTAAAGGTTTCTTGGACGTTGACAACTGTCTTAACATGACTTTTTGAGGACATGATAAGTCCTTTTGAACAAACTCTGCAGTCTTTTTAGCCGTAATATCGTTTTCTTGAACTTGCTTCTTAGCATTTTGATAATTGTTTGTAAACAGCAACCGTGGTTCGTTTGGAGCACTACATTGATGAACACTCACACTTAAATCTTTTCCATTTTTACTTTTCAGATTGCCTCGACATTTTGTTGACCTCTCTTTTGAGCATCGCCAGAATATTATTCCTTTCGCATTCTGACGATTATAGTTATAAGAGTATCCTTGATAGAGTGCACGTTGCCTACCTTTGTTGGTTGTAGTAAGTTCCATAATAGTAACTGACCTGTGAGTACGATGTTCACACTACAAAGGTTACAACTGTTTTGCTGATGGAGTGACCTACCATAAGCTTATATATTGGCTTATGTGTTGGCTTATTGTGTTGGCTTTTTGTGTTGGTTTTTGTATTGGCTTATTTGACAAGTTACTTTTGTCAATGTATTTAGTGGATTTTTTTCTTGGTGTTGGAAAGTATTTGAAAGAGAGGGAATATTTAAAGACTTAACTTTAGCTCACTAACCTAACCTAACCTGTCTTCACCTAACCTAACCTTTCAAATCTCAGATGATAATTAAATTCTGGGCATAATCGAGTTGGAACCTAAGACCTCAAGGGTAAAAACCAATTATTTTTGGTAGCTTATTTTGGTAGCTTATTTTCATGGCTAACCTAACTTTACCTAACCTCAGCTCAATTTGGTTATCAAAAGTAAGTGTTCATATCCTCCGCTAGGTGGCAAGCTAGTTGTTCAGGTAGTGCTCATATTTACCGCTAGGTAGCGGAAACATACTTTGCGTGTTGCATGTGACTCTTGTGAAGTTTGACCGCGTGCAAGACGTGCTTGTATAAGTTCTATATATAAACTCAATATTCGATAAACCAATATATGTTTAGAACTAACATGTATAGCCAGGTTTAGGGTATATAGGAGACCCTTAGCAAGAAAGGCTGTCTAACCCGCTAGTCCACAGCCAGCCTTGCCATACGCAGTAAGCACCTGTTGGCAGTAAATCCTATACCACGTTGTTCATTACATGGCACTTAAACAGGCTCTAGATCATGGACTAAAATTGGTAAAAAAAATCAACGTATGCCTTTAGCCAAGGTCTTTGTTTAAACTTTAACACACGATGATTTCATGTTTTCACCAGTATAAAAAAATCCAGCTTCACTTAGCTGTTTGGTAAGGTGTTTTAATATTAATGGCCAAACATTTTTATAAGATTCTAAACGTATTTCAACAGAGCTGTACTCTGGGTGTGCTAGTGCTTTAGTCTTGCAAACTCTCAATTTTTCAAAAGCACATGCCAATTCAACACTGTCTATGGCATATGGACCACATATATCGACACTACCGTTGTTGGCTGGTAATACATCATTTATTTATTTAGTATGTTTCGACCCATAGAGCATCACATAAAGGAAGTTATGATCTGTTGCTGTTATTTTACTTGTTCTTCCAGAATTCTTTCATCATGTCGCTATGTTTAGCTCGACGTTCGTCAGTCCATTTTCCCCTAGGTCTGCTGGGCTTATCTTCTGATGCAGCTTCCCAAGAGTAGATCTTATGTGTGAAAGTTTTGCGGTCTTCGATATCTGTGGGTGTGATGTTGGCGTTATTGAGATCAGTTTGGACTTGTTCAATCCAAACCGTAGTCGTCATTAATTTTTGTGAGTACATCAATATTTTCTTGTTAATCGGTTGTCATCTAGCCTCATAATGTGTCCATAAAATTTCAATCGTCGTTTACGGAAATCGGTTTCAATATTTGAATATTCTTCTGTGATTGGTAATACATAATTATTATTATTATTATTTATTTGTGATTCAGCAACGTAAGTAGCGGCCAATGGTCTTGTGGTTCGATAAAATGTATACACGGGTATGTTACCCACTTGTTTTCTAAGCATGTATGGACAACAAGGAGACCATCTCAAATGGTCTCTAAAGGGATCATCCCCTTCTTCCCAGTGTGAAAGTTCAATACGACATAACACACAGCGCACCACATATTCTCGGTTCTAGTTAAAAAAAACGGCTTTTGCAAGTTTATGTGTCGACAAAAAACCTACAGGCCAGGATTCAAATGTTAACCAACGGTGAGGTTCTGATTTTAAATTTAACCCACGTGGTAAACACACTTGCTCACTTGTTGTATTTGGAACTAACGCCATGTGTTATAATAAAACTTTTTCTTATTGTAAGTTATTAACGTTGCACAGAGTACTTTAAAGCACAATGTATGCTTGTTCACTGTCTCTTCATTACGTTAATGGCGCTTGACGCCACCTAAAAGCAAACAAAATAACCAATCATTCAATTAATCAATCAATCAATCTATACTTGTAAATAAAACTTTAACGTTACTTGGCATTAATATATCAAAACACCATAAAAATTATAATGAACTGTATGTCGGCACTAACAGTAACCCATGTACTTATTTTCTTTTTATAAAGCTGCAGTCATTTACATTCCCCTTTAACCAATACATAAACAAAAATAATGTCATGTCATTTTGTTCAGATTATCATGTTCAAACCTGTCAATATATTCATTGAGTTCATAGGGTACAAAGTTCCTCATTTTTCTACTAGAAAGCGCTATAGAGTTTAATGAGATTAGATATCTAACATTTAACCTCCTTGACTTTCTTAGTCAAGGAACAACTAAATTCGACATGCAAGCTACCCTCTGTGTGTCAAATAACAAAGCTTCCACCCGGCATCCGAGGCCATACGATATTATTATTATTATTATTAATATTATAATTATTATTATTATTATAGGGAACGACATGTCAATTTTTTTTTTGTGTTTTACAAAATCCAATATGCCCTTGTACTTTCCAGGTAAACAACCAATATGGTCTTGTACCGGTTGCCAATACATAGTTATTAATCAAGAAAGCAATCATCGTCCTAGTCATGTACAGGTAATGATTTTTTTTTTGTCTACGAGTTTTCAGTAGTGGTAAAATGGAATAGCATTTTACGTTGGGCTTACCTGAGTTTTAAATAGTTCACTGCCTGGAAACAATGGTTGCACTTTACTGCGTCTTGGGTTTTCAGCGTCTGCTACGGCGGTAAGGCTTTTCTTTCCAAGTTTCTAAAAATAAATAAAATAAACCGTTATAAATACCTAAATTCAGGTTAATACATGCATTTCATAAAATAAAATATGAAACAAAAAAATGAAACAAGTTATTTTAAAAAAATAATCCCACCTTCACTTGCAGTGGCTTCTTGCTGTTTCCTTCTAGTGGGATCAAAAGTAAACTGGTTTCATGTATCTCAGACATGTAAGGTATACCGATTATCTGCAAACAAATAAATTAATAAATCAATAATTACCTAATCAATAACTAAAAATTTAAGGTTCATTAGCATGACATTATTAAAATAATCATTCATAGGTACTTACCAAAAAAATAAATGGATTTTTCTTTCACAGCTCTACTGTATAAGTCTGTGTGCTATAATGGCAAGTGCATGACTAACGCAATCATTATCAGTTAGCCCAGCAACAAAAAAAAGTTGTATTTTCTCAGCGTTCTGACCTTGAATGGTTCTCTGTCTCTCTCTCGCACGTTGTCCCACGCCTCTTCACGTTCCTCAATCTGAATAATATTCGTGTACCTTTTACTTGTTTCATATTTTTAATGAGCAACCAAAATGGCTACCTCTTATACATCGGTAGTCCTACTGTCTCAGAACCAAAATGGCAGTCTCTGCTTAAACAGCACACCTACTAGCCACCACGAGGCACGTAAACTGATATCACACTTCCTGCTGACGTAGACATTCCTGCCTCGTCAGCACCAGCAACAGCTCTCACGAGTCTTCTGGCTAGGTACAATATTCAGTCACCAGTGAGCTGGACTGTGTGCGTGTTAGCATTCAAAACATGTGTGTGTGTCTTATTATTATTATTATTATTATTATTATTATTAAACATTTTACTGTAATAATAATTACTAGCAAGCGTCCATCCTCAATACATGATCATGTTACCCACATACTTACACCCTAAAACACATGACTTTTCCCAGTTCAGTATTTAGTTTATAACATTTCAGGCCAATGACTTTACCGTTTTGGCTCTTTGCGTACATGCACATGACTTGGTCGAGCAAATGTTATAGGTTTCCATATTCTAAAACCATTTACTGTGCCAGACAGTAGTCTCGCTTATCACCGTTTACTAGCATGTTAAAGATCCCCTTCAGGGGTAAGAAAAATTCCTAGCACACTTAACACATTTTCAAATATTCGCCTCTATCCGTCATAGGAAATGTTACAAAACCATCCGTCATAAGCAGCCCCTGCCATCCAGGCACGGTCACCGAGATCGCCAACATCTAAGAATCACTTGGTCATATCCTACAACCGTCTATTGTGTCTGAGAGCGATCTCGCTCATCACCGTTAACTAAAACGTTAAAGATCCCCTTCAGGGTTAAAAATCTTAGCATGCTTGTCACATTTCAAAATATTCGCCTTCATTCATTCGTCATAGGAAAAAATATCGAAAAGCAACTCCTCGTTTTGCCATACATCGCCCCCGTCGAAATTGTAATTTCTCATATCCACCATGGCCAATCATAGCCTCGTTGTAACATACGTCAAGCGCTACCAGCTCGCTGTCTACAAACACGCTTTTATTTTAAAAAAATGCCTATTTTTTTTGTTCTAGAGACTTGACATTTATTTTCCTGGTAGAGGGGGTAGGGACCTTTCATTTATGTCAAACAAACTTATTTGTCAACGTGTTAGTTTCCAAAATAGTAAACATTCAAATTTTAAGGGTTTTCAAAGAATTTCGAAATATAAAAAGTTTTATTATAAAACAAGATGTTCAGTAAAGAACATATAGCCTACTTTCTCCTAAATGCATGGGTATTGTTATAACTCTTTGTCCTTTTCAAGGAGTATGATTGAATGTTGGTTGTAGTAGCTTGTTGAAATACAACGTGCTATAGGGATATTAAACATGAATATGAGGTGCTCTTTGCTAGTTCTACCTCTGTACCAAATTTCGTTCAATTCGGTTTCAACGTGTTTGAATTGATAGGGGGAATCGATTTGAACACATACTTGGCCACCATCTGCAAACTATTGGGCTGATGTTCTTGCAGTTTGGTCTGAATATGTTTCCCACATAAAGATATGGTGTTGCAAAATTTGGTAGAGACTAGATTATTAGGTTGGTCGTAATTACATTTTAGCTTTTAACATTTGGGTGGCCGCGATTACGTTTCCGTCAAGATAGCGGTGATACAAAACATGACACTGAGGTGCCCTTTGCTAGTGCTACCTCTGTACCAAATTTCGTTCCATTCGGTTTCACCGTGTTCGAATTGATAAGGGGAATTGATTTTCACACAAAGATGGCCGCCATCCGCAAAATATTAGGCTGATGACCTATTAGTTTGGTCAAAGGATGCTCCCTCCATAAAGGTATGTTGTTGCTAAATTTGCCAGAGATCGGATGATTAGGCTAATTTTAATTTGATTTAAGCTTTGAACATTTGTGCGGCCGCCATTACGTTTCCGTCAAGATGGCGGCGATATAAAACAAGACACTGAGGTGCCCTTTGCTAGTGCTATCTCTGTACCAAATTTCGTTCATTCGATTCGACCGTGTTCGAATTAATAGGGGGAATCAATTTTGACATAAAGATGGCCGCCATCCGCAAACTATTAGGCTAATGGCCTATTAGATTGGTCTATAAAGGTATGTTGTTGGAAAGTTTGGTAGAGATCGGATGGTTATGTTAGTCGTAATTTGATTTAAGCTTTAAACATTTGTGTGGCCGCCATTACGATTCTGTGAATATGGCGGCGATATAAATCATGACACTGAGATGCCCTTTGCTAGTGGTATCTCTGTACCAAATTTCGTTCCATTCGGTTTCACCGTGTTTGAATTAATAGGGGGAATTGATTTTGACACAAAGATGGCCGCCATCCGCAAACTATTAGGCGAATGACCTATTAGATTGGTCAAAGGATGCTCCCTCCATAAAGGTATGTAGTTGCAAAATTTGGTAGAGATCGGATGATTAGGTTAATCGTAATTTGATTTAAGCTTTGAACATTCGTGTGGCCGCCATTACGTTTCAGTCAAGATGGCGGCGATATAAAACATGACACTGAGGTGCCCTTTGCTAGTGCTACCTCTGTATCAAATTTCGTTCCATTCGGTTCCACCGTGTTCGAATTAATAGGGGGAATCAATTTTGACATAAAGATGCCGCCACCCGCAAACTATTAGGCTAATAACCTATTAGATTGGTCAAAGGATGCTCCCTCCATAAAGGAATGTTGTTGCAAAGTTTGGTAGAGATCGGATGGTTATGTTAGTCGTAATTTAACTTAAGCTTTGGACATTTGTGTGGCCGCCATTACGTTTCTGTCAAGATGGAGGCGATATAAAACATGACACTGAGGTGCCCTTTGCTAGTGCTACCTCTGTACCAAATTTCGTTCATTCGGTTCCACCGTGTTCGAATAAATAGGGGGAATCAATTTTGACATAAAGATGGCCGCCATCCGCAAACTATTAGGCTAATATCCTATTAGATTGGTCAAAGGATGCACCCTCCATAAAGGACTGTTGTTGCAAAGTTTGGTAGAGATCGGATGGTTATGTTAGTCGTAATTTAACTTAAGCTTTGAACATTTGTGTGGCCACCATTACGTTTCTGTCAATATGGCGGTGATATAAAACATGACACTGAGATGCCCTTTGCTTGTGCTACCTCTGTACCAAATTTCGCTCCATTCGGTTTCACCGTGTTTCAATTAACAGGGGGAAATGATTTTAACACAAAGATGGCCGCCACCCGCAAACTATTAGGATAATGACCTAGTCATTTGGTCAAAGGATGCTTCCTCTATAAAGGTATGTTGTTGCAAAATTTGGTAGAGATCGGATGATTAGGTTCATCGTAATTTGATTTAAGCTTTGAACATTTGTGTGGCCGCCATTACGTTTCCGTAAAGATGGCGGCGATATAAAACATGACACTGAGGTGCCTTTTGTTAGTACTACCTCTGTACCAAATTTCGTTCCATTCGGTTGCACCGTGTTCGAATAAATAGGGGGAATCTATTTTCACACAAAGATGGCCGCCATCCGCAAACTGTTACGCTGATGACCTACTAGTTTGGTCAAAGGATGCTTCCCCCATAAAGGTATGTTGTTGCAAAATTTGGTAGAGATCGGATGATTAGGTTAGTCGTAATTTGATTTAAGCTTTGAACATTTGTGTGGCCGTCATTACGTTTCCGTCAAGATGGCGGCGATATAAGACATGACACTGAGGTGCCTTTTGTTAGTACTACCTCTGTACCAAATTTCGTTCCATTCGGTTGCACCGTGTTTGAATTAATAGGGGGAATCGATTTTCACACAAAGATGGCCGCCAACCGCAAACTTTTACGCTGATGGCCTATTTGTTTGGTCAATTTTATTTAAGATTTGAACATTTGTGTGGCCGCCATTACGTTTCCGTCAAGATGGCGGCGATATAAAACATGACACTGAGGTGTCCTTTGCTAGTGCTACCTTTGTACCAAATTTCGTTCAATTCGCATTCACCGTGTTCGAATTGATAGGGGGGGGGACAGACATTCAGAGTACACACACTCACACACACACAGACACGCACACACACACACACAGACTCACACACACACACACACACATACACACACACACACAGACTCACACACATACACACAGACAGACACACTTTTTTCGCCCTGTGTTGATCTCATAAGTCTACTTTCATTTTTTGCAAAAATCGAAAGTTGGCTAAAAATAAAGGTCACAGAGACCATTGGTTTGAACTATGGCACAACA
This sequence comes from Meconema thalassinum, assembly GCA_946902985.2. NCBI lineage: Eukaryota > Metazoa > Arthropoda > Insecta > Orthoptera > Tettigoniidae > Meconema > Meconema thalassinum. The sequence continues at coordinate 263,215,868 of OX336397.1, read as the reverse complement.
TTCTATCAGGTTTGGTTTTCAAACTATCGCCTACTTTAAAAACAAAATTTTTCAAAAAATTTTTGAAAAATATAACGAATGGTCTATAGGAAAGAGGACGTCAGCTCGAGTCCAACGACACCTCATTTGTTAAAATCCGACCATCCGTTCGCCAATGATCACCAATGTTCGCTGGAAAGTAGGCTATCATTTTTGTTTTTCCTCCTACACCCTTGAAACTTGCTGCCCACCTAGAGGGCATACCCAACTTTCATTAACGTCAAACAAACTTTTTTTTTTCAATTCACCGTTTCCAAAATAATGTCAATCCACAAAAACAAAAATTTTCAAATAAAAAAAAAATACCAACACACATGCTTAGCCAAGAGAACGTCATCCCAACGCCAACAATATCTCATTCGTTAAAATCCGACTATGCGTTCGCGAGATATCGGCAAAGTTCGTAGGAAAGTAGGCTGTGAGTTAGAAACGAACAACCTAGCACTACTGCACAGTCTCAGTCTTAGAGACTTGAAATTTATTTTGGGGGAGAGGGTGTCAGGGTCATTCATTTATGTCAAACAAAATTTTTTGTAAACTCTTTAGTTTCCAAAATATAAAAATTTCAATATTGAACTTTTTTCAAAAAAAACGGTTTATTATAAAAAAAAGGACATAGAGACCGTTTGTTTAAGCTATTGCACAACATTCTATCATGTTTGGTTTTCAAACTATCACCTACTTTCGAAAACAAAAATTTTCAAATAAAATTTCAAAAATATAACGAGTGGTTCATAAGAAAGGCCCCGTCAGCTCGAGTCCAACGACACCTCACTCGTGAATCTCCGACCACGGGTTCGGGAGTTATCGGCTCGCATTGGGAGTAGTGGTGGGGGGAGGCAGAAACCGCCTTGCTCCCGTAGTGACCTAATTATAGCAGGAACAGAATTTGAAGGCTGAGAAGGAAAGTACGACATTAGAGCTGCAAACAATCTTAGCATTCTTTCTACTGCAGGAAACAAACTTAACAACCTTGTTTTGCTGTGACACAAAAGCTGTTCATAATTTATTTCAACAAACTCGCAGAATTCTTTGAGTTGTTCAGTGCAAATTGTATAGATATGGAAATAGTTGAAGACTTTTAAAATTATACTCTCTACATCAACTGGCAGTACATCAGCACCGTGTTGCAAACAATTATGCAGTACATGTGGTCATCCGGAATAGTGCTATGACCTTACCGAGTTTCAATGAAATCGCCTCCGTGGCTTAGGCGGCAGCACGCTGGCCTCTCACCGCTGGGTCCGTGGTTCAAATCCCGGTCACTCCATGTGAGATCTGTGCTGGACAAAACGGAGGCCGACAGGTTTTTCTCCGGGTACTCCGGTTTTCCCTGTCAAAATTTCATTCCAGCAACACTCTCCACTATCATTTCATTTCATCTGTCATTCATGTAATCATTGTCCCAGAGTAGTGCGTCAGGCCTCGGCAGCCAGCACAGTTCATATCCTCGCCGCTAGATGGGGACTTCATTCATTCCATTCCTGACCCGGTCGGAGACTGGAAACAGGCTGTGGATTTTCACTAAACACTAAGGTACGGAATGTCACTGATTAACTTTTGTAGAGGTGTAGCCTACATATTATTGAAAGGGTAAAGAAATCGTATTTATAGGGTGACCAACCGTCCGGCATTTGCCGAAAATTTCCTCCTTTTTTCATGCTTGTCCTCTGTCCGGCAGGCATTTATTATTTGCTATTAAATGTCCGGCTTTTTGCATATTGTATTCTTTCTCATTCAGTTTCCTATTGTTTTCTCTGTTGCAATGCTATTTTTGTTGCACTTCCTCTATCTCAGTCTATATTCTGGCTACCCCTATGACATACTGATATTATTCGAACAAACACTCCACTCACTCAGAAGGTCCGAATCCAACTAGCACAAAAACAAAACTATGTAATAGCGCAGCCAGCATTACGTGAATGGTGAATCCCCCCCGAGCACGTTCATATCACGTCGGGCGGTGTCACCACTTTGGTGACAGGCCCTTCAGACAGCTCTAACTTAAGATATGATTTATTATTAAGTGAGTAAATGATTTAGTAATTATCTTAATTCATAAGGACCTCCTGGTAAAGCGGAGGTCCGGGTTCGATTCCCAGCTCTGCCAAGAAATGTAATTCTGGTCTGTGGGCTGTAACGGGGTACACTCAGCCCCGTGAGGCAAAACTGTGAAAAGGAGGGATCGACTCCCACCTCAGTCATCCCGGAAATGGTTTTCTGTTGTTTCTCACCTCTACTTCAGGCCTCGACCGCCTCCTTCCCAATCCTCACATAAATTACAAATACACGGACTATATCAGACACCTCAATTATCAGACACATTCTGCAAACACCTTAGTGCACGGGGCTAAATGACCACGACGTGGGTGTGTGGATAGCGTGTCGGTCTACTAAACCCAAGATTGCAGGGTTCGCTTCTGGCCGTGGTAAGTGAGTTCTGAAAGGCGGCAAAAATACGACACGCATGTCATACGATGCTGGCATGTCAAAGAACCCATTTGAATTCAGTAGGCCGTGTTTATAATGGCAAAATTAATCTCGGGAGTTTCCGCCTACACAAAGTTCCTAATTTCTCTACTAGAAAGCACTATAGTGTTCAAGGAGCTTTGATAACTAACCTCCTTGACTTTCATAGTGATTCAAAGAACAACGAAATTCGACATGCTAGCTACCCTCTTGGTGTCAAATTACAAAGCTTGCACCCGGCACCCGAGGCCATACGATATTATTATTATCTACCACGACGTCCAAGTCTTTCAAATGAATCTATTGTAATTGTCCATGTAACTGTGTGTATCGACAAGGCTGAACTAAATCATGTTTCTTTTAGAATATATTGTTTTACCGAGTGTCATGTAATTATCTGTTTAATTGTTGGACTGTGAATAATGTTCACAGTTTTCATGCTTCTCGTTCAAACAGTACAGTGTTAATATTCATCCAAGCAATTCGTATTATTCCAAACTTTTACTAAACAGACGTAAATCAAAAAAGACCTACAACTTACGTTATAACGTGGCTGAACGATTAAACCTTCAGAATATGAAGCCACCCAGAGCAGGTTGTTCCTTGCTGCATTTTTAGCCTATTTTCATATATGAAAAAATTGGCTTATGAGATCACCTTTTGTCCGTATGTCTGTCTGTGTGTGCGTGTGTGATGATGTGTCCCCCCTAATAACTTCTAAACAGCTGGAGCGATTTCATTGAAACTCGGTAAGGTCATAGCACTATTCCGGATGACCACAACCATGCCCATCAAATTTTGTTACGTCTCACTAATCCAACATGGCGGCGGTGCGAATTATTTCACCAGCATTCAATATCTCCGAAACTATTACCGATATCACCCTGGAATTTCGTATGGTGATATAGGGAACTACTAGAAGTTCACCTATGTGACATTTGAAAACCTGGTAAATACAGTGAGTTCCTCTCATGACTCGTGCGGCCAGCGCACCGACCTTATCTCCCGTTGACTCAGCACTCCCCGCTCGGCATGCATAGCAATAACAACAGAAAAGCACTTGGCTCACTTTATTCGTGCATGACATGAGATAACAATTAAAATGAAGAAAGGAAGAATTAATAAACTAAGGTCGTACCTTATGACAGGAGATGTTGGAAATGTTCTCCTCCTACATCTACACATTTCCGGCATCCTCTTAGGAAACTCCGATTCACACGCATAAGTTCGTCTTCGGTAATTGAAGCTATTTCTCTCCTGATATGTTCTTTCAGTTCGTCCAACGTGTGAGGGTTTCTTGCATACACTTTATTCTTTAAGTTCCCCCATAAGTAAAAGTCACAAACTGTTAAATCTGGGGACCGCGGCGGCCATAAGTCCATACTAATAACACGGTCTTCAAAAATTTCCACAATTAGGTTTAATGTGTCATGAGCTGTATGCGCGGTAGCAGAGTCTTGCTGAAAATATCCACTTCGGCAGTGTCAGTCAGTTCGTCAAAAAATGGTTTTAGTATATTATCCTTGTATCTTTGTGCATTAATTGTGCCCTGAAAAAATATAGGTCCTATAATTCTGTATCCATTCACTGTGCACCATACTCCGACCCGTTCGTCATAAAGAGGAATTTCGTATATGCGATGGGGGTTTTCTGTACTCCAATATCTGTTATTCTGCGTCGAAACATAACCGTGTAAATGGAACCAAGCTTCGCCCGAGAAAAATATCAAGCGTGGATCAATTGTTTCATCCTGAACGTTTCGCAACATCCAATTACAAAATCGTACCCGCTTATCGTGATCACGTGGATGCAGTTCGTGTACTACAGTAATATTGTATGGCTTCAGTTTCAACATTTTCGAAGCCGGCCATGCTGAGGTCTTCGAAACCCCGGCTCCTTTTCCAAGTCGTCTTATGGATTTTGTAGGCGTATGTTCTAATCTCTCTGAGATTTCATTTACTTTTTCCTCATTAAGTACACGTTTATTAACACTCCGCTTCTTATCAACTAAAGAACCAGTTCCTCTCAATTTGTTTACGAGATTCCGCACGGTATCTGTACGTGGAGAGCGTACACCTGGAAAATGTGTTATGAAACGCCTAACGACTTCCATGCAAGACTCAGTTTCCACATAACTATCGTACATACATACCCTTTCCTCTATCGTGTACATACGTGGAGGCATTATGAGAATTATACACCAAGTAACACTTCACAACTCGAGAACAGTTGGAGCGACAGATCAACACTAACTTAATACACGTTGTAAGCACGGACCAGAACTGGGAAGTGCACTCTGTGTAACAGGAAGTGATCAGTCAACGCGAGGCAGATAAGCTCGATGCGCTGGCCGGACGAGTTATGAGAGGAACTCACTGTACAAAACCAGCATGGCAAACAAGCGAAGTTGCGACATTTAAATAGACGTTTCTCTTGATTTAACCAACCAAACACAATAAAACTTGCTACAGTATATGTTTATACACATTGTAATACGTCAACATCTAACTTTGTTCAATTGTTTACATAACCTCAAGATGGCGGCTGTGCGAAATATTTCACCGGCATTCTATATCTCTGAAATTATTAGCAGTATCACCCTGATTTTTTTACGGAGATAAATGGCACTACTGGATGTTCGTCTATAAAACTTTCAAAAACCGGTTAACCACAAAACGAATATGGCGGCCAAGCGAACTTGAAAATTTTAAATAGACCTTTTTCGCGATTTAATGATCCAAACGCAATGAAACGTGGTACAGGTAATGTTTATACACATTGTAATGTACTGGTATCTAATTTAGTTCAATAGTTTAGATAAACTCAAGATGGCGGCTGTGTGAATTATAAAATTAAGTTTTTATTTCTTGTGTCGTAATCATGCAATCGAAATGAAAGTTTGAATAATGAACCTACGCAATAATTTTCTTTTAATGGTAAATGACTCTATGGCCTATGTATATAACAATTCAACATGGCGACCATCCGAAATATTTATATGGATCTCAATATCTACGAATCTATTACAGGAATCAAACTGAATATGTTAATGTTCATAGGGGCTATGAACATAAGTTCACCTATAGGGTTTTCAATAACCTGGTGATCAAAAATCCAACATGGTGGCGACGCGAATTATAAATATTCACATGGTCGTTTCTCGCAATTTAACCATCCGAGTGCAGCAACACTTGGTACAGTAAATCCTTATACAAATGTTAATCCACTGGCATCAATTTTTTTCAATTGTTTCGATAACCACAAGATGGCAGCTGTGCGAAATTGTAAAACCTCGTTTTTACTTCTTGTGTCCTAATCATGCAATTGAAGTTTCAATACTACACGTACACAATACTCTTCATGTAACAGTACATAACTCTAAGACCTACATAATTACATTTTATGTAAAAAAACAACATGGCGATCATCCGCTATATTTAGTCGGTTCTCAATATCTACGAATCTATTAGAGCAATCAAACTGAAATTTTGTATGTTGATAGAGGCAATTAATATGAGTAGGATATATGAAAATAGGCTGTATAGTTCTTCACGGAAGTACTTGTTCTTCATTATTTCCAACTTGAACGCTTATTTCAGGTGCCTTATGCGAATGAAAGTCCTTGTTCGCACATACAAGGCAATAATTGTCCTGTTGATCTCAGGGAATTTAGTCTGTATGATATATGTTAGGGTTTACATCACCTTGTAGGACTTAGAATATTGTTACCCGTGGAAGGAAGCGAAAATTACTTCAAACTGCGTTATTGCAATCATCCATTCTGGTGTTGGAGAAATGATAGTAATCCAGTCGTGTTCAGCAGTTAGTTTTTCATCACTAGGACATTTTTCAGCTACATTTCCTAAAGAACTGTCAATGTTTTTGCATTTGAAGGTAATAAAACCTGCGATGTCACATCCTCATTGCGGCATGTTGAATTGCCATGGTCGAGGTTGATATCTTGAAGCAACAGTTCTTCACTTCCATCGCCTGAATACTCACGAAGTACAGTGCCTATCACTGAGTACCCTTGAGCTGAACTTCTCGAATTCTTCTGTAGTTTCTTCTACTATGCAGTCAGAAGAGGAACCAGGATCACTTGCATCCTCAGCAACAGAGACTCTTCCGGACAAAGGTATCTCGTTTGCATTCCCTGTTAATATTATGAGGCGCATTCGGGTATTTACTTCGAAAGGCGTAGGGTTGTTATAGAATGCACCAAGGTCGCGAAGACGAGTAAAGAAATGTTCGAGGCGGTCTTGATTTAGTCTTGAGGTCAAAATATAGATCACACCAATGCTTTTGAGATCTAAAAAAAGTCCAAAAAGAGAGTTTATTGACATTAAGAACCCTTTTTGAAATGGGAGAAGGCCGCTTCTCTTCCCTAGACGCATGCCGGAACGAATTTCTAGGAACCTTCTTTAGGTGTTCTCCTGGCTTATATGGTTGAGTCCATAACCACTTCTAAGGGGAGCCTTCTCATCCTTGGGGAATCTATAACACATCGTTAATTAATTCAATAATATTTCTTTTGTGGTCTTGGTTTAGAATGTACTTCACAGATTGGGAACATAAGCGGGACAAGAGCTTACACTTTGGCGAGCACGTCCACTAACAGTCAGGTGGGCTTGAGATTGTTAGATCACCTATCTGATGGTCCAGGAGATCTACTATGATTTTTTTCGTGAAAGTTGTTCCATCGGGTAGAGTAATTCCTTCATCTAGGAAGTGATTTCGGAGCAGTTTTAACAAGTGAGGGACGTAAATTGTGCTCTGAAAGAAGTTCATTTTCCGTATTGACAGATTCACTATATAACAAAAGAGAAACTGTTCCACCTAGTCAATAAATTTATTTATACAATTTTATAAACTTGTTAACATATGGTATATGTTTCGATACCTAACCAAGCTAATGGAGCAAAGAAAGCATGTTATAAGTTTTAATATCTCAAGGTTAAATTGGCCAGCATAATTAAAGACATAGAGTTACAAAAGAAATGTAAACATCATAACGTCATCCCCATCATTCCAAATCATATCAGAAAAGGGGCCCATTAAACAAGTATGAGGAAACAACATTAATAATAAAATAGGTATTTTGGACAACAAGTTTAAAAACCTACTAGAAAAATGCCATAACAGGCCAACGATCCTAGACAAACAAGTTACACATAAATTCCAATCTCCAATCAAACATGTATCTTAATTATCTCTCAATAATCAAGACTTGGAAATTCAGAATGAAGGTCCCAAATATAATTGGGAACAAGATCTCAGTAATCCAACACTCACAACCATGATTACTGAAACGGAAGCAGCAATTCGTAAGCTCCCATTTGATAAACAGGGGGAAGCGAGGGACGAGACCAATAAGGAAATTCAGAAAATAATAAATATCAACAGAAAAGTTAAAACTAAATCATTTTCGAACTTGATTAAAAAATAAAATAAATGATAACAGCAAACTCGTTACCAACGCTGATAAAAGCCACACAATCGGGACTTTCTTGGTATAACAAATAACTTCCTAAACAACCCTAATTTTGAAGAAATAAAGAAGGACCCTACACAGACCATTCAAAGAAAATTAAAAGGCATCACAAAAATTCCATTTTTTACTTTAGATGAAAAGCAGACTAACATACACATCAATATGAACCCGGGACTTCCCACTATGAAGTCTTAACAAAAAATGCACAAGGAAGGGATCCAAATTAGACCTATTATTAATTTCATAAACAGCCCACTTACAACCTTCTAACTACCGAGGGATTGCCTTACTCAAGATAGGATATAAAAATTTTACCTCACTGCTTATGAATCGACTTAGGACATTTTTGGGAGACATTATAGGCTCATAACAATGTGGTTTTGTATCTGGTCGGTCAACTATCGACCACATCTTTACATTGAGGCAACTCGTGGAGAAATTCTACGAATTTGACAAGGAATTGCATTTAGTCTTTATTGATTTTCGTCAGGCCTATGACAGTATAAACCGTATAGTATTATGGACGGCTATGCACGAGATGGACATTCCAATAAAGTGCATAAGGTTGACCAAGACCTGTTACTCTGACTCTAGATGTCAGGTGCGGTTTGCAAATCAAGAATCAGAATCCTTTAGCGTTCAAAGTGGACTAAGACAAGGAGATCCTCTAGAACCAGTCCTTTTAAATATAGCATTGGAAAATATTAAACGTGGAACTGGTTGGAATAGGGAAATGGAGATGGACGGATCCGACATAATTCTTGCATTTGCTGATGATGTGGTGATCATGGGGAACACTTTGGATCAGGTAACGACTGATACATCAAGATTCCTACTGGAAGCAAAGAAAATGGGGTTGGTGGTTAATGAATCGAAAACAAAATACATGATTATATCACGTCGATAGAATATTCCGATCGCTATCGACGTTGGAATGCACAAATTTGAGACAGTTGAATCATTCAAATATTTAGGATCAATATTGTCAAACTAAAGTTAAATAGAAAAGGAAATAAGACAAAGAATCACCAACGCTACTCATGGTCTCCTATAGCATGAATCGAATTTTCACGTCACGTCTAATATCTCAGGAAAACAAGATCCACCTATACAATGACCCTAGTACGACCTGTTTTAATGTATGGTTGTGAAACGTGGGCGACTCCAAGAACTTTTGAAGAACGTATATGTGCATTTGAAAGAAAAATGCTGCGGAAAATCTATGGCCCAAAATACTGCCCAGAAACTGACAGTTGGGAACGACGGAGTAAAGAGGAGTTATATCGACGTTATAAAAAGGCAGACATCAGTAGAGAGATAGAGAGAAGACGATCACAATGGTTAGGACACATTATCAGAGCAGAAGGTACGGTACTCTCCCGAACCGTGTGTTCAATTTTCATCCAACGGGAAAACGTCCAAGAGGTCGACCAAGAACGAGATGGAAAGATCGAGTTATGTTGGCACTGAACCAGGTAGATCCAGATGCAAGTATGGAAGATGCCAGGGATAGAAATCGTTGGTCTAATATATGCAACCATTATTTGAGAAGCTGAAATCATTCTTTCTGTTATGAAGTACAATGTTATATATTATGTTATGCTTGCTATTTACATTGTAATCAAGAATGTATACCCTTGTATTTCTGCTATGGGTCTTAATGGCCTGTCACATGCAATAAATGATGATGATTAGGCCATCTACTCTCCAAATTCAACACAGCGAAACCGGCACTGTATTGGGTAGTCTCTGGCTTTTGTCTTGTAATCATCAAATGTGATACGAGAGATTATTTACGAGATCGCCGGGAATCAAACTCCCACTGATCCGCGGGGACACCTTAAATAAGTTACTAGAAAACCAACATGGCCGCCACATCGGAGTTACCAACTTAATTCATTCAACACCAAAATTTCACCAAATACTTCCATTGAAAAAATAACCCAAAGGAAACCAAATAATTAAGACCTCCTTGCCTACATACATTTATCATAAACTTGTGAGGCAATACTTGCTCGAGTAAGGGACATCTTGATCATCAGTCCCATAACCAGTTGTGAAGCTAACTTTGGGATTCTTCATTGCCTTTTAAACCACCTTATAAAATGCAAAATTTAAGGAATATTAATACTTACTCAAGGCTTTTCCAATTTTGCTGAGGAGCAAATCCAACATGGCGGCGACGCAATTTAACCATCCGAGTGCAGTGAACCTTGGTAGGGTAAATCCTTATACAAGTGTTAATGCACTGGCATCTAATTTATTTCAATTCTTTCCTTAACCAAAAGAAGGCAGCTGTGCAAAATTTTAAAATCTCGCTTTTACTTTTGTGTCCTAATCATGCGATTGAAGTTTGAATACTACACGTACACAATAATCCTCATGTAACAGTACATAACTCTAAGACCTACATATATAAAAATCCAACACGGCGACCATCCGCAATATTTAGTCGGTTCTCAGTATCTACGAATCTATTACAGCAATCAAACTGAAATTTTGTGTGTTGATAGTGGCAATTATCATAAGTAGTATTATATGAAAATAGGCTTTAGTTCTTCACGGAACTACTTGTTTAATAATGTAATAACTAGTTCAAAGGATATGGTATTATATTTTTAGGACGAATTATCAGGAAAGGAGAAATAAAATGGTACATATTTGCAGATTATTATTCATTATATCTTTATTTCTGTAAGTGCTCATTCCTTGCGTACACAGACCTTCGTGGAGACAGGATCGAGATCGAGACACATCTCTTTTGTCATGCACAAGATAATAAATGGCTTTTCCGATGCTTAGGCCTCAACCCACTCTAAGTAATCCTGCATTTTAGGGACAATTCTGTAAAAAAGGAAAAGAATAATTCTAAATTAATATACATTCCATGAAATTAGTGAAGATCTTGATAAAACTCCACAAGACGTCAGGTGGTGTGTTGTTAAAACGAGGATTCTATCTCTTGAGAGCTTTGCCAATATTACAGACCAGTGCAACTATTGACGACAGTCGAAACGATGAATGTTATGACAATAAACAGCATCAGCAGCTTTCTAAAATACTGTTGAACCTCTTACCCATACTTCAACTGGCTTGAAGCAGGTAACTTGCCTCTTAATTATGCAACATTCTATAACGAAAAAATTAGCAAAACAGAAAGAGTGTGAGGAAGGAAGAAAGAAAGAATGACCCAAGTATAAAGTTAAACTAATTTATGAACATATTATCAAAATGAGAGTATAAATTGATCAAACTGTTTTTATTTATTTTTATAGGTGGAGGAGGGGGGGGGCGAGACGGTCAACCCAAGCTACATCGCCTCCGACATGCCATTAGTCCTAGATAGCAGAAGAAAACAGTCAAGGGATTGGAAGGATTTGCCCTTTGAGGCTTAGTACCTGTCCCCACACACTGCATGTTACAAGGCGTATGGATATATGGTAGGACGAAGGGCCAGGTAAAAGTCCTACAGGAAGAAATGGAAAAAGCCTACAGATGAAACCTGGCAGATATGGAGATGGCACATGCAAGGATATGGTCCAGGATAGATATGGGTTATGTTAGTGTTGGTGAGGTGTCGTGCATCATTTGAAATTTGCATATCCAAAGCCAGAATGAATATATTGGGGCTCCATTCTTCACTGGGACCAGCAAGGACCTGCAACTGGGATTCACATTCGGCCTGTAAGACTTAAATTTAATACCGTATTATCTTACAACTAAGAGGAGTCTTATTTCTAGATCGTAATATCTAACAAATTAACATCCTACATTACCAGAAGATTATTAGAAGTACAAGTGAACAATGTGTGGCATACTATTCTTCCCTTTTGGTACACATGATATGCAGAAGTGGACACGAACTAGCTGCCTTGAGTTAAAATGCAGTCAATCAGTACAATTCATTTTGGATGGAAAAGGAGAAATAGAAAGAACTTACTGCGACGATTATACGATAGACACATTGTAACGCAGGACATATCTGAAATATAAATTTGACTAAATTATTACTAATGTTATGAAGAAGATAAGATAGTCTTTGACCAATAGGAAAGTAACCGTACAAAGGCATTAGGTAGGCAACACTGGAAAATATGACTTACAGTACATATGGCTTCTATACTGAAGAGGAAAATTAACTTTGCAGCAAATTGACTGTGGGACTGAAGTTCACTTACACCAGGCAGGAAGTTTGTGGCCACTGCTTGAAAGCGTAGAAAGTAGAAAATTGGGGTGCAACGTAACACTTACCCGGGGAGCACTATACTCTTCCCATTCCACCTGACAAATCAAGTAGAAATAACAATATGCCTCAGTCCGGGATCACAACGGAACAGCTAACTCCTCGTCATCGTCTTCTTCTGCTGTATCAGTTTCTTCCTCCGATTCAATGCCTCCGTGGCAAATTACCAGTTCATCTATATCGGGAATGTGTCTCACCTCTTTGTCGAAATGCTCCATTATTATCTTTTCGGTATGTTTTACCTCCTTCCTCCATATCTCATCCGTCACATCAATTTTGAAAAATTCTAGATAAATTTGTGTCATGCTACCATCCCACTCCTCTCCGTGTTCTTACAAGTGCTTCTTAGGTACAGTTTCACCAGTTCCGCTTATCGAACTGTGCGCACTGCACCCGTCCATAAGTGGTGCCTAAAAGAGTATATACTTATTTCCCATTAGAAATACCGACTAAAGTGCTGGTCAAAACAATAAGGACACCACCCATAAAGTAACTTTTGCCTCAATGTATTGGTACTGCGCAATTTTCTTAGTTATTAATAAAACCTACAGAGAATGAGCAGGCGTTTAGTAAAAACACATGGATTTTGGTTGAACGATACGAAAGTTACTGGCAATTTTCTTTTAAAGTATGGCACACGAATTAACACTTGTATGCATGGAAACCCCCATCCTAAGAGAAAACGGGGGCACATATCAATAAACCTCATAAAGACCTATCAAACGTGTAGTGTAAAAACATTGAGGAAAAATGTGAGAATGAGTGAGAGAGTGGTATATTTCTTTAAAATTCTTCGAAATTTTTAGGAAAAGTCCCATTTTTTTACGATCCTTTTAAAATTTATGTTTGGCACCAGCGTTAAAATGTTGTCGCAGCTAATTGATACACGTCTGTTTAGGCTGAAAATGCTGCTTGGAAACAGCTCATTGCTTTTTTCTCTGAGCAGCTTGTGATCATTTTAGGCTAAGTGCGTACCGGTACTTCGTTGAGTTCGGGAATTTGTTGAAGATGGGTCGTCGAAGTACTCCAGATGAAGTAAAGTGGCAAATTGTAGGTATAAATAAGGGTGGCTTGAGTTATCTACAAATTGGGAATAATTTGGACGTTAGCAAACATGTGTAGAACAGACATTCAAGATTTTTGCAGAGATTGGTAACACCAAGAGTGAAACCCATGGTCGTAGGCTAAGGAACACCTCTCCTAGACAGGACAGAAGGCTTATTTAATTGTCTAAAGTGAATAGGAGGGCTAGTACTGCTTTAAACCGAGAATTCAATATCCTAGTCAGTAAGTCAACAGTTAGCCGACGGTTGCGTGAGGTTGGTCTTCAATCTTGATATGCTTTGCGAAAACCTTTGCTTACTGAATAGCACCGATTTAAAAGACAGCAGTGGTGTTATGAGAAAAAAAGGTTGCCTTGTAGAAGCTTGAACGCGTGTAGTTTCTCGGATGAGAGTCGATTTGAGTCATTCCCACGCAGAAATGTTCGAGTCACGCGTACGGTAACCCTTACCTCAATGCCTGGCCCCGGCGGTTCAGCAGGTCAGTGATATCGTTATGATCTGGGCATGCATCACCAGTGAGGGACCTGGGGAATGTTATGTGGTAGATGGTTCAATTAATTCCGATTCTTACTCCACAACCATGTTGGGAGAGAACTTCATCCTCCAACAAGACAATGCACCATGCCACACATCCCGCGTCACGAAGGCCTGGATGGAGACCAATTGCATGGAACTGCTGCCATAGCCAGCTCATAGCCCTGATGTCAATCCTATTGAAATCTTTGGAACATGATTGGACTACAGCTGGACAAGAATAAACTGAAGAATAAGGAAGAGATGCATCTCAATCTGCTCGAGCTCTGGAGGAAGGTGACCAAGGAAGAGTGCCGCAGCCTTATTGACTCTATGGTGGAGTGTGTTGCAGCATGCGGGAAAGCCCAAGGTGGCCACATCTTGTACTAACATTGTAATGCATGTGAATTGATCCCTCATTAATTTTGAAATGGAATCAATGACTTAAGAATACAATTGTTCAGTTTATGGGAAGTGTCCCTATTGTTTGACCAGCACATGTGCTTATGTTAAAATGTCAGGGTACACATAAGTTTTAAACAACGTACACATGTTATACTCTATGCTCCATTTCCAGGCTTTGTATAATTTCGTTGCCAACGATGCGGCGCCGCAGAGTCTCCAGACCGCTCTTGACACGGCTGGACGGCCACGCTGCACAAGCAGCGCCTCTTAGGAAGCGGAGTTCGAAATGTAGCCCGTCTCTATACACGTGGAGCGGTAGTGAGCTTCCGCAGCCATGGCAGCGCGCCGACTTTGTGGCGGCTTACGCCCCAAACACCAGAATTAAAATTTCTTAGCTGAGCAGTTTTTCTCAACAAAATTTCTATTGAAATACAACACCTCCACCTAACCTACGTTTTCGAGGGCCTCCTGCTCTATCCCAACGCTGGCCTGGCTTTGAAGCCACAGTACTGCTTTGCCACAGACCACACAAGTTCTATAGCATTGAAAGTAGAGTGGTCGCTGGGAAATATGCCCTGCATTCTGCAGCATCTCGTCGACAACATACCTGGCACAAATAATGTTGTTTCATTACAGTACTCTGACTTTTCGGGGGGTTAACAATAAGAAATCTTGTATAGTGCTAAAATACCTCTTCAGATGATTTCGATTCATACTACACAACGTTTGGAGTTTAACCTTCGTCGCCTTTTCTGGAGGTACAACACCATTTTGTCTCAGCCATGACTGAAATTTAAAAAAAACTACATTTTTCAATCGGCACTCTACTGAGTATCAGTCAGTACAATTAATAAACTACATACATAACCACCAATAGTTGATCTTTCCTCCACTGGGTAGTTGGTTGTTGCTCCACAACCTTGCTATGATATGAAGTATTGTCCATCACAATGGTTCTGAGGCCAACAATCAACTGCTTTTCCATCCATTGCTGAAATGTATCGGAATGCATAGCTCCATGACAATCCTGATCGCGCTTCAAGTCCGAAGCAAATATTAAATCACCACCTGAAAATTTAAAAGTGATGGTAATTTGACAGTGCAAAACTTAAATTATTCTTAAAATCATTTATGAATTGCATTGAAAGAACAGATTTATTTTGACATTAAAACCATAAATGGATGACCATAGTAAATGAAATAATAATTTTTCCAGGTACAAATCCCTCCTTTGTACTAGCATGAACAGTTACCAATCTACCTCCTTCTGAAACAGATCTACGGAGCACTCCTGCATCATCTCCACTCCTTCAAGGCCTGTTCCACGAGTAAGTGGGAGATCCCGAAATAATAATTCACAATAAATAAATGTAACAGCGAAAAAGGTTTATTATAAATATATTTATATTTGCAATGATCTTGATGAGTAGGCTATAAATCGTATTTCCTGTTTCTCATAGAGTAATGTTGAGCCTCACCATTCATAAATATCCATGTTCCATCCAACAAAACAAGGAGCCTCCGTGGGTTACACGCTGGCCTCTCACCTCTGTGTCCATGGTTCAAATCCCGGTCACTCCATGTGAGATTTGTGCTGGAAAAGCTGAGGCAAGACAGTTTTTTCTCCGGGTACTCCGGGTTTCCCTGTCACAATTTCATTCAAGCAACACTCTCCACTATCCTTTCATTTCATTTGTCATTCATTTAATCACTGGCCCAGGGGAGTGCGACAGGCTTCGGAAGCCGGCACAGCTCATATCCTCGTCGCTAGATGGGGGCTTCATTTATTCCATTCCCTGACCCGGTCGGTCAACTCGCTCTTCATTTTTAGCCTACTTTCGATATTTGCAAAAAATGAAAGTAGACTTATGCGATCAATACAGGGCAAAAAAAAAATGCGTGTCTGTGTGTGTGTGTGTGTGTGTGTGTGTGCGTGTGTGAGTCTGTGTGTGTGTGAGTGTGCGTACTCTGAATGCCTGTCCCCCCTATCAATTCGAACACGGTGAATCTGCATTGAATGAAATTTGGTAACAGAGGTAGCACTAGCAAAGGGCACCGCAGTGTCATGTTTTATATTGCCGCCATCTTGACGCAAACGTAATGGCGGCCACCCAAATGTTCAAAGCTTAAAACCAATTACGACTAACCTAATCATCCAATCTCTACCAAATTTTTCAAAAACATATATCTATATGACGAGGGTCTTTTGACTAAACAACAAGGTCGTCAATCCAATAATTTGCAGATGGCGGCCATGTACTGTATGTGTGCAAAAAGATTCCCCCTATCAATTCAAACACGGTGGAACCGAATTGAACGAAATTTGGTTCAGAGGTAGCACTATCAAAGGGTACCACAGTGTGATGATTTATATCGACGCCATCTTGACGAAAACGTAATGGCGGCCGCCCAAATGTTAAAAGCT
Source organism: Meconema thalassinum (assembly GCA_946902985.2). Lineage (NCBI taxonomy): Eukaryota > Metazoa > Arthropoda > Insecta > Orthoptera > Tettigoniidae > Meconema > Meconema thalassinum. The sequence goes on along the minus strand of OX336397.1, from coordinate 263,199,219 downwards.
TAAATCAAATTACGACCAACCTAATCATCTGATCTCTACCAATTTTTGCAACATTATACCTTTATGTACGAAGAAACTTTCGACCAATCTACAAGGTCATCAGCCAAATAATTTGCAGATGGCAGCCATGTATGTGTGCAAATTGATTCCTCATATCTATTCAAACAGGGTGAAACCAAATAGAACAAAATTTGGTACAGAGGTAGCACTAACAAAGGGTACCTCAGTGCCATGTCTTATATCGCCACCATCTTGACGAAAACGTAATGGCGGCGACCCAAATGTTAAAAGCTTAAATCAAATTACGACCAACGTAATCATCCGATCTCTACTAAATTTTGCAACAACATACATTCATGTGGGAAGCATATTTTTTACCAAACTACAAGATCATCTGCCCAATAGTTAGCAGATGGCGGCCATGTATGTGTGCAAATCAATTCCCCCTATCCATTCAAACACGTTGAAACTGAATTGAACGAAATTTGATACAGAGGTAGCACTAGCAAAGGGCACCTCAGTGCCATGTATTATATCACCGCCGTCTTGACGGAAACGTAATGGCAGCCACCCAAATGTTAAAATCTTAAATCAAATTACGACCAACCTAATCATATGAGCTCTATTAAATTTCGCAGCAACATACCTTTATGTGGGAAGCATATGTTGACTAAACGACAAGGTCATCAGCCCAATAGTTTGCAGATAGCGGCCATGTATGTGTGCAAATCGATTCCCCCTATCAATTCAAACGTGGTAAACCCGAATTGAACGAAATTTGACCTCAGGGTCATGTTTTATATCGCAACCGTCTTGACGGAAACGGAATGGCGGCCACCCTAATGATAAAAAATTAGACCAAATTACGACCGACCTAATTATGTGACCTCTACCTAATTTTATGAGATTAAATTCGGCCTTCTTATGAGAAGTTTCCAGACGAAAATGACTGGCTCGACATCAGCGAAGGAATTTTCCTCACACACTGGGAGCTATTGAGGGGAAGCATGTTGTGTATAATTTCATTTAATTTAAGTCCTCTAGGAAGGAGGAGGCAAATTTGGGGATAGGCGAAAATAGGCAGCAAATGCAGATTTTCATAGAAAGATCAGACCTCATTTATTGTGAGAAAGTATTTTATAATTGGAGCTTAATTAACTTCGTTTTTCGTCATTTTATGCATATTTTAAAAATTTTATTGTCTTATGGGAACGGTAACCTTCTTGTCATTTGGTGTCCATTTTTATACTTGTGGTCACACTGTCCTTATGCAAGGTTTCAACACCGATGTGTAACTATGTAACGGTCTGTTACATCTTCAAGATAGCTTGCCACAGTGGGTGAGTGGTTATAGTGTCGGACTACCAACCGCAAGATTGCAGGTTCGCCCCTGGTCGTGGTAAGTGATTTTTGAAGGCGACAAAAATCACGACACTCATGTCATACGTTGTTGGCATGTTAAAGAACCCATTTGAATTCAGTAAGCCGTGTTCAATGGCAAAATTAATCTCGGGATTTTCCGCCAACACAAAGTTCCTCCATTCTCTACTTGAAAGCGCTGTAGAGTCAAGGAGTTTAGATATCTGACCTCCTTGACTTTCATAGCGTTCAAAGGAACGACGAAGTTCGACATGCAAGCTACCCTATGGGTGTCAATTAACAAAGCTTGCACCAGGCACCCGAGGCCATACGATATTATTATTATTATTATTATCATCTTCAAGAATTATTTTATCTCCCGCAGAGATTTTGGTTAGTTCCTTAGTTTAGGGACTGCGACAACGCGGTCATGTAACCCCGTGTACTTTGGGTGAGTGTAGAATCTGTCTGATAAACGGTGTGAATTGTGATAGCTGTATTAGTCTGTAATACAGATAAGGACTGCAGACGGTCAATTTCAAGCAGTAGTCCTAATGTTGCTACCAAATACTACCGTCAATGGCACCTAGCTGTGAACTTGGCCACTGCAACCAGCAACTCGCAACGAACATTGGAACTTCCCCTCCAAAGGAAAGCATACTGAGGAATTTCTAGCGCTCTTAGAAACTCCGACGACTTCGCCTGGCATTGAACCCGCGACCTTGGGCATAGAAGTTCAGCTTGCTACCAGTCACGTCACCAAAGCTGCTTCACACTTAGTCAGATGGAAAACTGAATGTGATCTCGTGCAAGTGCGTTGTCATGTCAAAGTTGATGGCTCATCCCTCATCAATTTAGTAGTGTTTCCATGGCAACCTCTGATGGCTCTTGGCATTTTCTTATAATTCCGAAATCATTTTTCTCATCCTTTGGCGTAATGGTGGGTCATATCAAATATTCTTTCAGACAACAGTTTCAGGTAATTATTAGGGGAATATTTTCCATTTTGTATGGTTCTGATATTGTTCCTATTATGAGAGATATGATTAATGTTTCCCGAATAACCCACTTTTTCACACCGCTTTGGTAAATGGTTGGTGCTATCAAAAAACTTTTCAAACATACATTTTTGGGCCTAAACGACACATAGTATGAAATTTGAAAGGTTTCGGTATTTCAAATATTAAGAGAGTTATAGCGATATTTCACTTTTTCGAAAAATAAGACCCCCATTTTCACCCCCGTCGACCGATTGTGCCCATTAACGAACTCGACCGAGATTTTATGGGGATACATATTATGTAAAAAGTTCAAAGTGAATGGTGCAGAATTGTGGTATTTATCGTGTCCACAAGAAAGTGATATATATACGTATATATATACATAAATTATATATAAACTTTTGAACTGACGGTGGTATTGGAGACTAGGGGATTGGAAACGCGAAGATATGTCAAAATTCTCCGAAAGTCGAAACATGGTACCCTTTGCAATAGTTAGCTTTCTAATGAAATCTACATAATAATGTTGCAATTGCAATCCAATGCGATCTGGTACTCTATTCTTTAAGCGTACGTTCAGCTTAGTACTATAAGCGTGTTGTGATTCGGACTATAAGTTTATATGGGCTGATGTAGGAGCTTATGTTTCCGAATATGATTCCAGTATTTTCAAGAGGAGTGTGGTAGGCCAACTCCTAAGAAGCTTCCAGGAAGTGATATTGTTATGCCATATTATTTTGTTGCTGATGAGGCATTTCCCTTAAAAAGCTGCATAATGAAGCCTTATCTTGGTAAATTTCTGGTAGAGAAGAAAAATATTTTCAACTATAGACTCTCCAGTGATAGAAGAACTATCGAAAAAACCTTTGGCATACTAGCAAGCAGGAGGAGAGTGTGCAGACTACCACAAGCTTGCTCAGTTCCCACAGCACCAGCTATGTTGAAGGCCACTATTTGTTGAGGTCAGTAGTGTTTACTCGCCTCCAAATTTGTTTGATAGGACCTTGGAATGTGGAGAAGAAATAAGTGGTGAATGGAGAACCATAAACAGGCATGCCACCAGTTGGAGCAAATGATGCCGCACAAAGACACAGCTTGGCTTCTCCTAGTGGGGAAGTGAGTTGGCAGAGGAGTAGGCGAAATACTGCACCACATGAATAGGAGAAAGCACAGGCCTTACTTGCGGTCCAGTGATCGACTCATAACTGTTCCAGCGTCACTTGTTACTTTAGAGCTCAGTGTAAATCAAAGAGCCAGTTCTCGTGCGGGAGGTATGGTGCAAAACCAATGCAGGAAGTGCGGTGTTAAGGCTTTAGATACAAAAACATACCTAGCCTGGGGCGTATGACCCAGATCTCCTTGGTTGTAGTATAAAGAGTTATTTTCGGTCAGACAGTGGCTTCGAGGGAATTCAAAGTGCAGACTGCCTTCAGGGGAGTGCAGTGAAGCGATGTTGGCAGCATTGCCCTTTCCAAAATAACTACCAATGCTTTCGTCCGTTTACCACTACAAAATTAAAGTGTTCATAATTTCCTTATTTAAGTGCAAATGTGTTGTTTTCTAAATGATTTGTTGTTGTTGTTTCATTTGAGGGAATTGGACATCGTGGTCATTTATCTCTGTGTACTTGGGTGTGTGTAGATATTTGTCTGATAACCTGTATTATTATGTGTAATTCAGATAAGGATTGCGAAGGAAGCGGCTGTGTCCTTATGTCAGGAACCATCCTTGCCTGGAGTAGAAGTGGGAAGACTACTTCTAGGATGGCCGAGGTGGGGATCGCATCCACCTCTTCTCAGTTTTGCTTCACGAGGCTCAGTGTACCCCGTTCTAGGCCTCAGACCAGAATTAAATTTCTTGGCTGAGCTAGAAATCAGACCTGGACCTACAGGGTTTCAAATTTCATAAGCAGTGATTTATTTAAAAATTTTGTTCAACTTAATTTCCTTGAACAAGTGTATAGTAGAGAGGAAGCAGGAGTGTAAACTCATGGCGTCACCAGTTTTTAAATTGAGCGCAACTCAGCCTTGTAATATTTCCGATATCTCGCGAACCAATAAGGCTTAAGACTTGTACGAGGTGTCAAATTACTCGGGCGGACACCCCCTTTTCTATGGAGAACTTATTTTTCCACAAAATAAAAACTACCTCGACTCGGAGGTGAAATTGTACTTTTTTTTGTAAACCATACTTTCCATGTATGACAGGTATAAGGTTTTACACTATTATGAATTAAACTTAGCTCAACATGTATCGAATGAATAGGGTTTTACAGTACTATGAATTCATATTTTGTTTTGTACGCATGCGCACTCACGGCTTTTGTAAGAAGGTAAACTTCTTAAATGATTATTTATGGATGAGTTATATTTTATTAAATTTAACCAAATGACCCAAAACTAATATCTCGCTAACCAATGATCGGATTTGAACATGCGACATGTCGTAGTACTTGGGGTGACGCCCACTCTTTTTCTATAACCCCCTAATGTAACCAAAGGACCCAAAACTAATAGGTATCGGATTTTTAATATCTCGCTAACCAATAATCGGATTTGGACACACGAGGTGTCATAGAACTAAGTGTGACGCCCCCTTCTTCAATGTATTATTTATTTTCGAAATTTTGACAAAGGGCCTAACTACTAATTTTGAAAATTTAGATTCTTTGACTTTTCATTTTTAATATTTGTAGTAGAAAGGGACAGTACCGGTTGTGTTTAAACGAGCATGTCGCCGACCACGGTGGCCATGTTCAATGGATGAATCGATATTTTGCAAAGCATTGATCGGAGAGGGTCATGCGACGTCTCGTTTTAAGAATATTTTTTGATCTTTCCTATGGTGCACTTATTTACTCAAAAGACCCAAAACAGGAAGATCATAGACCTGAGATTCTATAAACTAATAATAGGATTTGAGCACACGAGGTGTTCTAGGACTTGACATGACGTGCTCTATTTTTATGGCTTATGAATTTTCCCAATAGACCCAAACCAACAAGCTCATGGACTTTTGTTTACCGAAATATATTGCAAACCCATTATGTTAGATGTTTATTGTGAGTGATGAAACATAGCTAGGTAGAGAAAGAATTATTGTAGGCTACACGTATGGTGACTGACAAGTCTTTGGTCATGACAAATGTAATGTAATCTGACCGACCATTTCCGCTAGTGTGTGTTTTAAAGAATGTAGAGTCTCTGTTGCTAAGCTCGATTCAGTAGTTTTATACTTGGAACATATCACACAGGTGTAGTGGACCTTGGACGTTAGACCAACACGTGTATGATACAGATTGATAAAGCGTGGGAAACAATTGATTATACATGTAACGTTGTTATAAGAACACGTCGTTAACATTTCCACTCGCACTTATGTGACCACCTTTGAACACGCTACAGCGTTATGTGGAACACTTGGTCTTGGTTAATAGCTTTGGAGTTGGTGGAAAATACTTGAAATAGTTGTTAGCTGTTTACAGATAACCTGTATACCTGTCATGTCTGAGCCCCCTTGAGCCCACGAGAAGGAAAAAGCAAGACATTACAAGTGGAGGTTTCTTGTTAATATAACCTGTTTTATTAGCCTACTTTCGATTTTTGCAAAAAATGAAAGTAAACTTAAGAGATCAACACAGGGCGAAAAAAGTGTGGCTGTCTGTGTGTGTGTATGTGTGTGTGTGTGTGTGTGTATGTGCGTGTGTGAGTCTGTGTGTGTGAGTCTGTGTGTGTGTCTGTGTGTGTGTGTGTGTATGTGTGTGTGTGTGAGTCTGTGTTTGTGTACGTGTGTGGGTGAGTCTCTGTGTGTATACGTGTGTGTGTGAGTCTGTGTGTGTGGGTATGTGTGTGTGTGAGTCTGTGTGTCTGTGTGTGTGTATGTGTGTGTGTGAGTCTGTGTGTGTGTACGTGTGTGTGTCTGTCTGTGTGTGTACGTGTGTGTGTGAGTCTGTGTGTGTGTTTGTGTGTGAGTCTGTGTGTGTGAGTGTGTGTACTCTGAATGTCTGTCCCCCCCTATCAATTCGAACACGGTGAATGCGAATTGAACGAAATTTGGTACAAAGGTAGCACTAGCAAAGGACACCTCAGTGTCATGTTTTATATCGCCGCCATCTTGACGTAAACGTAATGGCGGCCACACAAATGTTCAAAGCTTAAATCAAACTACGACTAACCTAATCATCCGGTCTCTACCAAATTTTGCAACAACATATCTTTATAGGGGGCGCATCCTTTGACCAAACCAATAGGTCATCAGCGTAATAGTTTGCGGATGGCGGCCATCTTTGTGTGAAAATGGATTCCCCCTTTTAATTCGAACACGGTGCAACTGAATGGAACGAAATTTGGTACAGAGGTAGTACTAACAAAAGGCACCTCAATGTCATGTTTTATATCGCCGCAATCTTGACGGAAACGTAATGGCGGCCACACAAATGTTCAAAGCTTAAATCAAATTACGATTAACCTAATCATCCGATCTCTACCAAATTCTGCAACAACATACCCTAATAGAGGAAGCATCCTTTGACCAAATGAATAGGTCATTAGCCTAATAGTTTGCGGATGCCGGACATCTTTGTGTGAAAATCAATTCCCCCTATAATTCCAACACGGTGAAACCGAATGGAACGAAATTTGGTACAGAGGTAGCACTAGCAAAGGGCTTCTCAGTGTCATGTCTTATATCGCCGCCATATTGACAGAAATGTAATGGCGGCCCCACAAATGTTCAAAGCTTAAGTTAAATTACGACTAACATAACCATCCGATCTCTACCAAACTTAGAAACAACATACCTTTATAGAGGGAGCATCCTTTGACCAATCTAATATGTTATTAGCCTAATAGTTTGCGGATGGCGGCCATCTTTACGTCAAAATTGATTCCCCCTATTAATTCGAAAACGGTGGAATCGAATGGAACGAAATTTGGTACAGAGGTAGCACGAGCAAAGGGCACCTCAGTGTCATGTTTTATATCGCCGCCATCTTGACTGAAACGTAATGGCGGCCACACGAATGTTCAAAGCTTAAATCAAATTACGATTAACCTAATCATCCGATCTCTACCAAATTTTGCAACTACATACCTTAATGGAGGGAGCATCCTTTGCCCAATCTAATAGGTTATTAGCCTAATAGTTTGCGGATGGCGGCCATCTTTATGTCAAAATTGATTCCCCCTATTAATTCGAACACGGTGGAACCGAATGAACGAAATTTGGTACATAGGTAGCACTAGCAAAGGGCACCTCAGTGTCATGTTTTATATCACCGCTATCTTGACGGAAACGTAATCGCGGCCACCCAAATGTTAAACGCTAAAATGTAATTACGACCAACCTAATAATCTAGTCTCTACCAAATTTTGCAACACCATATCTTTATGTGGGAAACATATTCTGACCAAACTGCAAGAACATCAGCCCAATAGTTTGCAGATGGTGGCCAAGTATGTGTGCAAATCGATTCCCCCTATCAATTCAAACACGGTGAAACCGAATTGAACGAAATTTGGTACAGAGGTAGCACTAGCAGAGGGCACCTCATATTCATGTTTAATATCCCTATAGCACGTTGTATTTCAACAAGCTACTACAACCAACATTCAATCATACTCCTTGAAAAGGACAAAGAGTTATAACAATACCCATGCATTTAGGGGAAAGTAGGCTATATGTTCTTTACTGAACATCTTGTTTTTGTTTGATATTGTATTTTTTTATGAAATGCATGTATTAACTTGAATGTATGTATTTAAGGTGGATTATTTTATTTCTTTCTAGAAAGTTGGAAAAAAAAACTTTACCACTACAGTCACTGAAAACATGAGATGCTCTAGAGTGGAAACATTGCCGGGCAGCGAACTATTCAAAACGCAGGTAAGGCTAACTCAAAATGATATCCCATTTTACCACTGTTAATAGTTTAACGTGGAAGACAAAATTCATTACCTGTGCATGACTGGGGCGATGACTGCTTTCTTGTTTAATGGCTGTGTATTTGTAACGGGCACAAACCCATGATGTATGTCAATAAAAAAAAGTACAAGACCATGTTTGATTTCTTTAATACAATTTAAATTTAACTCGCGTGACTTACAGTAAGTAATATCCACAGGTTTGAACAAGATAATCCGGACTATTTGTTTATGGTTTATGCCTTAACGGTGATGAAATGATGAGTCCTCTTTACACCACAAATGATCCGAAACGACATGATATTCATCTTTTATATATTTGTTAAAGGGGGATGTGAATGACTGCAGATTTAGTAAAAATGGATGGCTTACTGTTAGTGGCGACACACCGTTTATTTTTTGAATGTTGTTTTGATCTTTTAATTCTAATTAACGTTAATGTTTTATTTACAAGTATTTATTGATTGATTGGTTATTTTGTTTTGTTTTAAGTGTGGCAATGCGCCACTAACGAAGTGAACAGAGAGGGAACAAGCATATATTATGCTTTAAAGTAATCTGTGCACATGTGCTACGTTATTAACTTACAATTAAAGTTGTAATATAACACATGGCTTTAATATCAAATACATGAAGTGGACTGTGTGTTTACCATCTGGGTTAAATTTAAAATCGGAAAACGATCGTTGGTTGACATTTGAATCTTGGCCTGTACGCTTTCTGTCAGTACATAAACTTTCTGCAGCGGGTTTCTATTATTTGAACCGAGAAGATGTTGTGCGGTGTGTGTTTTTTAGTGTTGAACTTTCACACTGGGAAGATGGGTACGATCCCTTACAAGACCATTTGCGATGGTCTCCTCGTTGCCCTTACATGCTTAGAAAGAAAGTGGGTAACATACCAATGTATCCATTTTACCGAACCACACGTCCATCCACTACTACTTACTTTGCTCAATCACAAGTAAATAATAATAATAATGTATTACCAGATAACACGAGTGTTGATATATGTGGTCCATATGAAATAGACAGTGTTAAATTGGCATCTGCTTTTGAAAAATCGGAAGTTCGCAAGACTAAAGCGCTAATACATCCAGAGTACTGATCTGTTGAAAAACGTTTAGAATTTTATAAATATGTTATTGGATCAGGATGTACGATGTATCTTTTTATTTAATAAACACAGGCCGGTATTAACGGCAGTATTAAAGGTGCCGAGACATACTCATTAGTCCTTTTGCGCTAAATGAGGGCTTGTTATCATATGTGCGGAGATGAAACCAGGTTTTTAATAGTTGAAGATTATCCTGAATACAGAAACATACACCACATTAGAGAGACTAGACTTGGCAACTTACTACAGGGACATTTTCACGAGGCACACATGGCACTTAGGAATGCAGAACCACGCATGACTCAACGAGATAAGTAGCCTGTACAATACAATCTGAATTGACAATTTACAACAACCATCTATTCACCCCCAACAATAAAATTCTGGGGTTAAATCACCACTTCGAGCATCTCAACTAAACGTCACATAGACTGCAACAAATATTGACAAGTTGGAATATCTCAAATAATACTGCATCTAAATAATATTATATATGATGCAAATATTATCACCCATACTTTCAGACATAGATTGTATAGCCTAAGTGTAATGGATCTGACGATGATGGCTTGACGATCAAAACTGGTCATCCAAGTGTATTTATTAATCTCATGTAATTTTCTTTTCTGGATTAAGGAATTTCCCATCTCATTTGGGTACAATCGTGTTCACCGACTGAAAAGCATCAAACTTTTGTTAACTATGGAACAACATGTCTGTAGGCTACCTCATAACGAGACGAACGTAGCTCCAAAAATTATCATTTTCTGGTTATTACATCATTGTAGGTAGAATTTGATTCTACATTAAGCCACAACAACTTGAGTCCGTGGAAACAACGCGTTTTGTATTTACTAAGGGTTGTAAGAACGTAAGTCCCAACCTATGATTGAGCCAGACAAACTTAAATCCACTTACGTTATTGTGGTTCTGAAGCTTTAAGAATATATTAACACGTAAGTCCACAGCTGGACTTACGTTAGACTGGCTGCAATGTTCATGAGAAAGACATACTCTCAAGTCCTTATAAGTTCTTTATAAGGAACACGAAGGAGAGGAAGAAGAAGAGACTAAGCTAAATACTTATATTAATACAAAAAATGTTATCACTCATGAGCAATCTATAAAGCCTCCCTGCCTTGCTAATTGTCGTCTAATGCAATCAGAAGTTTACAGAGGAGCAGCGTTTGAAAATACACTCTGAGTTTTGGAATGCTGAGAGAAGCTGGGACTCAAAAAGACAATTCGTAGTGTCTTCTATACAAACAAAACCTGTTGTTAGGCAACGGATTCGAGATGGCACATGAAAAAGTAAAACCGAGAGCCATACATTTTTAGCCGATTTTCATTTTAAGAAAAATAAAATAAAAAATAGGCATATGAGATCACCTATTGTCCGTGTGTCTGTCTGTGTGTGCGTGTGAGTGTGTGATGGTGTGTGTGTGTGTGTCCCCTAATACATTCTAAACGGCTGGAGCGATTTCAATGAAACACGGCAAGATCATAACACCATTCTGGCTGACCCCGACGGTGCCCTTCAAATTTTATTGTGTCTCACCAATCTAACATGGTGTCTGTGCGAAATATTATCCAGCATTTAGTATCTCCGAAACTATTACTGATATCACCCTCAAACTTTGTACGCTGATAAAGGGAACTACTAGAAGTTCACATATGAGACTTAAAAAAAACTGGTAACTACATAACCAACATGGCGGCCAAGCGAATTTGAGAATTTAAATAGACGTTTCTCGCGATTTAACCATCCAAACGTAATGAAACATGGTACAACAAATGTTTATACACATTGTAATGCACTGGCGTCTAATTTAGTTCAATTGTTTACATAACCTCAAAATGGCGGCTGTGCTAAATATATCCCTGGCATTCAATATCTCCGAAACTATTTATGATATCACCCTGAAATTTAGTACGGTGATAAAGGGCACTACTACAAGTTTACCTACGTAATTCAAAAACTTGTAAAGTACAAAACGGACATGGCGGCCAAGCGAAAATGAAAAATTTTAATAGACTTTTTCGCGATTTAACCATCTGAACGCAGTGAAATGCGATACAGTAAATGATTATACATATTGTAATGCACTGGCATCTAATTTAGTTCAATTGCTTACATAACCTCAAGATGGCGGCTGTACGAAATTGAAAAATTAAGTTAGTAGGGGAGCAAAGAGAATTCTAAGCCACCCGGCGTTGCTCGGGCAGCGCTCATATTAAATAATTTATATCTGGCCAAACCATGGTCAGATTTTAATAAATGAGGTGTCGTTCGACTCTATCCGACGTCCTCTTTGCTATGGACCCTGTATGATATACATATATTTTTAATTTGAAAATTTTTGTTTTCGAAAGAAGGTGATAGTTTGAAAACAAAACATGATAGAATATTGTGCCATGGCTCAAACGAACGGTCTTTATGACCTTTATTTTCTATAATAAAACTTTTTTATTTTTTATGATTTTTTGGAGACACTCGAATTTTTAAAATCTACCATTTTGGAAACTAGGAATTATACAAAAAGTTTGTTTGACATAAATGAAAGGTCCCTACCCCTTCTACCCCCAAAATAAATTTCAAGTCTCTAGGACAAAAATTGTGTTTTGTAGTAGTTTCAATTGGAGTTCTACTTAACCCCCTACTTTCATATAAACTTTGCCGATATCTCCTGAACGCCTGGTCGTATTTTAACGAACGAGGTATTGTTGGCGTTGGAATGACGTTCTCTTGGCTAAACATGTGTGTTGGTATTTTAAAAATGTTTTTTTGAAAATTTTTGTTTTCTGATTGGCGCTATTTTAGAAATGGCGAATTTTAGAAAACTGTTTGTTTGACGTTAATGCAAGGTGGGTATGCCCTTTAGGTGGGTAGCAAGTTTCAAGGGTGTAGGAGGAAATACAATGATAGCCTACTTTCCTACGAGCTTTGCCGATATTTCCCGAACGCACCGTCGGATTTTAAAGAACGAGGTGTTGTTGACGTGGCGATGATATGCCCTTGGCTAAGCATGTGTGTTGGTATTTTTTTTTTTTTTTAATTCTTGGTTTTGGATTTTTGATTATTTTGGAAATGGTGAATGTTTTGAAAAAGTTTGTTTTTGATGAATGGTTGCTATTTATTCTCTCTACCGGCACTATACATTTCAAGTCGCTAGGAGAAAAACTAGGCATGTTGAAGCTTTTTTATTTTTAATTTTTAAATAAAGCGTGTTGACAGAGAGCCGGTAGCGCTGGGCGTATTGTACAACGAGGCTATGACTGGCCATGGTGAATACAGGAAATACCTATTTCGAGGGGGCGATGTATGGCCAATCGAGGGGTCGCTTTCCGATATTTTCCTATGACGAATGAATGAAGGTGAATATTTTCGAAAATCCCTCATGGTGATCTTTAAAACAGGTTAGTAAACACTGACCAGTAACCAGATAAAATTCATAATAGTATCAGCCGAATAAAAATAGTCGACAACAACAGAACTTGTCTTTTCTATGTCTGACTGGCAGCCAGAATGGGAAAACAGAATATCTGCTCGAGAGGCCAGCTTGGAGCCTGACTAGTCGGCTAATAGAATGGAATGTGGTTGAGAGCTGATAACATTGGTGTCATATGATAACATGTTGGAACAATGTGGCAATTCTGTAAAAAAGTGATAACGGCTACCCAGGCTAGCAGACAGCGGTGGGCAGGGCCCCGCAGAGTGGGTGAAGGGAAAGAAGGGAAACCTCTACACAACAGGATATCACGTGACCACTGCAGAGTGGTGAGGGGGCGGGGCCAGAGAGCCGGAGGAGAGGTGAGGGGAGGAGTGGGAGAACCCATGACAGCCAATAGCTGAACGAGTTGTATGTCATTATCGAGTGAAGGAGTGAGACGTGGGTGTGGAGAGAGAAAGAGAAAGAGAAACATTTAAGGACAAGCAAGAAGCGTGGAGCGCCGTACACAGAGCTCTCGTACAACACGATTCAATAAATAAGAAAGTACGCACGTTCACACAACATGTAATTTATTGATCCAAGAATTAAACGTTGAGTTAAATCCTAACCATTTGACATATAGTTTATTTCCTTTTGTTTCAACACTTTTTCCACAATAATGTTTCGGAAATGCTGTTTTCTGAAGTTCATGGAGATAAAATCTACCTTTTATGGGTTGATGGTTGAGGTCCTCGAGTAAATAGGTGACTGGACTGTCCGGGATGACTTGACGAATTCGAAAGAGTTCAGTCCCCCACTGAGGCGTGTAGCCCTTATTGAAGGCAGACTTAAATTTGCTCACACGAACAAAATCCCCAATTTACAGTCGGTGACGTTTAGGGTCTGCTGTTTTTATGGGGTTAAACAGTTTATCCAGTCGCTGAATATTTTTGGTCACGAGGCGTGGCTTGGTCCCAATGGTTCTATATTTGGTGTCATTGCAACGTGACAGTAGCTCAGGTAACATGTCCAACCTGCGATAACTGCCCTGAGCGGTAAACGCTTTCCACATATGGGTTTTCAATGTTCGGTTAAACCGCTCGACCACGCTGGCTTTGAGATTGCTGTACGTAGTGTAATGGTAAATATCCTTAGATTTGAGAAAACTGGAGATATCCTTGTTGAAAAATTATTTCCCCTGGTCGGTTTGTAGCAACTGAGGTTGACGTTTAGAGTGTTGAATAATATGTTGAAAGACCTTAGTGACCAGTGGACCAGACTTGCAACGCACAGGTTCAACAAAGGCCATTTTGGAATAGACATCAATGACAGTCAACATATAGCGTACACCGTCGTTAACACCAGCATAGGGTATCATTTAGACCAGGTCTGCTTGCCAAAGTTCATCCACACCTCGTGAAATCACCTTGAGTCGCGGATAGTGACGCCTAGCTGGGCGATGCAACTCATGAGCAATACCCATTTTAATGGGTGAGGGCTTAAACAATAATTTTGGCTTTTCGAAGTTCTTGTTCAATTTCTTGTATTTCCCGATCGTGACCGGTATGGCCAGCTTGACGTGAAGCATGCAACAACTGTAGCCGCTGGACGAGTTTATTGGGATTGTGCAAGTAGGTAACATCCACAAGGGGTTTTAATGGTTTTAATGTCACTCCCGAAGCGGACACTTTACGACGAGTACTTTGACTGGTGGGAAACATCTTGGCAATGATGGTTTTATACTTTTGAGATATATTGGCATTCACTTGTTGAGCTGGATCATACTGACTTTTGTGGGCATGGGTTTCCAATAAAATGGATTTATATTTGCCAAGGTCCTCGGACGTATAATCATGGAATGAGGGTGTTCGAGAAAAGAGCAGCTTTAACAGTCCTGGCGTCAATTTATAGTTGATGTTCATAATGACAGCTTTAGTACGAGCAAATTTAATGGATGAATCCCTAATTTTAAAACAATCATCCTCATACCGAACACCATACGTGGTATCTGTGTTCCCAATAAACAGATCAATGAGATAGGGTTCTAGTGTTGATCCATAATATTTTATTAAAATGTTTTTCCGTTGAGCTTTATTTTGAGGGGTGGCCAAGACTTGTGAAAACGGAGACGATTTGGAAGGGCAAGGTGTTTCGACCATGGCCAAGGATTTCTTTTTTCTCAAAAACTCTGCAAGGGGTGCGGTCTTTTTTTAAGGCGTAAACACTTGTTCCTCGTCATTCTCAACTTCGCTAACACTAGTCAAATCTTCCTGTTCCTCTTCCTCTTCCTCTTCGTCAGGGTCCTCGTGCAGCGTCTGGGTGGCTTGTGAAACGGTGGCTAGCGTTTCAGATGGCTTGAAAGAGGGTTTCAACATGGCTCTTAGCGGAGGTGCTAAATGATGTTGAATAAACAAAGCATGATCTGCACGTGATCGTTTCAATTGACGAAACTTCTGGTGAATAGTATTTTTTGGCTCTAATAATATGCCTTTTCAATTGACTCTCCGCTAACGCCATGGTGTCTTGACAAATGACTTGAGAGGGAATGAGACAGGGTCTTAAATAGCAATAAAATTATCAAACCCTAAGCGGTATCGTCCTTGATTTAGTTCACTTTGTTTGTCAATCACTAAACAGGCATGACGTTGAGTGTTCCAGCACTTGCCACACAATTCAGTAAACATTTGAAAGGTCATATCCGGATTCACATGTTCATTATAAATGTGACGACTGTTCCTCTCGTCCTGGCGAAATAAAATAATGACATTGACATTGTCACGAATCAACTGTTTGGACATTTTAGAATACGTTTGTTCAAGATAAAAGCAATCGATATGTTTGTGTCGACCCATGCTGAAATAGCTTTGAATAATGCCTTGACGTTCAGTGGATACATCATCGAAAATCATGAGTGAATCAGGCTTTACCTCATCCAGTGAAATAACATTTTCTTGAGTGGAAAATGTGAAATAACCCATATTCTCTTTTTGTAATCCAGACATGACTTGATCCAGAAACACGTAGAGGGGTTGGTAGAGAGATTTTGCAAAAATATAAATATTTTGAAAACTCAGACCATTGGGCGCTGTGATGAGTGTTAGCAAAAGATTGGTCTTTCCACAGACGGAAGGTCCCACAATGATGCAGCGAATGGAAGATGGAAACAGTGAACCATGGCGTTGTTCACGTGATGTGGGACAGAGATGGGAAACCATGTCCCCCGCGGGGAATGACCCTTGCTGCTTCATAATCTTCTTATCAACTAAGGCTTAGACAGGCTAGCAGGCTGTCTATATACAGGACACCGAGCCTTGTCATAGAAACAGTAGACTCGTACTACAGGTTGACGATGGATGTCTTTGGACGTGCTTTAATGGCCAAAGCTAGGTCTGTTCCCTTACATGATCCTAAACATGAAACAGATCCCGCTAATAAACACTATGTGGATAGGTCAGTAGTGCCACGCACTAAACAGGGAGATTATGACTTTAAGGGAAAGCGGTTAACCCATGTAAAACATCCTCAAGTGTCTACAGATGTTACTACAAAAAAGGATGTGGATAACAAAGTGTATGAGTTGTATGACAAAGTGCCTCAGCTTACAATGAATGGCTATAGCGCTAATCACCATAGGATTATTCTCGTGAAAGACCCACAAGACGAAGACGATGTCTGTACCAAGCGTTACGTGACCTATGAAATGAAAAGGCTTTATAAATTTAACCCATCTGTATTTTTAGTGTATCTGACAAATGAGAAACCTGTGAATGAGAGAAACCATTTACCGCTAATCCATGACCAGCACTTGACCTATGTGTTTGCTTCGGGTTTAAGCCGCTATCGACTACACTATGATGGAACCATTCACATCAAATATGCCATACCTGATGAGAACCATTTACAAATACAGACAAACGATCATAGGATGTTGGTCCATAACCATAAAATGGTCAATGCAGGAGACGAATTATCCTTTCATCTCATGTTGACATGGGATGAAAAGCAAGCGGGAAAAACCATAAACGATTGCCCAATTTATGTGGAATTGGAATATACAGCCATGAAATAACTTTCTTGTGAAAGATTGTTGGTGATTATCAATATGGTGAAACAAAGGTATGTGGTGAGAAAGACTAAAAAGACTAATAATAAGACTCTGTCCTTGGCAAAGCCTGGGCTCAAGACATTCGTGGACAAGCCCACGCGAAAGAAAAAAATTAAAAATAATGTGTTGACCTTAGAAAAGTGCTTCGAGCAGCACAGAGACGTGTTATTCCAAAACGTCAGCGACAGGGTTAAAAACAAGGGCGAGTGATTCCCGTCCCCAAACGAGCGGGAATTTTACCTGCATTATTTGCCGGTTTGGCTGCTCTGGGTTTACTTTTGGGCGGTGCCAGTGCAGTGGCGAAAACCATTAAAGCTGCGCAGCAGGGCAAGCAACAATTCAAAGAAAGTCAGCGACATAATGAAACGATGGAAGCGAATGCTATGGGGGCTAGAAATGGAAATTTAAAGCCAGCCTTTTATCAACAATGATTTGGGATTTCACCATTTCGAAATATTTAAAAAAAATTACCTCTGCCATAGCAAGACATGCCTTGACGCATGAACAAGTGGAAAGCTATGCTAAACAACTAAAGCTTTCTCATTTTCGAGGTGTGTTTATGCAAAACCAATTACGCCCACGACCCTGGAAACAGGAATGTGCTGTTGTCAATTTGGATAATCACCTAGGACCAGGAACGCATTATGTAGCTTATGTCAAAGAGGGATCTACCGTATGGTACTTTGACAGTTTTGGGAATTTGCTCCCGCCCATGGAACTAGTGACGTATTTTGGAAACAGGATCAAGATATATTATAATGTGAAACGTGAGCAAACGTTTAACAGCCAACAGTGTGGACGTTTGTGTTTATTTTTATATATAAGACGCAGCATAAGCAAACACGCCAACAGTATGTCGGCAGAAAGTAAAACGTTTACACTGCATGGACGAGGACCTGAAATCAGCCTAGACTTTTACCGACCTATCGAATTGAGTGAAAGACCTTATGGTTTGGGACTTGTTTCTCTTGAAACGTACAATCGAATATACAACAAACGTGAAAATGTAAACAACAAGTTTTACTATGATGATTCTGTGCTCACCCTGAACTCTGGTGGATACACGATCGATGACATTTATGAACTCATTTATGTGGTATTGATCAATGAAAATGGTTTTAAGTCATTTATCGATGGAACGCGCAAGTTTGAACTTGTAGGAAATGCCAACACTCATCGCTGCAGTATTTTCTCCACATTCAAAATTGACTTTAAAACACGCCCCGATTCCATTGGTCCATTACTAGGATTTAAACCACGCGTGTTGGAGCCCAACAAGAAACATGAATCGGATCATGAAGTGAAATTCATTAAGGACCATCATGTGTCGGTAACGTGTAATATTATTAGCCAAGTGTACCCTAATCAAGAACCATCGCATGCGCTTTATGACTTTATTGTAACATCGCCCAATGGCTATATTATTCGTGAAAACCCTCCAGTGGTGCTTTTTCATTTTGTGGCTGTAAATGGTATTAGTAATATAACATTAAGACGGATCTAGAGAGAGCAACAACTCATTGATCTAGATTCTACCACACCAGTGACTTACAAGTTGGTGCTAAAGCCACTATGAAGTTTGTGTATAAAACAACAACACCGTCTAGGAATGGTGTTAGTTGTTTGCCACGTGAATACACGTTAACATCTAAGGACAAGCAGATTTTACAGCATTAGGGTTACCACGTCAACACCCATAATGAATTCTATCCTAGAGATAGCGAACCACATCGAGGAGGAACCAGGGGTGGTAAGAATTGATCTCCATTCCTATCAAGCTCAAACACCTGGACTCAATAACAATGATGAAATTCAATTTGTTATCAACAACCAAGATATTTACACACTTCCACATGAAAGTGTCATTCAGATCGAAGGTCGGCTCACCAAAGCCGATGGCTCTACACCCACCACATCCAAGTTGGCCAACCATGGTTTGGCCTTTCTGTTTTCTGAAGTACGTTATGTCATTAACGATATCGTGGTGGATAGCACTCGAAATGTGGGTATTTCCAGTGTCATGAAACTATATCCATCTTACAGTGAGGAAGAAGGTAAAACACTTTGCATGACAGGTTGGTGCCCTGACTCGACCAATGACTGGATGGTACACACCGATGGGACCATTACTGGATATTTACCTCTTAAACTGGTTTTAGGCTTTGCCGAAGATCACCATCGCATTGTGGTCAACGTAAGGCAAGTGCTTTATCTGGTGAGAGACATGAGTGGTAATAATGCACTCAAGGGAGCTGACAATGCTCCCATATATTCAAAAATTTAACTACAACGCTTGCTATGTAAAGTGCCCCATGTGACCCTTGACGATAGCAAAAAACTGGACATACTCAAAATGGTAAAGAGAGATAAGCCTCTACCCATGGAATTTAGAAGCTGGGCACTCCATGAGTACCCGCTATTGCCCACTACCAACACACAGAGTTGGTCTGTAAAAACAGCTCGCTATACACAAAGACCTCTCTACATTATCGTGGGTTTTCAAACGAATCGCAAGTATCAACAAACCAAAGATGCAATTTGATCACCTGCAATTGAGAAATGCTGTGTTTCCCTATGAAGGACTGGATTTGGATTTTTCAAAAAATAAGTTTGTCCCCCTGTACGACTTGTTTTCTAAATTTCGATGGTCGTATTATCAAAAAGAGAACGGCCCCATGCTGCTACCCCAAGGGCGCCACTGATTGTCTTTGACTGTTCTTACCCAGAAGAGTCTGTCAACCCATCCAATATTGACATTCGACTAGATTTTGAAACTCATGACAATGTACCAGCCAATACGACAGCCTACTGTTTGATTATTCATCACAAACAGGTCAACTATTATCCACTGTCCAACCAAGTGACGAGTGTATAAATAACAGGTCAACCCAAGTCAAGCCGCTCAGTCATGTCTTGCTTTAAAGCATCAAGGGAAGTCACATCCATGAATTTAAACTCTGAGGAACAACGTTTCAAGACTTTTGCAACATGGCCAGTGCCTTTCATAAACCCTCAAGCCTTGGCGGCCGCTGGATTCTACTATGTAAAAACAAGAGATGAAGTGAAATGTGCCTTTTGTCCCATCATCATAGACCAATGGCAAGACAGTGATGAACCCATGCAGGAATATCAGCGCTGGTCACCTGCCTGCCCCTACCCGTGCAGAATGGAGGTGGGAAATATACCCTGTCATTCAAGCTATCCCTCACTCTTGCCTCTGAGAGATGAAAAAAAAAAACAAGTTACGATACGTTTTGGACTGTATGGTGTCAACGGTGCTTGGCGATCAGCTCACCGTCAAAAACGCCTAGTTTAGAGACATTGGGACATCATCGGTGTTATGGACGTTACAAACACAAGAGACTATATTGTTGTATCAGTTGGTATCGTCCTTATCCCAAAATGAAAAAAAGCCTGTAAGATGTGTTATGATAATAAAATGATGTAATTCTTAAATTCTTATTTTTTCATGTCCCCCTGTCCTACCCTAACCTTAATTTTTTTCAAACTAGCATGGCAGGTAAGTCCATGTCATGACCACACCTTAGTGGCCAATGGTTAGTCAGTCGTCAGTTGAACTTGGTCCAGGCAAGCGGCAACATGTTGCGCACACTCATTGTGGATTGCCAAGGGTTCAAAATTGGTGACAACAAATTTATATTTAAACAAGTGGCCATTATCGATTGTACCACGTTTTGGATATCGCAAGCTACGCATTTGCTATTTAAACCGCCCCATGCTTTTGATTTGTTGTGTAAAAAAATCGTAAACAAACCCAGTGGATTGAAAATCATAAGAAACTAGACTGGAATCAAGGAACCATTTCCTATAAATATTTGGACGTGGCCATGAAAGCACACTTGTCCTCGGCAAATGTGGTATTCGTGAAAGGTAATGAAAAACGTGAATGGTTGCAACAATTTTTGGCGTCTTACTGTCAATGTATCGACCTCATGGACCTGGGCTGCCCCTCCCTGCAAACGCTGATGGATACTTGTTCCTGTGGCAACATTACCCATACAGCCCTAGAGCATGCGTGGCATCTCTTTCATTGGGTAACCACCCATGCCTGCTGGGAGTTGTTGAACAAAATTATAAATCAAGATTTACCTGTGAATGACGCCAGTGAGATTTCTACAAGCGACGTGTAAACATCTACAACACGTGGTACCATGGAGAAAGGTAATGCTACGGACAAAGCCATCGGAAAGTTCTTTGTATGCAAAAAGAAACTAGACAGTTTTACCAAAGAATAGCTCTTGGCGCTGCCCAAGTCGTTCATATATTATGTGGCCGCCAACGCGGTGAAAGAAATCTGGCAACATGTACCAAAATCATGGACTTAAGACCCTGTGTTGAGTGAATTGCAACCCTGTACGGATTACGATCACCATAAGCAAGTGGCCTAGGCAAAAATACCCTCTATGCGTCAGTGCGCGACTTGTCAGCTAGTGAAACTGTATCACGGTCATAAAATTCCGTGTAAAGACTTTGTTGAATCATTCCACGGGTGTCATGGCGAGAAAAAGCAACAACAACAAAAACACAAACATCGTCCACAGAGGAGGAGGAAGACCAAACCTTTTCACCATCGATGGAAAAGGATATGCCAGACCTGTACTGGCAGTGGCGTCATTGACAAAGTGATTCAATACTTACCGTTCGAAATCCATCTTCAAGGTTGTCGTTTTTGTGGCCCTAGAACTCATCTTGAAAAACGTTTGCAGCGTGGTGATGTACCCATTAATCTTTTGGATCAAGCATGCAAAGAACATGACCTATCTTAACACCATAGTCATCCTGGTTTAAGACATGTGGCAGATAAATTGTTATTGAAAAGAGCTAAACAACGTTTCACCTCCTGTGATGCCTCAGTGGGTGAAAGGATGGCAGCCCTGATTGTCATGTGTGCTATGAAAGGAATGTTGATGATGCATGGACATAAACATTGAGGAATGGAGGAGTGAGGAATTGAGACTTGTTTGTATTCTATTTTTCTTTTGTCAATTTACTATGACTATGAAATAAAAACAAAGGTTTACCAGAGCATGATGCTTTTAATTTTTTTTTGAAATCATGATATTGATGGGCTGATTTTTCATTTTACACATTTCACACATGCTGAATTCACACATTGCCATTTGTCAATTTGCAATTCAAAGTTTAAAAAAAAGTTCGTTTCAAGTTTTGCGTTTTTGATGATATGGATTTTCCATTTTGCTGATGACACTTTTTAAACAATGTCCGTTTGAAGTTTTTGAATTTTCATATTTCACACATGTCCATTTCCAGTTTTTTTAAATGTCCGTTTTAGGTTTTGCTGTTTTTGGTGATATCGAAACATGGTTTTCCCATTTTGCTGTTTTCCCATTTTTCCATTTGGTGTATGTTGAAAGTTGAGATTTGACAATGATATTGATGCAAGTGCTTCACCATAGCGATGCTGCAATGTGTTTATGGGTGTTTGGAGAAACGTCGAGGTCTACGACTACTGCAGGAAAGACTGTTTTCCAAAAATAATGTCTATTGACTGCCACTTTTCAAAGAAAACAAAACTATTGAAAACAAAATGAGTATATAAGTGACCATTTCCCCCTCCCCACCCACCCACCCTACACCACTGTGTTTGCTCTGGTCATACATATACACCAGCTTTCTCTCTACTCATACATTCACACCTGTCTTTGGGAACAAACACAACCACTTTATTTATTCCCAAAAGCACATTCTCGACATGCACACTCATCCCAAAATAACTTTTCATTGTAAATTTAATATTTTACCATTACAAAAAAAAATTAAAGTAACTAAAAAACTATTACTCATTAAATATTTACACTAAATAAACATCTTTGTACAGCTTAAAAGAATCAAACTATTCACCAATCAAAAATTTAAAAAAAAATAAGGTTGCATAGAACTTTTCAAAGAGCAAAAGGTCCAAGTGGGTTGCCACTATTTTACAAAATTTACTATTTACAATGACAAAAACCAATATTTACAAAATACTAAATCTACAAGTTACATAAAGCTATGTCCTTAAACGATTAAACAGTGAAATCACACCTCCTCCTCCTTGCGATCATAACCCCAGGGTAGGCTAGTGAGCAGGTCATAAGCCCACACACGTTTGTTATCCATGGTGGCGAGGGTGTGTTTTCTCTGTTCCACAAGATACAAATGATTGTTGCTGGATTGTATCCTGCACTGTGTATGAGACATAGCTTTGCCAGTGTGTAAAACCACTAAGTAATCGTCTACACGTAGCGATTTTACCACTGCCCTACCTACACCTTTTGCTCTTTTGGCTTCCTTACAGTCTAGTGTGCGGTAAGCATACATTTTTGAGGCCAAACCTACGAATTCCGGAATAATGGAATCACCGCATTCATCTTTTAAAACGCCCATTACCTTCTTGTTTTTTATGGGCAGCTGAAACATGTTGTCAGCGCTATAGGAAGAAGTGTCGAACCAGTCACTATGTTGTCTCATAACGTCATAGGGGTTGCAGTGGCGAATGTGGTATATGAATGAGTCCGTATCCATATACAAAAGAGAGACATTCTCAAAATGGCGTTTGACAAACTCATAGTGGAATCGATACATGACTGATTTGGAAAAGTCAAAAATGACTTTGCCCAAGTAAATGGGTTTATCCATGGTCACGCTGGTCTTACTCAATTCAATAGTAGCCACATCCTCATCAATAATGTTGATCGATTAAAAATTTGGCTTGGCAATGTACCGCCGGGCACCCCAACGCCCCTCCAAGACATTGACCAATTTAATGTCACGGTATTTGCGGACATTCTCCATGGACTTGCCTTAAATGCAGTTGTTCATTAATTTAAAAAAGATAATTTCAAACTGCAGTGTTGTCATTTTTCGGTGCTCTGTTGTGAGTTGCATGTATGGCTCAAGCCATGCTTTTTGAGCAAAAGAAATACCCCTGTGGATTTTCTTCAACACCAAGCCTTGGGCGAGGCATTGCACCAACATTTGGATATGTAGCACATACTGATTTTTGTTGTTAAATGTGCTCTTGAGTTTTTCAATTTTCACTTTATTGTCAGGGGGAACCATTTGCTCAAGGCAGAATGGGAAATCGGCATGTTCATCATACAAGAATGAGGGATATTCCATATCCACTTCTAGCACATATCCACAGCCTGTTTCTTGGCTAGCCATGTTCACATCAAATTCTAACACTTGTTTGTCTGTCAGCCAAGCAAACTTCCCATGGGGCAAAGGCTGACTCATGGCGTAACCATTCAAATTATTCACGTCATAGTACATTAAGTACGATTCTGGTTTATCTGGTGAATAATCAGGTATGTAGACATTGTTCGCTTCGGCATGGGTTGGTTAAGCGACACATAGCCGCCACGAATGCCCTTTCCAAAAAATAGAACCATGTCTACATCAGTGAGTATATCCAATTCTACTTGAGTGTATTTCAAAGCGGCATCAAACGAGAGCCCAGGACTCGTATAATAGTGAGCCGGGTCAAGACCGTAAATGTGTTGACACAACTCACGGAATTTCTGAAACACATCGGTGAGCAGCAATACATCCAGTTTTAGGTAATGCAAAGCATATTCACATAGCGTCTTCATGCCAAACACTCGCCAACCTTGACATGCATGTGCATAGTCTTCATCGGAAACGGTACTGCGTGTTAGTTTTGAGTAAAATTTCTCTTGTGGTGGGAGTTTTCTTTGCTTTAACACGTCCCAGCTGTTGCAGAAATCATACGAGAATATACCTATCCGAATGCACAATTGAAATTGCTCAGGATCATTAAAATGGATTCTAGTATTTTTTAATTCCTCCTCATTCAAGCCATTCACAAGGCTGTCTAGCGAGGATGCCATAAACTTAAAGGAATCCAAAATTGAATGCTAAAGTCGCCCAACCACCATGTCAGTGCTGTAAAACGCTCATGGTTTTGGGGAATAATGGTAAACGAGCCCTTGTTGATATGACCCAATTCACGAATCAAAAACTGAATGTCATAATTCGCCAGATTGTGGAAAAAGACAGTGATGAAACGAGTAGCTGGAAAGTTTAAATTGCATTTGCTGTGTGCAGCTCCACGAATCTCCCCCCGTAAAGTGCGAGTGATCACGAATGGTGTCTTCAGCACTGATCAGTGGCTTTTCGCAAATATGGCATGTCGTGGCATGCTCATACCGCTGCTGCTGTTCTGGAGATAGGCTCATGGGTACTGGGTGGTCCAGTAATTCCTGTACATCATGAGCCAACTTGACAAGTTCATCCAAGAACCATTTGGCACCATCTGGCCCCTCACGGTATTTATAAACGGATTGCGTGGGGGTCATAGGCACACACCACATTAAATCCTATGGCAAAGGGTTCATGTTTTTGAATGGGTGTGGTTGAGCTGATGGTGGGATCTGGTTCACATCCCGCCATGGGTGTAGTGAGAGCTTCGAAATCTGCATATACCACTTAGGGGACAGTGTCACGCCTGTGAATGTCCTTAAACTTTAACACAGCCTTGTCCCCTTGTGGCAATATTAATCTCACCGCTTCCTGAGTAACACAATCTAGCCTATGACGTTCCAAAAGCGTAAGATTGGTAAAATATTGCAGACAACGATCACAAATAAGTTTTGCACACTTTTCCTTAGACATTTGACTGCTTAGCAATCTACTCAGGCTTTTAATCAGACAATAGTGATTCACCTCTCCGTAAGACAGATATAAAAGATGAATGTGTTGTCGTTTCGGTTCTTTGGTAGCATAAAGAGGGCCCACAATCTCATCAACATCAAGGCCATAGACCATGAACGAAAAGTCCTGGTTATCTTGTTCAAACCTATGGATCTCGGTTAAGTCCATAGGGAACGATACTCGAGTTAAATTTAAAGTTTGTTTCAATTTATCAAACTTGGCCTTGTACTTTGCTGGTCTCTCACAGTGACGTTGTGCTGGCTGCAAATACGCGGCCACACACCAGAGGAAACATTTATCATCTTTATTTTCAATATTTACCACCGCTCTCCGACAGGCAATCGCTGATGGTATAAAAATGTGTCTAGACCCAGCATTCAACGGATTGAAATGACAAATGTTGATTTGTAGATGATGAATTTTGTCTAAGGCAAGGCCACTCGGTCCTTGTTGCAGTTTATCAAATTTTGATAGCAAGGCATTCACCACATGGCTTTGATACCACTCGTTCAGATTATCGGCTATCAAAAGCTTTTGCATTTTACTGCAAATATAAAATGTCTCTTTATGCTCTACGTCCTTCTTTTTATATATGAAATCACACACGAGTTCTGTATTCACCTTTAAAGCCGTATGCAACCTTTGCGCTGTACAAATTTCAATTTTAAAAATTTCAAAACAAGATTCTAAAAATTCTTTGGGAATCAAACTTTTTCTAACATTGACCACACGACCAGAGCACACACGTGATTTGAAACAAGTGTTTAGGGGTTCCCAAGTTAACGTATCCACAGCAGTAAAAGACATTATTTTGAAAGAACACTCTCACCTGAGTTTTTAGCTGTAGACTGCTGGACAATGGACCCAAACACACACGTTCCTGGTTATCAACAGAGGTCAAGCGTTATCCAACACTGTAAAAAGAAATAAAATAAACCACCATAAGTATATCAATTCCATATAGTTTATGCATTTCATAAACAAAACAAATCAAACAGGTTAAATATATAAAAACAAATCTCACCTTGACGTGTAATGCTTTGCTTTATTCCCGTCTCGTGGGCTATTCTGGTAATGGTTTCCTTTTCTAGATGTCTGTCTTTCCCTCTTTTTCAATCTCTTTCCCACATACACACAACAGGTAGGCTATACACGTTATCTACAATCAAATAAATAAAAAAATATTTTTAACTTTAATAATCAATAAGCATGTATATATATATATATATATATATATAAATCAATTAATATATAAATGAATAAATATATAAATAAATACATACGCCACAACAAGGTTAAGTATTTTCCACCAACACCAAAACTGTTAAACAAGACCATGTGTTTCACGCAACGCAGTGTGTTCAAAGGTAGTCACCTAAGTGAGAGTGGAAATGATAACGACATGTCTTTTTGTATGTTACGTTGCATGTATAATCATTTTTCCCACGCTTTGAATATTCTGTTATCATGCACGTGGACAGCCAACGCCCGAGGTGAACACCTGTGCCGGGTCAAATTTCACATGAACTTGCATTTTGTCACGTACGAAGCAAGACAGGATGTAACTTGTTTAATGTACATGTGGTTTCACACATGTTCACATGCATTTCGTACTCCCCTGCAACCACGATTGTCAGATTATTTCACCTTCAAGCGTCTTTGTCATTTTCCATTGCACCTGTTGTCAAGTCTGATCAGCGCATTCCAATAAGCTCAAATGACATTCACCTCCTGCTCGTCTGCTCCTCTGCAAGTTTGTTTTCTGTACTCGCTTCGACCAACATAGAACCAAGTTCTCATCTCCGTTTACACGTTAAAGATCATCTTCGGGGGTAAAATATCGGAAAAAACACACCCTCGCTCTGTCATAAACCGACCTGCCGAATTAGCGATTGTTCTCTTAAGCATGGTCATTGTGGTTAGCGACAGGTTCGTTGAAACACACACACCCAGCAGTATCGTCTCTCTCAACCACCACGCTTCAAGAATATTTTAAACAGGTATCGGTAAGGAAAATTGTTTTTTCAACAAAAGTCTCGTTAGGCCCTTTGTCAAAATTTCAAACATAGTTTCTAAAAGGGGGTGTGATCCCAAGTCCTAGGACACC
Source organism: Meconema thalassinum (assembly GCA_946902985.2). NCBI lineage: Eukaryota > Metazoa > Arthropoda > Insecta > Orthoptera > Tettigoniidae > Meconema > Meconema thalassinum. Next base: position 263,171,482 of record OX336397.1, on the reverse strand, counting down.
TCAAACACGTCTCTAGCGTTATTGGTTTGCGAGATGGAGCAAAAAGTCTAAAATCACGGTTTTACCTAAACATGGTTTTTCATTCCTGCTCAACACGAACAACCTCGGCAAGAGAACAACGCGACGAAAAAAATGGCACCTCGTACAAGTCTCTAGGCATATAGGTTCGTGAGATATCGGCAAAAATCACAAAAAACACATGTTTACCCCAAAATCGAGTTTCCAAATTTTTAAAAAATATAATGAGTGCTCCATAGCAGAGAGGACGTCACCCCGAGTCCTTCGACCCCTCGTACATGCCTCTAGCATGATTGGTTCGCGAAATATAACAAAAAGTTTAAAATCATGTTTTTACCCCAAATAGAAAACCGTGTTTCCAGCATTTCACCTTTTCAACACCTACATTCCCGTAAAGAGCGCATCGAGACGGAAAAACGAATCCATGCACGCCCTCCTAGCATCACTCCTTCCATTCCAAGGTCACAGGGGCTCACAACTTCCTAAGTGTAGCAGCTTTCCCCTTACCACACTACTGTCATGTTTTATCTTAGAGACTTGAAATTTATTTTGGGGGTAGAGGGCGTAGGGACCTTTCATTTATGTTAAACAAACGTTTTTGTAAACTTCCTAGTTTCCAAAATATAGGATTTTCAAAATTCGAGTGTTTTCAAAGAAACATCAAAAATAAAAAAAGTTTTATTATAGAAAATGAAGGTCATAAAGACCATTCGTTTGAGCCATGGCACAACATTCTATCATGTTTGGTTTTCAAACTATCACCTACTTTCGAAAACAAACATTTTCAAAAAAAATTCAAAAATATAACGTGTGGCCCATAGCAAAGCCCCCGTCATCCCGAGTCCAACGACACCTCATTTGTGAATCTTTGGCCACGGGTTCGGGAGTTATCGGCAATGTTCGCAGGAAAGTAGGCTGTGGGTCTAAACCCCCTTACTCCACTACTCACGTTTTTAATCCCTGTCACTCCATGTGAGATTAGTGCAGGACAAAGCGGTGGCAGACAGGTTTATCTCCGTGTACTCCGGTTTCCCCTGCACTAATTTAATTCCAGCAACACCCTCCACTATCATTTCATTGCATCTGTCATTCATTCAATCATTGCCCCAGGGGAGAGCGACGGGCTTTGGCAGCTGGCACATTTCATGTCCTCGCCGCTATATGGGGGCTTCATTCATTCCATTCCCTGACCCGGTCGGTCGACTGGAAGCAGGCAGTGGATTTTCATGATATTCCAGTAAGTTCGGTGTCTCGTGATTCGCTGCTCACTCAAGCTTATCGGCGGACTGGCTGTCCACTCTCACGGCGCTCATTCGAAAATGTAGCGTGGCGCTTCATTTAAACAGTCCAAACGACATGGCCGGTCCCGGGCGCAGTCCGGTATAGCCTACCTAATGCATTCAGTTGTGTAGACACAATCACGGTATGCTATTGGATGGCGCGAGCGAACGAGTGAATCTGGCTCCTCCCTCATGTTCAGAGTTGTTTTGTGTTTGGTATAACATTGAACGGAAGGGACTGAAAGATGTATTTATCCTTACAAACTTATAACTATCATTGGGTAATTCGTATAGTTTCCGTGATAAAGAAGTTCCAAATTACACATTTAAACCTGTGTATCCTGAAAAATTAAATGTTGTAAATTAATCTATTCAGGGCATGAACATGTCCAAGCAGAACTCTGGTTATAGGATTTATCTTCATTATTAAATTCAGTCACGTCTGTAGAGAGTACTTTAATCATCCCTACATGAACGTCAAAATTCTCATATTTGAATATTTTGCCACGAAGTGCATGAAAGGCAAAACTCGGTGACGATATCAGTAGCAATGTACCGGTACCCGTTAAACAAAACAAATCACCAATGATAACAAGAAGTTCCGTGAAGAACTAAAGAGCCTACTTTTCTTAACATTTAAGGTTCATACCAATCTGTATGGACTTATCAAGAATAAAGACGAAATTAAATTGGCAATATCGAAATTTCTACTTAGTTAGAAATATACCTGGCATAATGTAGCCGAATAGAGAAATACAGTTGGCAGCCTTGGTGACTGAGTATATTTTTGGTTCCATCTCTTAAGGTACAGAATACAACATTTGGTTGAAGTCCAATGGATAGCATGGATGTTACATGCAGATAGATATTGGATCTATCAGCGCTCGTAAAATCATGTTGGCAACAATGTGATGAATATGTTGGTCAGAAATAATCTGAAATATTATGATCACTTGTTGTGCCAATTTTGGGTTAAATCCATTTGTTAGTATAGAAGTTACATGTATTTTAAAATTGGACCTATCTGCAGGCTTAGAGTCATGTTGGCAGCACTGACGTAGATTAGTTTCTCCAAATTAATCTAGAGTGTCAGGTACTATACGACTCCAAATTTTAAAGCCGTTGGCTTACATACTTTCTGATATATTAATATTAGAGTAGAAAATAGATACAGCATTTATTAACAGTTGGCAGCCCTGGTTGCTCGTAAGAATAATCATAGTCATATATGTTATCGTACACATAGCACATACGAAATTTGGTTGTAATCCAATAGATAGTATAGAAGTTACATGTATTTAAAAATTGGTCCTATCCGCAGGTTTAGAATCATGTTGGTAGCACTGACATACATTATTTACTCCAAATTAATCTAGAATGTCAGGTACTATACGTGTGCAAAGTTTAAAGCTGTTGGCTTTCATACTTTCTGATATATTAGTATTTTTATAAAAAAAAAATAGAGAGAGCATTTATTAACAGTTGTCAGCCCTGGTGGCTCTTAAGAATATGCTTAGTCATATCTGATTATGTACACATAGTACATACGAAATTTGGTTGAAATCCAATTGTTAGTATAGAAATAACATGCATTTAAATGTGGGACATATCAGCAGGCGTAGATTCATTTTGGCGACACCGTCATGTATGGCCTCCTGTAAATTAATCTGAAATATTACAAATTTGGGAATAGTTCTCATGCATACCTTCCAAGATATCCAACATGGAGCTCAAATTTCAATTGTAGTTTTTCAGCAGTTGGTAGCACTGACATTATTTTCAAGTATGACACTGAGATGTCCCGGTATAGATCTTTACTCATACCAAATTTGCTTCCGATTGCTGCAGCCATTTAGGAGTTGATAGGGGGGACACAGACAGACAGACAGACAGAAGGACAGACAGACAGACAGACACTCATTTTCCCGGATAAATCTCATAAGTGTACTTTTTCCTAATTTGTGCAAAATGTGAAAAGTAGGCTAAAAATTGCATGATTATGATGGTTGCATTCCTGACGCACACAGATTATCAGTAATATTGTAGTTATTATTATTGGTAGTAGGACTGTACCCATATTGATGAAGAGCACAGGTTGTTTTTCGTGACGGACGAGATTTGAAGGGCGCGCTGAACAAAGCTTGAGACATTTCGTGCAGGTGACAACAGGGGGAGAGTGTGTCGCAATGGCGGAAGAAGGAAGAAATAAGCTAAATGTCGAAACATCGTGGGAATATGCCAAAATATTTCTAGTAATTATGTCGAAGAGATCAAGTAAAACCATTAATGGGATCCGAAGATATTTGCATATGGGCGAATAGCAATGCGCATGGACGATTTTGTACCACGTGGGAATGCAAGGTGCCGTGCAGCAGTGAGGACAGAACACAATAATTCTGGTTCTCGTCCGCGAATGATCTGGTAACAGATTGACTATATCATATCTGGGGGTACCGACCTAAGAGATGAAAACCTAGCCAACGATCAGTGTTTATCAGTGTGGTCATGGACATAAAATCCAATAACCCAAGTTGGACGACGTAGCTGAGCCCAAATCTTTTGTGTATAGGTTTGTGGGGAATAATATTCAAATCTCACAGAATAGAACAGATAATATATACCGTTGAGGTGAGCCCAAACCCTGTGTGTGCAGGTTTGTGGGGAATAATATTCCAATCTCACAGAATAATGGATAATATTTAGCCGTCGAGGTGAGCCCAAACCCTGTGTGCAGGTTTGTGGGGAATAATATTCCAATCTCACGTAGGCAACGTGGAAATTTTTCATAGCATAGTGAATAGCAGTTGTACTTAAGTACATTGGAAAAAAGCTCTAAAGAATGTTAGTGTACCACTCCAGATCTATGAAAGACGTAAGCAAGTTACGGCAAAATTTGAATAAACGGAGTGAATGTATTTCGAATACAGACGTGCACTGTCGAAATAGGTATTTTGCGGTAGCAAAAGCTAAGAGTGTTAAGTGAAACTCGAACAATAACATTATGGTGCCAGATCAGCATTATAATAATAAAACAATGAATCCAACCGTCATTATGTGTTGTTAAACGCGACGAAGGTGAGTTGTGGGAAGTTGTTTGGGAACATTTCTACGATGATGAGGGCCAAACATGTTCGATGCCACATGAACATGTGTTCTCAGCCATGTATACTTGGAGACGTGCGATAGCAATTGGGGTTCAACAGAAGAAGAAGCCTCGCTACAAGATCATCAAAATGGTAGCGTCATCTTTACTAATAAGTAGCTAGTGTAACGATTCACAATATCGACTATTGTATACTCTCAACCACTTAGGATACTAGGAATTTGAATTAATTTTAGGAAGCCAGAGGCATATTTTTGGATTTTTCTGAGGTACGTTAATTTGGAGCCTTTTGATGAAGAACTTCTTTTGGAATCCAACATCACAGGCATATTCATCATATCGGACGGATATGTAGATGGTATTAGAGCCATTTTATGCCAAATAATTTTCTTGGTGTTGGAGATATTTAAATTTAAAAAAATGAAAATCCACAGCCTGCTTCCAGTCGAACGACCGGGTCGGGGATGGAATGAATGAAGCCCTCATCTAGCGGCGAGGATATGAACTGTGCCTGCTACCTAAACCTGTCGCACTCCTCTGAAGCAATGATTAAATAAATGACAGATGAAATGAAATGATAGTGGAGAGTGTTGACAGGGAAAACCGGAGTAACCGGAGAAAATCCTGTGTGTCTCCGTTTTGTCCAGCACAGATCTCACATGGAGTGACCGGGATTTGGATTTGAACCACGGACCCAGTGGTGAGAGGCCGGCGTGCTGCCGCCTAAGCCACGGAGGCTCGGAGATATTTAAATAATAAATGTAAATGGTTTCGATTAAATGAAAATGTCATATTTTGACATGACAGTTTGTGATTTTCATGATTAATTAGGATTGTCTAGGATGGAGTCAGACATCCATTGCAAAATGGATTAACATAATTTAGGAGAAATAATCAGATGTTCTGTGATTCAAAGTCCTAATGTAAATAAATATGATCGGATATGGAAACAGACATTGTGATATAACATTGTAAAATGGAGCATAATACAGTAGTTAGATATGCAAATGCATTACGACTGATAGTCGGATTAATTAAATAATTATCACTGACAAGATAGTTGGAAATTGTTCCGGTAATAAAAATATTAATAATAATTCCTGGTGATAAATAATTGAAAACAGGATTTTAATTCAGAACCTCGGAACATTTGAATAAGGTGAAATGGTGGATGAATGTTTTTCATGAAATAATAATAAATATGGGAACGGAATGTTGTTTGAGGAAATACTGCATGAGGCAGAGAAGACACTCAGTAGAATTACAGCTATATAATGGGCCTGGTTAAATAAAATAAAATAAAAGTATTCAGATGGGGTTGTATGCGTGTAACATAGTCCCATATGGGGGTGTTGTAATAAGCCAATAAGTCCAGCCAGTGTAGCTGAGTGGTCATTATTGAAATAATAATTGATCAATAATAGGTAAAAATATTTAAATACGAGTTTTGAGGGTTGGATTGTTTTCCCATACTCATGTAAAAAAAGGGTGAGGACAGTGAAGTCCTTCCTATAGAAAACCAGTCATGCCTATCATCAGTAAAATCTATACTCTAATATCGCAGCGTAATTATCAACATTTAAGTAACCACTTTAAGAGTGAGTTAGTATCTCATGGCCGAGAATAACAACTAGCCGTGTCCTGATTGAAATAATTGGATAATGTGATGCATTTATATTCCAGAACTCTACTCTTTTGGGAAACCTGGATATATTAAATGGTTTCTGATCAGTAAATCTTTGAAAATCCAACTTTATTTTTATTTAAGCGAAAATTCCCCTACAGGAGAGCGATTAAACTTGGATCACATGGTGTCATTTGGAGGCGTGTCTCCTCCGCTCCTCCCAAAATCTCTTCATTCTCCCGGAATGTTCCCGCTTCCTCTCATCCGTCCACTTATTTCCAGATTGTCGTAATGATCTTGGTTCGAACTTAACATTCTTATTTTCGTCTGGCACTCAGTTCGGTCTTCGAAATTTTGTATACTGATAATTTGTAAGTCTCTTTGTACCTCTTTAAGCCCATCTGTGCCGCATTTGCTCTGTGTTATGATACTGAGTAGTTTCTTGGGCAATCTGGAGGTGGCCATCCTGTGGATGTGAGTGAAAAATTTGGCTCTGCGTTTTCTAATTTCGTCTGTTATCGTAATGGTGTTTTGATAGAGTTCAGTACTAGGTCTCTTCATCCAAGTGCCGTTTCTGTTGATTGCTCCGTAGATCTTCCGGAGAATTTTTCGTTCCTGCTTTTCCAGTTCCCTAATCTTGGAATGACCATCGATAGGTAGTATTGTTTCAGCCGCATATGTTGCTTCTGGAAGAATAACTGTTTTGTAATGTCGTAATTTGGCGTTTGTCGAAATGCATTTCTTGTTGTAATGGGCCCACTTTAGCCTGTAGGCCTTCTGGAGCTTAGTGATTCTGTCTTCATTGGCGGTTCGATTAAGTTCTGAGGGCTGTATAATTTCGCCAAGGTATTTAAAACTGCAGACTTGTGCGATTTTACCGTATTTGGTGTTTAAAGGGGATTTATTTTCTGGCCTTGTCTCCATATATTTGGTCTTGACGTAAGATATATGTAATCCGATCTTTTGTGCAATCTCATGGATCTTTTCCACTGCGTAAGTCGCTTCCGATCTGTTGTCTGCGACAATTGCAATATCGTCCGCGAAAGCGAGACATTTGACTTTAGTTCTGTTCTCTTTTTTAATACCGATTTGAATACCCTTTACAAGAGATTACCATTCCCTAATTATCCTCTCCAGAAACATATTGAAGAGGATTGGGGATAGTCCATCCCCCTGCCGGACTCCCGTCTTGATTTCGAAGGGCTCTGATATTTCGCCCATGAATTTCACTTTGGATATTGTTCCTGTAACTGTCTGTTCTATGATTTTGCGTGTCTTACGATCGATCCCAAATTCTTCCATGATTTTAAAGAGGGTGTCGCGGTCAACAGAGTCATATGCTTTTCTAAAGTCTATGAATGCAATCACGGTATTTCTACATTTCCTCATTTGTAAGATCGTCTTTAGGCACCAGATCTGTTCAGCACACGATCGCCCTTTTCCGAATCCAGCCTGGTAGTCACCAATGAGTGGATCCATGGAGCTCTAACCTGTTCAGAAGTGCTGTGGAAAGGATTTTATAAGCAACCGGGAGCAGGGAAATTCCTCTATAATTGTTGATGTCCGTCTTGTCGCCCTTTTTGTGCAACAGGTGAATCAAAGCGCATTTCCAGTCATGTGGTAATTGCTCCGTTGTCCAAATATCTGAAATTATGGAATGGAGTTTCCGCGTCAGTGTGGGTTCATTCAGTTTCCAGAGTTCAGCAATGACCCCGTCTTCCCCTGGTGCTTTGTTGTTTTTGAGTTGTCGGATTATCTCCGTAATTTCTTCAATGTCGGGGGCTTGCGAGTCCAAGTGTATGAATACCGGAGGAGAGAAGTCAAGTTTTACTAGAGGTGGTTCACAGTTAAGAAGAGAGTTGAAATATTGGGCTAATAGTTTGCAATTATTTTTGGAGTTAGTTTCCAATGAGCCGTCGTGTCTCTTGAAGCACAGACTGGGTGCTTGGTATCTCCGTAGATTTTCTCTAAATGTCTTGTAGAAATTTCTAGAATTATTTTTGGTGAAATCTTGCTGGATTTCGTGGAGTCTGTTGTTGTCATACCTTCTTTTATCTTTCATATTTATTTTTGAGGCCTGTTTTTGAGTGGTAAGAAAGTTCTCCCAGTTTTCCATTGTTTGGCTACTGTGAATTTTTTTTTCAAGCCATTATGCGATTTTCAACTGCGATGTTTTCTGGAGCGAGGTGGTTGTCCTAGCTTCAGGGCTTCATGAATTCTCCACGTTAGTATTCTCCAGTCTGTTGATTCCTCCTGCTTGCAAAATGATTTCTTCCTTGTGGAGTTTCAGATATTCCGGATCTGGTCTGAAATTTTTTGGTGGGCGTTTTGCTCTTCTATTAGGTTGAAATTTTGTCTTTATTTGGAGAAGATAATGATCTGACTCAAAGACGCCTTTACGAGCCCTGACGTTCAAAATTTCCTTTATGTTTTTCTTGGAGATTGCGACATGGTCAATTTGGTACTCACCCTGCTTAAGACTGGGTGATCTCCATGTGGTCAATTTATGTGCAGGTTTTTGAAATTGGGTCCAAAGTTTCTACAGAAGTCAATTAATCTTTCCCCATTTTTGTTGGTACGTTTGTGTTTAGTATGAGGGCCTGTGGTATTCTTGAATTTCCTTTCTTTCCCTAACTGTGCGTTAAAATCACCTAATAAAATTTTCACATGGTGTCTTGGTATGTTATTGGTTGTTTTTTCCAAAGTTTCCCAGAAATTGTCCACGGTTTCAGGATCAGTTTTATTGTGTTGATTTGTGGGGGCGTGAACGTTGATCAGCGTGTAAGCTTTATTAGCTGATTTTACTCATAGTAAAGAGACTCTCTCGGTTGGAGAAGTAAAGTCGATGATCGAATCAAGCACAGAATTGTGTACGGCGAATCCTGTTCCCAAGAGAGGTAAGTTGTCATTAATTTTGATGGCAGGTTTTCCCTTGTAGATTCGGAAATTCCCTGTGTTGAAGTGTTCTTCGTCCGTGAAGCGTGTCTCCTGGAACGCAGTGATTTTTAATCCAAATTTTTCCAATGTGTTGACAAGTTGTTTTAGCTTACACGTCTTAGTGAGGGTGTTAACGTTAAGCGTGCCAACAAAATGTTTACGTCTGGTCTTGAGAGTATGAAGAGTTCTTGAGAAGCTCCGATTCTTCTCCGCATGGTGTCCCTGATCCCCCAGAATCCGATGATCAGGTGGGTCCAGTCCATCGACTGGTGCCTGGGGTAGTGATTCTATGATCGTCTCTTCCATCATGCGCTCAAGTTGAGTTTTGAGTGTTTGTGGTAGTCTCAATTGAGACCACAAGTATACGACTCGATTTTTGAGTTCGAGAAGATTTAAGTACAGCCGCCTCAACTAGAGGAACAGGCGCTGACCACTGGCCGTCGGGTGCCGAACACACGACAGTGGATTTCCTATTTTACGGCTTAGAGCCAACCCTCCTACTTTCTCCGGGGTTGGGACCGGCAACAGAAACTACTGAGCTACTCAATCCACCCAGTAGTTATTGCAGGCGATTTTATTAATAATAAAATATTATTTTCGCCAGGAATAAAATAAGTTAAAATAATTATCAAATTACATGATCCGATAATTGATTGGATAGTCTTGGTGACTTTTAAATAATTTAATTAATGCTCAACATTGTTAATAATTATTTTGGACTGAACAATGAGATAATATTATAATAATAGAAGATGATATCATGAGCAAGTTCAGAGGCTTGAGAATCGTATTGGATGGATAATTAATTGAGTCAAGATAATGATTTCGCATTTATTTGGGAATGTCGTGATTCCGCATAATGATTTTGAAATATTTGTCAAATGGGACGACTTTAAATAATCGAAGAATTTTCATAAATATGGTGTTAAGCAGTGATAAAATTGTAAATGATATCACAACTAACTGAAAATTTTCTGCACATCCGGGTTAACTTGAACAGTTGTCAAAAATACGCTAGGATGATACTGGGATAGAGTAGCAAGTTCCCAAGTGTCAAACAAGTGAATCAATTTCTAAATATTTAAGTGTTAGTTGTAGTCAAGTGGTTGGTTGCACATATAGTTAGATTAGGGTCCCAGGGGGAACGCAGGATGTTGTTTTTTCAGATCTGTTGTTTTTAGTTTTCTCCCTGTGGAAACAGTTTATATGTTGGTTTAGGGTGTGTTGACAGACAAATTAAATTGAGATGTGTTAAGAAACTGGTATCATTCCCAAATTTTTGAATTTCCTTCTATCCTTGAAGGAGTGTGAATTTCGATATCCTTCAAGCTAGCTTTCTTTTGATTTTGCTTTAATTTAACGCCCAGATAGACCCCGAGACGACTTTGAGTCTGGTGCTCAGCGGATTCCGAACTTCATGCTCATGTGGTTGTGGGACTTCGGTCAAACGGTCACAGTACCAATATTATATATTCGCATGCCCTTGTGACGAATTACAAAGCTTAATGAAATAAATACATATTAGTTCAATAACCCAAAGCAAGCCTACATTAAAGAATTAAATATCACAATCATAAAACTATCCAACACACCCTCATTTCCCTTCCCTCCTTGTCATTGTCTGACGAAATGTTTAAACTTTCTTATATATACTGGATGGTCTTTGACAAGCAGTTTCACTCAGTTTAACCTTGCCACCTTCATTACCCGATACTCCCACTAAAACCCTTGAGCGCTAATAACCTACCCCATTTGTTTATTTCCCCCCTAGGGAAGTGCGATTTGGAACATGGAATATAAGATATCGTACCTCCTTAATAAGCAGCGAACTAGAAAGTTAGCTGTCCACCTTGTTGCGTAGTGATTTCCCACTTCTACTCCACGCAAATGCTGGGATAGTACAAGGGTTTAAGTGGCAGTTGGCAAGGAGGGGCGAGGTTAAACTGAGTGAAACGATTGTTGTTGTAGCTTACAGTGGTTTCCCACCTCTACTCCACGCAAATGCTAGGATAGTACAAGGGTTTAAGTGGCAGTTGGCAAGGAGAGGCGAGGTTAAACTGAGTGAAACGATTAATATTGTAGCTTACAGTGGTTTCCAACATCAACTCCACGCAAATGCTGGGATAGTACAACGGTTTAAGTGGCAGTTGGCAAGGAGGGGCGAGGTTAAACAGACTGAAACGGTTAATATTGTAGCTTACAGTGGTTTCCCACCTCTACTCCACGCAAATGCTGGGATAGTACAAGGGTTTAAGTGGTAGTTGGCAAGGAGGGGTAAGGTTAAACTGAGTGAAACGATTAATATTGAAGCTTACAGTGGTTTCCCACCTCTACTTCACGCAAATGCTGGGATAGTACAAGGGTATAAGTGGCAGTTGGCAAGGAGGGGCGAGGTTTAACTGAGTGAAACGATTAATATTGTAGCTTACAGTGGTTTCCCACCTCCACTCCAAGCAAATGCTGGGATAGTACAAAGGTTTAAGTGGCAGTTGGCATGGAGGGGCGAGGATAAACTGGGTGAAACTATTAATATTGTAGCTTACAGTGGTTTCCCACCTCTACTCCACGCAAATGCTGGGATAGTACAAGGGTTTAAGTGGCAGTTGGCAAGGAGGGGCGAGGTTAAACTAAGTGAAACTATTAATATTGTAGCTTACAGTGGTTTCCCACCTCTACTCCACGCAAATGCTGGGATAGTACAACGGTTTAAGTGGCAGTTGGCAAGGAGGGGCGAGGTTAAACTGAGTGAAACGATTAATATTGTAGCTTACAGTGGTTACCCACCTCTACTCCACACGAATGCTGGGATAGGTCAAGGGTTTACGTGGCAGTTGGCAAGGAGGGGCGAGGTTAAACTCACTGAAACGGTTAATATTGTAGCTTACAGTGGTTTCCCACCTCTACTCCACGCAAATGCTGGGATAATACAACGGTTTAAGTGGCAGTTGGCAAGAAGGGGCGAGGTTAAACTGAGTGAAACGATTAATATTGAAGCTTACAGTGGTTTCTCACCTCTACTTCACGCAACTGCTGGGATAGTACAAGGGTTTAAGAGGCAGTTGGCATGGAGGGGCGAGGTTAAACTGAGTGAAGCGATTAATATTGTAGCTTACAGTGGTTTCCCACCTATACTCCACGCAAATGTTGGGATAGTACAAGGGTTTAAGTGGCAGTTGGCATGGAGGGGCGAGGTTAAACTGAGTGAAACGATTAATATTGTAGCTTACAGTGGTTTCCCACCTCTACTCCACGCAAATGCTGGGATAGTACAAGGGTTTAAGTGGCAGTTGGCATGGAGGGGCGAGGTTAAACTGAGTGAAACGATTAATATTGAAGCTTACAGTGGTTTCCCACCTCTACTCCACGCAAATGTTGGGATAGTACAAGGGTTTAAGTGGCAGTTGGCATGGAGGGGCGAGGTTAAACTGACTGAAAAGATTAATATTGAAGCTTACAGTGGTATCCCACCTCTACTCCACGCAAATGCTGGGATAGTACAAGGGTTCAAGTGGCAGTTGGCAAGGAGGGGCGAGGTTAAACTGAGTGAAACGATTAATATTGAAGCTTACAGTGGTTTCCCACATCTACTCCACGCAAATGCTGGGATAGTACAAGGGTTTAAGTGGCAGTTGGCAAGGAGGGGCGAGGTTAAACTGAATGAAACGATTAATATTGAAGCTTACAGTGGTTTCCCACCTCTACTCCACGCGAATGCTGGGATAGTACAAGGGTTTAAGTGGCAGTTGGCATGGAGGGGCGAGGTTAAACTGAGTGAAACCAATAATATTGTAGCTTACAGAGGTTTCCCACATCTACTCCACGCAAATGCTGGGATAGTACAAGGGTTTAAGTGGCAGATGGCAAGGAGGGGCGAGGTTAAACTCACTGAAACGGTTAATATTGTAGCTTACAGTGGTTTCCCACCTCTACTCCACGCAAATGCTGGGATAGTACAACGGTTTAAGTGGCAGTTGGCAAGGAGGGGCGAGGTTAAACTGAGTGAAACGATTAATATTGAAGCTTACAGTGGTTTCCCACCTCTACTCCACGAAAATGCTGGGATAGTACAAGGGTTTAAGTGGCAGTTGGTATGGAGGGGCGAGGTTAAACTGAGTGAAACGATTAATATTGTAGCTTACAGTGGTTTCCTAACTCTACTCCACGCAAATGCTGGGAGAGTACAAGGGTTTAAGTGGCAGTTGGCAAGGAGGGGCGAGGTTAAACTGAGTGAAACGATTAATATTGAAGCTTACAGTTGTTTCACACTTCTACTCCACGCAAATGCTGGGATAGTACAAGGGTTTAAGTGGCAGTTGGCATGGAGGGGCGAGGATAAACTGGGTGAAACTATTAATATTGTAGCTTACAGTGGTTTCCCACCTCTACTCCACGCAAATGCTGGGATAGTACAAGGGTTTAAGTGGCAGTTGGCAAGGAGGGGCGAGGTTAAACTAAGTGAAACTATTAATATTGTAGCTTACAGTGGTTTCCCACCTCTACTCCACGCAAATGCTGGGATAGTACAACGGTTTAAGTGGCAGTTGGCAAGGAGGGGCGAGGTTAAACTGAGTGAAACGATTAATATTGTAGCTTACAGTGGTTACCCTCCTCTACTCCACACGAATGCTGGGATAGGTCAAGGGTTTACGTGGCAGTTGGCAAGGAGGGGCGAGGTTAAACTCACTGAAACGGTTAATATTGTAGCTTACAGTGGTTTCCCACCTCTACTCCACGCAAATGCTGGGATAATACAACGGTTTAAGTGGCAGTTGGCAAGAAGGGGCGAGGTTAAACTGAGTGAAACGATTAATATTGAAGCTTACAGTGGTTTCTCACCTCTACTTCACGCAACTGCTGGGATAGTACAAGGGTTTAAGAGGCAGTTGGCATGGAGGGGCGAGGTTAAACTGAGTGAAGCGATTAATATTGTAGCTTACAGTGGTTTCCCACCTATACTCCACGCAAATGCTGGGATAGTACAAGGGTTTAAGTGGCAGTTGGCATGGAGGGGCGAGGTTAAACTGAGTGAAACGATTAATATTGTAGCTTACAGTGGTTTCCCACCTCTACTCCACGCAAATGCTGGGATAGTACAAGGGTTTAAGTGGCAGTTGGCATGGAGGGGCGAGGTTAAACTGAGTGAAACGATTAATATTGAAGCTTACAGTGGTTTCCCACCTCTACTCCACGCAAATGTTGGGATAGTACAAGGGTTTAAGTGGCAGTTGGCATGGAGGGGCGAGGTTAAACTGACTGAAAAGATTAATATTGAAGCTTACAGTGGTTTCCCACCTCTACTCCACGCAAATGCTGGGATAGTACAAAGGTTTAAGTGGCAGTTTGTATGGAGGGGCGAGGTTAAACTGAGTGAAACGATTAATATTGTAGCTTACAGTGGTTTCCTAACTCTACTCCACGCAAATGCTGGGAGAGTACAAGGGTTTAAGTGGCAGTTGGCAAGGAGGGGCGAGGTTAAACTGAGTGAAACGATTAATATTGAAGCTTACAGTTGTTTCACACTTCTACTCCACGCAAATGCTGGGATAGTACAAGGGTTTAAGTGGCAGTTGGCATGGAGGGGCGAGGATAAACTGGGTGAAACGATTAATATTGAAGCTTACAGTGGTTTCCCACCTCTACTCCACGCGAATGCTGGGATAGTACAAGGGTTTAAGTGGCAGTTGGCATGGAGGGGCGAGGTTAAACTGAGTGAAACCAATAATATTGTAGCTTACAGAGGTTTCCCACATCTACTCCACGCAAATGCTGGGATAGTACAAGGGTTTAAGTGGCAGTTGGCAAGGAGGGGCGAGGTTAAACTCACTGAAACGGTTAATATTGTAGCTTACAGTGGTTTCCCACCTCTACTCCACGCAAATGCTGGGATAGTACAACGGTTTAAGTGGCAGTTGGCAAGGAGGGGCGAGGTTAAACTGAGTGAAACGATTAATATTGAAGCTTACAGTGGTTTCCCACCTCTACTCCACGCAAATGCTGGGATAGTACAAGGGTTTAAGTGGCAGTTGGTATGGAGGGGCGAGGTTAAACTGAGTGAAACGATTAATATTGTAGCTTACAGTGGTTTCCTAACTCTACTCCACGCAAATGCTGGGAGAGTACAAGGGTTTAAGTGGCAGTTGGCAAGGAGGGGCGAGGTTAAACTGAGTGAAACGATTAATATTGAAGCTTACAGTTGTTTCACACTTCTACTCCACGCAAATGCTGGGATAGTACAAGGGTTTAAGTGGCAGTTGGCATGGAGGGGCGAGGATAAACTGGGTGAAACTATTAATATTGTAGCTTACAGTGGTTTCCCACCTCTACTCCACGCAAATGCTGGGATAGTACAAGGGTTTAAGTGGCAGTTGGCAAGGAGGGGCGAGGTTAAACTAAGTGAAACTATTAATATTGTAGCTTACAGTGGGTTCCCACCGCTACTCCACGCAAATGCTGGGATAGTACAAGGGTTTAAGTGGCAGTTGGCAAGGAGGGGCGAGGTTAAACTGAGTGAAACGATTAATATTGAAGCTTACAGTTGTTTCACACTTCTACTCCACGCAAATGCTGGGATAGTACAAGGGTTTAAGTGGCAGTTGGCATGGAGGGGCGAGGATAAACTGGGTGAAACGATTAATATTGAAGCTTACAGTGGTTTCCCACCTCTACTCCACGCGAATGCTGGGATAGTACAAGGGTTTAAGTGGCAGTTGGCATGGAGGGGCGAGGTTAAACTGAGTGAAACCAATAATATTGTAGCTTACAGAGGTTTCCCACATCTACTCCACGCAAATGCTGGGATAGTACAAGGGTTTAAGTGGCAGTTGGCAAGGAGGGGCGAGGTTAAACTCACTGAAACGGTTAATATTGTAGCTTACAGTGGTTTCCCACCTCTACTCCACGCAAATGCTGGGATAGTACAACGGTTTAAGTGGCAGTTGGCAAGGAGGGGCGAGGTTAAACTGAGTGAAACGATTAATATTGAAGCTTACAGTGGTTTCCCACCTCTACTCCACGCAAATGCTGGGATAGTACAAGGGTTTAAGTGGCAGTTGGTATGGAGGGGCGAGGTTAAACTGAGTGAAACGATTAATATTGTAGCTTACAGTGGTTTCCTAACTCTACTCCACGCAAATGCTGGGAGAGTACAAGGGTTTAAGTGGCAGTTGGCAAGGAGGGGCGAGGTTAAACTGAGTGAAACGATTAATATTGAAGCTTACAGTTGTTTCACACTTCTACTCCACGCAAATGCTGGGATAGTACAAGGGTTTAAGTGGCAGTTGGCATGGAGGGGCGAGGATAAACTGGGTGAAACTATTAATATTGTAGCTTACAGTGGTTTCCCACCTCTACTCCACGCAAATGCTGGGATAGTACAAGGGTTTAAGTGGCAGTTGGCAAGGAGGGGCGAGGTTAAACTAAGTGAAACTATTAATATTGTAGCTTACAGTGGGTTCCCACCGCTACTCCACGCAAATGCTGGGATAGTACAAGGGTTTAAGTGGCAGTTGGCAAGGAGGGGCGAGGTTAAACTGAGTGAAACGATTAATATTGTAGCTTACAGTGGTTACCCTCCTCTACTCCACACGAATGCTGGGATAGGTCAAGGGTTTACGTGGCAGTTGGCAAGGAGGGGCGAGGTTAAACTCACTGAAACGGTTAATATTGTAGCTTACAGTGGTTTCCCACCTCTACTCCACGCAAATGCTGGGATAATACAACGGTTTAAGTGGCAGTTGGCAAGAAGGGGCGAGGTTAAACTGAGTGAAACGATTAATATTGAAGCTTACAGTGGTTTCTCACCTCTACTTCACGCAACTGCTGGGATAGTACAAGGGTTTAAGAGGCAGTTGGCATGGAGGGGCGAGGTTAAACTGAGTGAAGCGATTAATATTGTAGCTTACAGTGGTTTCCCACCTATACTCCACGCAAATGCTGGGATAGTACAAGGGTTTAAGTGGCAGTTGGCATGGAGGGGCGAGGTTAAACTGAGTGAAACGATTAATATTGTAGCTTACAGTGGTTTCCCACCTCTACTCCACGCAAATGCTGGGATAGTACAAGGGTTTAAGTGGCAGTTGGCATGGAGGGGCGAGGTTAAACTGAGTGAAACGATTAATATTGAAGCTTACAGTGGTTTCCCACCTCTACTCCACGCAAATGTTGGGATAGTACAAGGGTTTAAGTGGCAGTTGGCATGGAGGGGCGAGGTTAAACTGACTGAAAAGATTAATATTGAAGCTTACAGTGGTTTCCCACCTCTACTCCACGCAAATGCTGGGATAGTACAAAGGTTTAAGTGGCAGTTGGTATGGAGGGGCGAGGTTAAACTGAGTGAAACGATTAATATTGTAGCTTACAGTGGTTTCCTAACTCTACTCCACGCAAATGCTGGGAGAGTACAAGGGTTTAAGTGGCAGTTGGCAAGGAGGGGCGAGGTTAAACTGAGTGAAACGATTAATATTGAAGCTTACAGTTGTTTCACACTTCTACTCCACGCAAATGCTGGGATAGTACAAGGGTTTAAGTGGCAGTTGGCATGGAGGGGCGAGGATAAACTGGGTGAAACGATTAATATTGAAGCTTACAGTGGTTTCCCACCTCTACTCCACGCGAATGCTGGGATAGTACAAGGGTTTAAGTGGCAGTTGGCATGGAGGGGCGAGGTTAAACTGAGTGAAACCAATAATATTGTAGCTTACAGAGGTTTCCCACATCTACTCCACGCAAATGCTGGGATAGTACAAGGGTTTAAGTGGCAGTTGGCAAGGAGGGGCGAGGTTAAACTCACTGAAACGGTTAATATTGTAGCTTACAGTGGTTTCCCACCTCTACTCCACGCAAATGCTGGGATAGTACAACGGTTTAAGTGGCAGTTGGCAAGGAGGGGCGAGGTTAAACTGAGTGAAACGATTAATATTGAAGCTTACAGTGGTTTCCCACCTCTACTCCACGCAAATGCTGGGATAGTACAAGGGTTTAAGTGGCAGTTGGTATGGAGGGGCGAGGTTAAACTGAGTGAAACGATTAATATTGTAGCTTACAGTGGTTTCCTAACTCTACTCCACGCAAATGCTGGGAGAGTACAAGGGTTTAAGTGGCAGTTGGCAAGGAGGGGCGAGGTTAAACTGAGTGAAACGATTAATATTGAAGCTTACAGTTGTTTCACACTTCTACTCCACGCAAATGCTGGGATAGTACAAGGGTTTAAGTGGCAGTTGGCATGGAGGGGCGAGGATAAACTGGGTGAAACTATTAATATTGTAGCTTACAGTGGTTTCCCACCTCTACTCCACGCAAATGCTGGGATAGTACAAGGGTTTAAGTGGCAGTTGGCAAGGAGGGGCGAGGTTAAACTAAGTGAAACTATTAATATTGTAGCTTACAGTGGGTTCCCACCGCTACTCCACGCAAATGCTGGGATAGTACAAGGGTTTAAGTGGCAGTTGGCAAGGAGGGGCGAGGTTAAACTGAGTGAAACGATTGTTGTTGTAGCTTACAGTGGTTTCCCACCTCTACTCCACGCAAATGCTAGGATAGTACAAGGGTTTAAGTGGCAGTTGGCAAGGAGAGGCGAGGTTAAACTGAGTGAAACGATTAATATTGTAGCTTACAGTGGTTTCCAGCATCAACTCCACGCAAATGCTGGGATAGTACAACGGTTTAAGTGGCAGTTGGCTAGGAGGGGCGAGGTTAAACAGACTGAATCGGTTAATATTGTAGCTTACAGTGGTTTCCCACCTCTACTCCACGCAAATGCTGGGATAGTACAAGGGTTTAAGTGGTAGTTGGCAAGGAGGGGTAAGGTTAAACTGAGTGAAACGATTAATATTGAAGCTTACAGTGGTTTCCCACCTCTACTTCACGCAAATGCTGGGATAGTACAAGGGTATAAGTGGCAGTTGGCAAGGAGGGGCGAGGTTTAACTGACTGAAACGATTAATATTGTAGCTTACAGTGGTTTCCCACCTCTACTCCAAGCAAATGCTGGGATAGTACAAAGGTTTAAGTGGCAGTTGGCATGGAGGGGCGAGGATAAACTGGGTGAAACTATTAATATTGTAGCTTACAGTGGTTTCCCACCTCTACTCCACGCAAATGCTGGGGTAGTACAAGGGTTTAAGTGGCAGTTGGCAAGGAGGGGCGAGGTTAAACTAAGTGAAACTATTAATATTGTAGCTTACAGTGGTTTCCCACCTCTACTCCACGCAAATGCTGGGATAGTACAACGGTTTAAGTGGCAGTTGGCAAGGAGGGGCGAGGTTAAACTGAGTGAAACGATTAATATTGTAGCTTACAGTGGTTACCCACCTCTACTCCACACGAATGCTGGGATAGGTCAAGGGTTTACGTGGCAGTTGGCAAGGAGGGGCGAGGTTAAACTCACTGAAACGGTTAATATTGTAGCTTACAGTGGTTTCCCACCTCTACTCCACGTAAAATGCTGGGATAATACAACGGTTTAAGTGGCAGTTGGCAAGGAGGGGCGAGGTTAAACTGAGTGAAACGATTAATATTGAAGCTTACAGTGGTTTCTCACCTCTACTTCACGCAACTGCTGGGATAGTACAAGGGTTTAAGAGGCAGTTGGCATGGAGGGGCGAGGTTAAACTGAGTGAAACGATTAATATTGTAGCTTACAGTGGTTTCCCACCTATACTCCACGCAAATGCTAGGATAGTACAAGGGTTTAAGTGGCAGTTGGCATGGAGGGGCGAGGTTAAACTGAGTGAAACGATTAATATTGTAGCTTACAGTGGTTTCCCACCTCTACTCCACGCAAATGCTGGGATAGTACAAGGGTTTAAGTGGCAGTTGGCATGGAGGGGCGAGGTTAAACTGAGCGAAACGATTAATATTGAAGCTTACAGTGGTTTCCCACCTCTACTCCACGCAAATGTTGGGATAGTACAAGGGTTTTAAGTGGCAGTTGGCATGGAGGGGCGAGGTTAAACTGACTGAAAAGATTAATATTGAAGCTTACAGTGGTTTCCCCACCTCTACACCACGCAAATGCTGGGATAGTACAAGGGTTTAAGTGGCAGTTGGCATGGAGGGGCGAGGTTATACTGAGTGAAACGATTAATATTGAAGCTTACAATGGTATCCCACCTCTACTCCACGCAAATGCTGGGATAGTACAAGGGTTCAAGTGGCAGTTGGCAAGGAGGGGCGAGGTTAAACTGAGTGAAACGATTAATATTGTAGCTTACAGTGGTTTCCCACATCTACTCCACGCAAATGCTGGGATAGTACAAGGGTTTAAGTGGCAGTTGGCAAGGAGGGGCGAGGATAAACTGAGTGAAACAATTAATATTGAAGCTTACAGTGGTTTCCCACCTCTACTCCACGCGAATGCTGGGATAGTACAAGGGTTTAAGTGGCAGTTGGCATGGAGGGGCGAGGTTAAACTGAGTGAAACCAATAATATTGTAGCTTACAGAGGTTTCCCACATCTACTCCACGCAAATGCTGGGATAGTACAAGGGTTTAAGTGGCAGTTGGCAAGGAGGGGCGAGGTTAAACTCACTGAAACGGTTAATATTGTAGCTTACAGTGGTTTCCCACCTCTACTCCACGCAAATGCTGGGATAGTACAACGGTTTAAGTGGCAGTTGGCAAGGAGGGGCGAGGTTAAACTGAGTGAAACGATTAATATTGAAGCTTACAGTGGTTTCCCACCTCTAGTTCACGCAAGTGCTGGGATAGTACAAGTGTTTAAGTGGCAGTTGGCAAGGAGGGGCGAGGTTAAACTGAGTGAAACGATTAATATTGAAGCTTACAGTGGTTTCCCACCTCTACTCCACGCAAATGCTGGGATAGTACAAGGGTTTAAGTGGCAGTTGGTATGGAGGGGCGAGGTTAAACTGAGTGAAACGATTAATATTGTAGCTTACAGTGGTTTCCTACCTCTACTCCACGCAAATGCTGGGAGAGTACAAGGGTTTAAGTGGCAGTTGGCAAGGAGGGGCGAGGTTAAACTGAGTGAAACGATTAATATTGTAGCTTACAGTGGTTTCCCACCTCTACTCCAAGCAAATGCTGGGATAGTACAGAGGTTTAAGTGGCAG
This sequence comes from Meconema thalassinum, assembly GCA_946902985.2. Classification (NCBI taxonomy): domain Eukaryota; kingdom Metazoa; phylum Arthropoda; class Insecta; order Orthoptera; family Tettigoniidae; genus Meconema; species Meconema thalassinum. The sequence goes on along the minus strand of OX336397.1, from coordinate 263,150,452 downwards.
TTGGCATGGAGGGGCGAGGATGAACTGGGTGAAACTATTAATATTGTAGCTTACAGTGGTTTCCCACCTCTACTCCACGCAAATGCTGGGATAGTACAAGGGTTTAAGTGGCAGTTGGCAAGGAGGGGCGAGGTTAAACTCACTGAAACCGTTAATATTGTAGCTTACAGTGGTTTCCCACCTCTACTCCACGCAAATGCTGGGAATGTACAAGGGTTTAAGTGGCAGTTGGCAAGGAGGGGCGAGGTTAAACAGACTGAAACGGTTAATATTGTAGCTTACAGTGGTTTCCCACCTCTACTTCACGCAAATGCTGGGATAGTACAAGGGTATAAGTGGCAGTTGGCAAGGAGGGGCGAGGTTTAACTGAGTGAAACGATTAATATTGTAGCTTACAGTGGTTTCCCACCTCTACTCCAAGCAAATGCTGGGATAGTACAAAGGTTTAAGTGGCAGTTGGCATGGAAGGGCGAGGATAAACTGGGTGAAACTATTAATATTGTAGCTTACAGTGGTTTCCCACCTCTACTCCACGCAAATGCTGGGATAGTACAAGGGTTTAAGTGGCAGTTGGCAAGGAGGGGCGAGGTTAAACTAAGTGAAACTATTAATATTGTAGCTTACAGTGGTTTCCCACCTCTACTCCACGCAAATGCTGGGATAGTACAGCGGTTTAAGTGGCAGTTGGCAAGGAGGGGCGAGGTTAAACTGAGTGAAACGATTAATATTGTAGCTTACAGTGGTTACCCACCTCTACTCCACACGAATGCTGGGATAGGTCAAGGGTTTACGTGGCAGTTGGCAAGGAGGGGCGAGGTTAAACTCACTGAAACGGTTAATATTGTAACTTACAGTGGTTTCCCACCTCTACTCCACGCAAATGCTGGGATAATACAACGGTTTAAGTGGCAGTTGGCAAGGAGGGGCGAGGTTAAACTGAGTGAAACGATTAATATTGAAGCTTACAGTGGTTTCTCACCTCTACTTCACGCAACTGCTGGGATAGTACAAGGGTTTAAGAGGCAGTTGGCATGGAGGGGCGAGGTTAAACTGAGTGAAACGAGTAATATTGTAGCTTACAGTGGTTTCCCACCTATACTCCACGCAAATGCTGGGATAGTACAAGGGTTTAAGTGGCAGTTGGCATGGAGGGGCGAGGTTAAACTGAGTGAAACGATTAATATTGTAGCTTACAGTGGTTTCCCACCTCTACTCCACGCAAATGCTGGGATAGTACAAGGGTTTAAGTGGCAGTTGGCATGGAGGGGCGAGGTTAAACTGAGTGAAACGATTAATATTGAAGCTTACAGTGGTTTCCCACCTCTACTCCACGCAAATGTTGGGATAGTACAAGGGTTTAAGTGGCAGTTGGCATGGAGGGGCGAGGTTAAACTGACTGAAAAGATTAATATTGAAGCTTACAGTGGTATCCCACCTCTACTCCACGCAAATGCTGGGATAGTACAAGGGTTCAAGTGGCAGTTGGCAAGGAGGGGCGAGGTTAAACTGAGTGAAACGATTAATATTGAAGCTTACAGTGGTTTCCCACATCTACTCCACGCAAATGCTGGGATAGTACAAGGGTTTAAGTGGCAGTTGGCAAGGAGGGGCGAGGTTAAACTGAATGAAACGATTAATATTGAAGCTTACAGTGGTTTCCCACCTCTACTCCACGCGAATGCTGGGATAGTACAAGGGTTTAAGTGGCAGTTGGCATGGAGGGGCGAGGTTAAACTGAGTGAAACCAATAATATTGTAGCTTACAGAGGTTTCCCACATCTACTCCACGCAAATGCTGGGATAGTACAAGGGTTTAAGTGGCAGTTGGCAAGGAGGGGCGAGGTTAAACTCACTGAAACGGTTAATATTGTAGCTTACAGTGGTTTCCCACCTCTACTCCACGCAAATGCTGGGATAGTACAACGGTTTAAGTGGCAGTTGGCAAGGAGGGGCGAGGTTAAACTGAGTGAAACGATTAATATTGAAGCTTACAGTGGTTTCCCACCTCTACTCCACGAAAATGCTGGGATAGTACAAGGGTTTAAGTGGCAGTTGGTATGGAGGGGCGAGGTTAAACTGAGTGAAACGATTAATATTGTAGCTTACAGTGGTTTCCTAACTCTACTCCACGCAAATGCTGGGAGAGTACAAGGGTTTAAGTGGCAGTTGGCAAGGAGGGGCGAGGTTAAACTGAGTGAAACGATTAATATTGAAGCTTACAGTTGTTTCACACTTCTACTCCACGCAAATGCTAGGATAGTACAAGGGTTTAAGTGGCAGTTGGCAAGGAGGGGCGAGGATAAACTGGGTGAAACTATTAATATTGTAGCTTACAGTGGTTTCCCACCTCTACTCCACGCAAATGCTGGGATAGTACAAGGGTTTAAGTGGCAGTTGGCAAGGAGGGGCGAGGTTAAACTAAGTGAAACTATTAATATTGTAGCTTACAGTGGTTTCCCACCTCTACTCCACGCAAATGCTGGGATAGTACAACGGTTTAAGTGGCAGTTGGCAAGGAGGGGCGAGGATAAACTGAGTGAAACGATTAATATTGTAGCTTACAGTGGTTACCCACCTCTACTCCACACGAATGCTGGGATAGGTCAAGGGTTTACGTGGCAGTTGGCAAGGAGGGGCGAGGTTAAACTCACTGAAACGGTTTATATTGTAGCTTACAGTGGTTTCCCACCTCTACTCCACGCAAATGCTGGGATAATACAACGGTTTAAGTGGCAGTTGGCAAGAAGGGGCGAGGTTAAACTGAGTGAAACGATTAATATTGAAGCTTACAGTGGTTTCTCACCTCTACTTCACGCAACTGCTGGGATAGTACAAGGGTTTAAGAGGCAGTTGGCATGGAGGGGCGAGGTTAAACTGAGTGAAGCGATTAATATTGTAGCTTACAGTGGTTTCCCACCTATACTCCACGCAAATGCTGGGATAGTACAAGGGTTTAAGTGGCAGTTGGCATGGAGGGGCGAGGTTAAACTGAGTGAAACGATTAATATTGTAGCTTACAGTGGTTTCCCACCTCTACTCCACGCAAATGCTGGGATAGTACAAGGGTTTAAGTGGCAGTTGGCATGGAGGGGCGAGGTTAAACTGAGTGAAACGATTAATATTGAAGCTTACAGTGGTTTCCCACCTCTACTCCACGCAAATGTTGGGATAGTACAAGGGTTTAAGTGGCAGTTGGCATGGAGGGGCGAGGTTAAACTGACTGAAAAGATTAATATTGAAGCTTACAGTGGTATCCCACCTCTACTCCACGCAAATGCTGGGATAGTACAAGGGTTCAAGTGGCAGTTGGCAAGGAGGGGCGAGGTTAAACTGAGTGAAACGATTAATATTGAAGCTTACAGTGGTTTCCCACATCTACTCCACGCAAATGCTGGGATAGTACAAGGGTTTAAGTGGCAGTTGGCAAGGAGGGGCGAGGTTAAACTGAATGAAACGATTAATATTGAAGCTTACAGTGGTTTCCCACCTCTACTCCACGCGAATGCTGGGATAGTACAAGGGTTTAAGTGGCAGTTGGCATGGAGGGGCGAGGTTAAACTGAGTGAAACCAATAATATTGTAGCTTACAGAGGTTTCCCACATCTACTCCACGCAAATGCTGGGATAGTACAAGGGTTTAAGTGGCAGTTGGCAAGGAGGGGCGAGGTTAAACTCACTGAAACGGTTAATATTGTAGCTTACAGTGGTTTCCCACCTCTACTCCACGCAAATGCTGGGATAGTACAACGGTTTAAGTGGCAGTTGGCAAGGAGGGGCGAGGTTAAACTGAGTGAAACGATTAATATTGAAGCTTACAGTGGTTTCCCACCTCTTCTCCACGCAAATGCTGGGATAGTACAAAGGTTTAAGTGGCAGTTGGTATGGAGGGGCGAGGTTAAACTGAGTGAAACGATTAATATTGTAGCTTACAGTGGTTTCCTAACTCTACTCCACGCAAATGCTGGGAGAGTACAAGGGTTTAAGTGGCAGTTGGCAAGGAGGGGCGAGGTTAAACTGAGTGAAACGATTAATATTGAAGCTTACAGTTGTTTCACACTTCTACTCCACGCAAATGCTGGGATAGTACAAGGGTTTAAGTGGCAGTTGGCATGGAGGGGCGAGGATAAACTGGGTGAAACGATTAATATTGAAGCTTACAGTGGTTTCCCACCTCTACTCCACGCGAATGCTGGGATAGTACAAGGGTTTAAGTGGCAGTTGGCATGGAGGGGCGAGGTTAAACTGAGTGAAACCAATAATATTGTAGCTTACAGAGGTTTCCCACATCTACTCCACGCAAATGCTGGGATAGTACAAGGGTTTAAGTGGCAGTTGGCAAGGAGGGGCGAGGTTAAACTCACTGAAACGGTTAATATTGTAGCTTACAGTGGTTTCCCACCTCTACTCCACGCAAATGCTGGGATAGTACAACGGTTTAAGTGGCAGTTGGCAAGGAGGGGCGAGGTTAAACTGAGTGAAACGATTAATATTGAAGCTTACAGTGGTTTCCCACCTCTACTCCACGCAAATGCTGGGATAGTACAAGGGTTTAAGTGGCAGTTGGTATGGAGGGGCGAGGTTAAACTGAGTGAAACGATTAATATTGTAGCTTACAGTGGTTTCCTAACTCTACTCCACGCAAATGCTGGGAGAGTACAAGGGTTTAAGTGGCAGTTGGCAAGGAGGGGCGAGGTTAAACTGAGTGAAACGATTAATATTGAAGCTTACAGTTGTTTCACACTTCTACTCCACGCAAATGCTGGGATAGTACAAGGGTTTAAGTGGCAGTTGGCATGGAGGGGCGAGGATAAACTGGGTGAAACTATTAATATTGTAGCTTACAGTGGTTTCCCACCTCTACTCCACGCAAATGCTGGGATAGTACAAGGGTTTAAGTGGCAGTTGGCAAGGAGGGGCGAGGTTAAACTAAGTGAAACTATTAATATTGTAGCTTACAGTGGGTTCCCACCGCTACTCCACGCAAATGCTGGGATAGTACAAGGGTTTAAGTGGCAGTTGGCAAGGAGGGGCGAGGTTAAACTGAGTGAAACGATTGTTGTTGTAGCTTACAGTGGTTTCCCACCTCTACTCCACGCAAATGCTAGGATAGTACAAGGGTTTAAGTGGCAGTTGGCAAGGAGAGGCGAGGTTAAACTGAGTGAAACGATTAATATTGTAGCTTACAGTGGTTTCCAACATCAACTCCACGCAAATGCTGGGATAGTACAACGGTTTAAGTGGCAGTTGGCAAGGAGGGGCGAGGTTAAACAGACTGAAACGGTTAATATTGTAGCTTACAGTGGTTTCCCACCTCTACTCCACGCAAATGCTGGGATAGTACAAGGGTATAAGTGGCAGTTGGCTAGGAGGGGCGAGGTTTAACTGACTGAAACGATTAATATTGTAGCTTACAGTGGTTTCCCACCTCTACTCCAAGCAAATGCTGGGATAGTACAAAGGTTTAAGTGGCAGTTGGCATGGAGGGGCGAGGATAAACTGGGTGAAACTATTAATATTGTAGCTTACAGTGGTTTCCCACCTCTACTCCACGCAAATGCTGGGGTAGTACAAGGGTTTAAGTGGCAGTTGGCAAGGAGGGGCGAGGTTAAACTAAGTGAAACTATTAATATTGTAGCTTACAGTGGTTTCCCACCTCTATTCCACGCAAATGCTGGGATAGTTCAACGGTTTAAGTGGCAGTTGGCAAGGAGGGGCGAGGTTAAACTGAGTGAAACGATTAATATTGTAGCTTACAGTGGTTACCCACCTCTACTCCACACGAATGCTGGGATAGGTCAAGGGTTTACGTGGCAGTTGGCAAGGAGGGGCGAGGTTAAACTCACTGAAACGGTTAATATTGTAGCTTACAGTGGTTTCCCACCTCTACTCCACGTAAAATGCTGGGATAATACAACGGTTTAAGTGGCAGTTGGCAAGGAGGGGCGAGGTTAAACTGAGTGAAACGATTAATATTGAAGCTTACAGTGGTTTCTCACCTCTACTTCACGCAACTGCTGGGATAGTACAAGGGTTTAAGAGGCAGTTGGCATGGAGGGGCGAGGTTAAACTGAGTGAAACGATTAATATTGTAGCTTACAGTGGTTTCCCACCTATACTCCACGCAAATGCTAGGATAGTACAAGGGTTTAAGTGGCAGTTGGCATGGAGGGGCGAGGTTAAACTGAGTGAAACGATTAATATTGTAGCTTACAGTGGTTTCCCACCTCTACTCCACGCAAATGCTGGGATAGTACAAGGGTTTAAGTGGCAGTTGGCATGGAGGGGCGAGGTTAAACTGAGCGAAACGATTAATATTGAAGCTTACAGTGGTTTCCCACCTCTACTCCACGCAAATGTTGGGATAGTACAAGGGTTTTAAGTGGCAGTTGGCATGGAGGGGCGAGGTTAAACTGAGTGAAACGATTAATATTGAAGCTTACAGTGGTTTCCCCACCTCTACACCACGCAAATGCTGGGATAGTACAAGGGTTTAAGTGGCAGTTGGCATGGAGGGGCGAGGTTATACTGAGTGAAACGATTAATATTGAAGCTTACAATGGTATCCCACCTCTACTCCACGCAAATGCTGGGATAGTACAAGTGTTCAAGTGGCAGTTGGCAAGGAGGGGCGAGGTTAAACTGAGTGAAACGATTAATATTGTAGCTTACAGTGGTTTCCCACATCTACTCCACGCAAATGCTGGGATAGTACAAGGGTTTAAGTGGCAGTTGGCAAGGAGGGGCGAGGTTAAACTGAGTGAAACGATTAATATTGAAGCTTACAGTGGTTTCCCACCTCTACTCCACGCGAATGCTGGGATAGTACAAGGGTTTAAGTGGCAGTTGGCATGGAGGGGCGAGGTTAAACTGAGTGAAACCAATAATATTGTAGCTTACAGAGGTTTCCCCACATCTACTCCACGCAAATGCTGGGATAGTACAAGGGTTTAAGTGGCAGTTGGCAAGGAGGGGCGAGGTTAAACTCACTGAAACGGTTAATATTGTAGCTTACAGTGGTTTCCCACCTCTACTCCACGCAAATGCTGGGATAGTACAACGGTTTAAGTGGCAGTTGGCAAGGAGGGGCGAGGTTAAACTGAGTGAAACGATTAATATTGAAGCTTACAGTGGTTTCCCACCTCTAGTTCACGCAAGTGCTGGGATAGTACAAGTGTTTAAGTGGCAGTTGGCAAGGAGGGGCGAGGTTAAACTGAGTGAAACGATTAATATTGAAGCTTACAGTGGTTTCCCACCTCTACTCCACGCAAATGCTGGGATAGTACAAGGGTTTAAGTGGCAGTTGGTATGGAGGGGCGAGGTTAAACTGAGTGAAACGATTAATATTGTAGCTTACAGTGGTTTCCTACCTCTACTCCACGCAAATGCTGGGAGAGTACAAGGGTTTAAGTGGCAGTTGGCAAGGAGGGGCGAGGTTAAACTGAGTGAAACGATTAATATTGTAGCTTACAGTGGTTTCCCACCTCTACTCCAAGCAAATGCTGGGATAGTACAAAGGTTTAAGTGGCAGTTGGCATGGAGGGGCGAGGATAAACTGGGTGAAACTATTAATATTGTAGCTTACAGTGGTTTCCCACCTCTACTCCACGCAAATGCTGGGATAGTACAAGGGTTTAAGTGGCAGTTGGCAAGGAGGGGCGAGGTTAAACTCACTGAAACCGTTAATATTGTAGCTTACAGTGGTTTTCCACCTCTACTCCACGCAAATGCTGGGATAGTACAAGGGTTTAAGCGGTAGTTGGCAAGGAGGGGTAAGGTTAAACTGAGTGAAACGATTAATATTGAAGCTTACAGTGGTTTCCCACCTCTACTTCACGCAAATGCTGGGATAGTACAAGGGTATAAGTGGCAGTTGGCAAGGAGGGGCGAGGTTTAACTGAGTGAAACGATTAATATTGTAGCTTACAGTGGTTTCCCACCTCTACTCCAAGCAAATGCTGGGATAGTACAAAGGTTTAAGTGGCAGTTGGCATGGAAGGGCGAGGATAAACTGGGTGAAACTATTAATATTGTAGCTTACAGTGGTTTCCCACCTCTACTCCACGCAAATGCTGGGATAGTACAAGGGTTTAAGTGGCAGTTGGCAAGGAGGGGCGAGGTTAAACTAAGTGAAACTATTAATATTGTAGCTTACAGTGGTTTCCCACCTCTACTCCACGCAAATGCTGGGATAGTACAGCGGTTTAAGTGGCAGTTGGCAAGGAGGGGCGAGGTTAAACTGAGTGAAACGATTAATATTGTAGCTTACAGTGGTTACCCACCTCTACTCCACACGAATGCTGGGATAGGTCAAGGGTTTACGTGGCAGTTGGCAAGGAGGGGCGAGGTTAAACTCACTGAAACGGTTAATATTGTAACTTACAGTGGTTTCCCACCTCTACTCCACGCAAATGCTGGGATAATACAACGGTTTAAGTGGCAGTTGGCAAGGAGGGGCGAGGTTAAACTGAGTGAAACGATTAATATTGAAGCTTACAGTGGTTTCTCACCTCTACTTCACGCAACTGCTGGGATAGTACAAGGGTTTAAGAGGCAGTTGGCATGGAGGGGCGAGGTTAAACTGAGTGAAACGAGTAATATTGTAGCTTACAGTGGTTTCCCACCTATACTCCACGCAAATGCTGGGATAGTACAAGGGTTTAAGTGGCAGTTGGCATGGAGGGGCGAGGTTAAACTGAGTGAAACGATTAATATTGTAGCTTACAGTGGTTTCCCACCTCTACTCCACGCAAATGCTGGGATAGTACAAGGGTTTAAGTGGCAGTTGGCATGGAGGGGCGAGGTTAAACTGAGTGAAACGATTAATATTGAAGCTTACAGTGGTTTCCCACCTCTACTCCACGCAAATGTTGGGATAGTACAAGGGTTTAAGTGGCAGTTGGCATGGAGGGGCGAGGTTAAACTGACTGAAAAGATTAATATTGAAGCTTACAGTGGTTTCCCCACCTCTACTCCACGCAAATGCTGGGATAGTACAAGGGTTTAAGTGGCAGTTGGCAAGGAGGGGCGAGGTTAAACTGAGTGAAACGATTAATATTGAAGCTTACAGTGGTTTCCCACCTCTACTCCACGCGAATGCTGGGATAGTACAAGGGTTTAAGTGGCAGTTGGCATGGAGGGGCGAGGTTAAACTGAGTGAAACCAATAATATTGTAGCTTACAGAGGTTTCCCACATCTACTCCACGCAAATGCTGGGATAGTACAAGGGTTTAAGTGGCAGTTGGCAAGGAGGGGCGAGGTTAAACTTACTGAAACGGTTAATATTGTAGCTTACAGTGGTTTCCCACCTCTACTCCACGCAAATGCTGGGATAGTACAACGGTTTAAGTGGCAGTTGGCAAGGAGGGGCGAGGTTAAACTGAGTGAAACGATTAATATTGAAGCTTACAGTGGTTTCCCACCTCTAGTTCACGCAAGTGCTGGGATAGTACAAGTGTTTAAGTGGCAGTTGGCTAGGAGGGGCGAGGTTAAACTGAGTGAAACGATTAATATTGTAGCTTACAGTGGTTTCCTACCTCTACTCCACGCAAATGCTGGGAGAGTACAAGGGTTTAAGTGGCAGTTGGCAAGGAGGGGCGAGGTTAAACTGAGTGAAACGATTAATATTGAAGCTTACAGTGGTTTCCCACCTCTACTCCACGCGAATGCTGGGATAGTACAAGGGTTTAAGTGGCAGTTGGCATGGAGGGGCGAGGTTTAACTGAGTGAAACGATTAATATTGTAGCTTACAGTGGTTTCCCACCTCTACTCCAAGCAAATGCTGGGATAGTAATGTGCCCAAATCTAGGAATGGGTATTCCAAGTTTGACACCTAGATATGAAGGGAAAGGCTGTAGCAGCTTTTGAAAGTTCAGATATTTGAATATCGCGCTACATTGCTTCTCGAAGCCTTTCGAAGGAAATTACCGATAGTTGGATGGTAAATGACGTAGCGAGTCATAGCAGAGGTGGAGACTATTTATTGATTAAATAGTTAACTATGGAGCAGAGACTTGAGACTGGTATCAGATTACTGGCACGGCCAAATAAAAGAGAATGCAATTAGTATCAAGTAAATCGGACCAGGGATTCAAGAGATATGAGGATTTCTAGATATCAGGCGATGACGCGTGACCCTGACCGTTTTTGTATAAAAGCAAGCTGGAGCAGGCTTAGGGAGCTCAATTCATCACAAGCACTTGGCGAACAAGTTGCGTCTACGCTGAGCCAAGGCACATGGTTGCCGCCTCTACGAAGAAGTACTTTTCAAATCGTGATAGTCACGAGAAGTGCTACGCAAACGAGTTGGAACTTAGTAAGTTTCTGGTGAGGAGAATCACTGAGGTGATTGTATTTCTACAGACATTGGTGGAAATATTTATATTTCCTAAAGGACATATGCTAGACTCTGTCTAGAAAATAGTATTTGTCACAGTCCAATAGTAAATTAATACTTGGATGTTTAAATCCATTTGAAGTCAGTTTTCATATTTTGTAACTATTTAACCACTTCGATCCGTCAGTACAGTGAAGACTAGTCTATAACGGTGGTGTTCATTAGTCTACGCAAGGGAAACTGCAGGTTGTCTAGCGCATGGCAGATGGTGATTTTAATAAACCATGCCCAGGGAACGATCTTCAGAACAGCCGTTAACTGCTTAGACTGTCAACGTTTTTCTTGTACTGATGAGATTACAGTGAGTTATGTTACAACTGACACATTTAAGAAGAGATCGCTTAGATCTGACCCTTTTCAAACAAACTGTTATGGCTTTGATAGAAGCCCATATTAAAATGGAACCACAGTTTATTCAAACGTCGAAGGATACCACCACTATGTCTGACTAGACGATTTGTGGGTCTACAATGGCGGCCGATACAAGGATTATACGTGCTTGTCCGATAGGGCATATCTACGGATAAATCTGGTACAGACCAGGTTTACTACACTTCAAGAACATCAAGAAATGTAAGCCACATTTGAATTATATTATGCTTAGCTAATTGGAACAAACTATTTTTCTGCAGATGACCAACACATTTTTTTCGTCATATTTAAAGCTTGTAATGATTTACGCAAGACTTGTTAGATTTATTCTGAGCATTTTCAGCACTCAGAACAGTTTAGGATCGATGACCGAGCATTTTGAGCATTTATTTGAATTTTTCATATTTTTGGGAAATCACGGTAATCAGCCGATGTAACTGTAAAAGTTAAATTTATTTTTGTTGAGGAATGGATATTTTTTCCATATTCGAAGGTTCAAACATGTGGATTCTCACATAATGAGATGATAATTAAACATATTTGAAATAATACTAATAATAATAATAATAATAATCCACTAATAATAATAATAATAATTTTCATAATTTTTCTAAATAATTCTTGGATATTATATTTTATAATAATCATATGTATTGAGAAAGAGCCTATGAAGTAGTTGAAACATTTCTAGTTTGGAACAGGAGATTTTATGAAGGAGAGTGGTTAGCGCAAGCCCGCATTCAACCTACATTTCAGTTCTGGTTGAACAGTTGATATTTGCAATGAGCAAAGTATATGTTTCATATAACACGGAGAGGCATGAAACGGGAAGCAAATGATATTTGTATCAAATAGGATATTGTTGTATTTATATAAAATCATGACGTAAATACACTTCGAAAGTGAAATGAAGCTTTTCATGAGTATGGTAAATTCACTGGTTGAACTGAATGGTAAAATAAAATAAACTTGTAAGTTTATTAATCTTCCAGTGTTGATAACAAGCAGAGGCTTGATTTATTGTATAAATTTTGGGGAAGAAAATTTATGTGTGTGGAATAGTTGTAATGCCATTCCCAGGTGCGCATGTTAAGTCGCAGGAATGAAGGTTTTTTCGAGCATCAATCAAATAGCAGGTTCGATGGCTCAGGTTTATAGTAGGAGTATTGGAGCCACACATTTCGTCGTATGAATAACCCGAAGGTTATTTCTTTGAAACCATCAGTTCTTATTTCAACCTTGTTTACGAATTCCATTTAGACTTTGATTTTGCTAGAACCCGGATTTGTCATGATAGTAGTTTATTCTTCTTCAGAGGAAGACCTTTGCCGTTGTTGTTGTTGTTATAATATTGTGTTCTTACACAAATAGTAGAATGGGCCACTGCCAATTTAAAATAATTCTTTAACCACGAATAATTTGAAGGGTATTTTCAATCCTAGTGCCATGAACTAAATGAATTCATTATAAGACTACAATTCTAATTTCCGCATTCTGTCGAAGAATTGCAAGTTGTGAAAGTTGCTAGAAATGGCCATAAATATAAATATTTTTATAATATTGTTCCCAAGTGGAAAATCTAATAGTTGAATGGTTCAACCATTTATTGATCAAGTTAATGATTCAGAAATCATATATTTTGTTTGGAACTTGAAGTTCATAATCGAGTCACTTCTCGAATGTTTAATGTCAGAAGAACAATTAATTGTTGTTGTGCTTCGCACAGTTCTTCGATGCTATGCTCAATGGTCAAATACTTTTCAGATGTTGTTAATATGTGTTAATAATTTGTGTTGCTACGATGATAATAATAGTTTCAACGATATATTTTGGAAAACTGGAAAACAAGTGAAAATTTAAGAAATTCTATAAACATTTATTCTACGATTGTGTTTATATGATGTAAATAGTCAAACAGTGATCTACGTTATTTCCAGTATGGACAATTCATTTTGCACTGGAGTTAAAGTTTAATAATTTTGGAACACAGTCCACAGGACTAACAATCGGACTTGTGTTTCCAAAAAGATTGTCAAATGTGTTTGGAAGATTTCTGTATTGTGTGTAAATAAGAGTGTGGATCGCCACACGTGGATGATGCTGCTTTGAGCATTATTCTTGCAGTCAGATTTTAACTTTAAATAAACTGAGATAATTTTACCAGATGTGTTTCACCCAATTAAATCTCCTTCTATCCTTATTGTTGCATTGAGCCAAAAATCAGCAAAGCATTTTTATAAATTTGATGTCGGTTTTGCGATTTGCTTTAACCCATCTGGCGCTCCGGGATATTTTGATTCTCGTGCTGACTGATTATTGGTAAAATGCATATGTGGTCGTGCGGACTCCGGTCTAAACGGGCACAGTACAAAGGTTTAAGTGGCAGTTGGCATGGAGGGGCGAGGATAAACTGGGTGAAACTATTAATATTGTAGCTTACAGTGGTTTCCCACCTCTACTCCACGCAAATGCTGGGATAGTACAAGGGTTTAAGTGGCAGTTGGCAAGGAGGGGCGAGGTTAAACTAAGTGAAACTATTAATATTGTAGCTTACAGTGGTTTCCCACCTCTACTCCACGCAAATGCTGGGATAGTACAAGGGTTTAAGTGGCAGTTGGCAAGGAGGGGCGAGGTTAAACAGACTGAAACGGTTAATATTGTAGCTTACAGTGGTTTCCCACCTCTACTCCACGCAAATGCTGGGATAGTACAAGGGTTTAAGTGGTAGTTGGCAAGGAGGGGTAAGGTTAAACTGAGTGAAACGATTAATATTGAAGCTTACAGTGGTTTCCCACCTCTACTTCACGCAAATGCTGGGTTAGTACAAGGGTATAAGTGGCAGTTGGCAAGGAGGGGCGAGGTTTAACTGAGTGAAACGATTAATATTGTAGCTTACAGTGGTTTCCCACCTCTACTCCAAGCAAATGCTGGGATAGTACAAAGGTTTAAGTGGCAGTTGGCATGGAGGGGCGAGGATAAACTGGGTGAAACTATTAATATTGTAGCTTACAGTGGTTTCCCACCTCTACTCCACGCAAATGCTGGGATAGTACAAGGGTTTAAGTGGCAGTTGGCAAGGAGGGGCGAGGTTAAACTAAGTGAAACTATTAATATTGTAGCTTACAGTGGTTTCCCACCTCTACTCCACGCAAATGCTGGGATAGTACAACGGTTTAAGTGGCAGTTGGCAAGGAGGGGCGAGGTTAAACTGAGTGAAACGATTAATATTGTAGCTTACAGTGGTTACCCAACTCTACTCCACACGAATGCTGGGATAGGTCAAGGGTTTACGTGGCAGTTGGCAAGGAGGGGCGAGGTTAAACTCACTGAAACGGTTAATATTTTAGCTTACAGTGGTTTCCCACCCCTACTCCACGCAAATGCTGGGATAATACAACGGTTTAAGTGGCAGTTGGCAAGGAGGGGCGAGGTTAAACTGAGTGAAACGATTAATATTGAAGCTTACAGTGGTTTCTTACCTCTACTTCACGCAACTGCTGGGATAGTACAAGGGTTTAAGAGGCAGTTGGCATGGAGGGGCGAGGTTAAACTGAGTGAAACGATTAATATTGTAGCTTACAGTGGTTTCCCACCTATACTCCACGCAAATGCTGGGATAGTACAAGGGTTTAAGTGGCAGTTGGCATGGAGGGGCGAGGTTAAACTGAGTGAAACGATTAATATTGTAGCTTACAGTGGTTTCCCACCTCTACTCTACGCAAATGCTGGGATAGTACAAGGGTTTAAGTGGCAGTTGGCATGGAGGGGCGAGGTTAAACTGAGTGAAACGATTAATATTGAAGCTTACAGTGGTTTCCCACCTCTACTCCACGCAAATGTTGGGATAGTACAAGGGTTTAAGTGGCAGTTGGCATGGAGGGGCGAGGTTAAACTGACTGAAAAGATTAATATTGAAGCTTACAGTGGTTTCCCCACCTCTACTCCACGCAAATGCTGGGATAGTACAAGGGTTTAAGTGGCAGTTGGCATGGAGGGGCGAGGTTATACTGAGTGAAACGATTAATATTGAAGCTTACAGTGGTATCCCACCTCTACTCCACGCAAATGCTGGGATAGTACAAGGGTTCAAGTGGCAGTTGGGAAGGAGGGGCGAGGTTAAACTGAGTGAAACGATTAATATTGAAGCTTACAGTGGTTTCCCACATCTACTCCACGCAAATGCTGGGATAGTACAAGGGTTTAAGTGGCAGTTGGCAAGGAGGGGCGAGGTTAAACTGAGTGAAACGATTAATATTGAAGCTTACAGTGGTTTCCCACCTCTACTCCACGCGAATGCTGGGATAGTACAAGGGTTTAAGTGGCAGTTGGCATGGAGGGGCGAGGTTAAACTGAGTGAAACCAATAATATTGTAGCTTACAGAGGTTTCCCACATCTACTCCACGCAAATGCTGGGATAGTACAAGGGTTTAAGTGGCAGTTGGCAAGGAGGGGCGAGGTTAAACTCACTGAAACGGTTAATATTGTAGCTTACAGTGGTTTCCCACCTCTACTCCACGCAAATGCTGGGATAGTACAACGGTTTAAGTGGCAGTTGGCAAGGAGGGGCGAGGTTAAACTGAGTGAAACGATTAATATTGAAGCTTACAGTGGTTTCCCACCTCTAGTTCACGCAAGTGCTGGGATAGTACAAGTGTTTAAGTGGCAGTTGGCAAGGAGGGGCGAGGTTAAACTGAGTGAAACGATTAATATTGAAGCTTACAGTGGTTTCCCACCTCTACTCCACGCAAATGCTGGGATAGTACAAGGGTTTAAGTGGCAGTTGGTATGGAGGGGCGAGGTTAAACTGAGTGAAACGATTAATATTGTAGCTTACAGTGGTTTCCTACCTCTACTCCACGCAAATGCTGGGAGAGTACAAGGGTTTAAGTGGCAGTTGGCAAGGAGGGGCGAGGTTAAACTGAGTGAAACGATTAATATTGAAGCTTACAGTGGTTTCCCACCTCTACTCCACGCAAATGCTGGGAGAGTACAAGGGTTTAAGTGGCAGTTGGCAAGGAGGGGCGAGGTTAAACTGAGTGAAACGATTAATATTGAAGCTTACAGTGTTTTCCCACCTCTACTGCACGCAAATGCTGGGATAGTACAAGGGTTTAACTGGCAGTTGGCATGGAGGGGCGAGGTTAAACTGAGTGAAACGATTAATATTGAAGCTTACAGTAGTATCCCACCTCTGCTCCACGCAAATGCTGGGATAGTACAAGGGTTTAAGTGGCAGTTGGCATGGAGGGGCGAGGTTAAACTGATTGAAACGGTTAATATTGTAGCTTACAGTGGTTTCCCACCTCTACTCCACGCAAATGCTGGGATAGTACAAGGTTAAGTGGCAGTTGGCAAGGAGGGGCGAGGTTAAACTGAGTGAAACGATTAGTATTGAAGCTTACAGTGGTTTCCCCACCTCTACTCCACGCAAATGCTGGGATAGTACAAGGGTTTAAGTGGCAGTTGGCAAGGAGGGGCGAGGTCAAACTGAGTGAAACGATTAATATTGAAGCTTACAGTGGTTTCCCACCTCTACTCCACGCAAATGCTGGGATAGTACAAGGGTTTAAGTGGCAGTTGGCAAGGAGGGGCGAGGTTAAACTGAGTGAAACGATTAATATTGAAGCTTACAGTGGTTTCCCACCTCTACTCCACGCAAATGCTGGGATAGTACAAGGGTTTAAGTGGCAGTTGGCAAGGAGGGGCGAGGTTAAACTGAGTGAAACAATTATTATTGTATCTTACAGTCGGTCGACTAGAATATGTGAAGAATAACCTGTAATAAATTACATATATAATACTTATTCACGTGTATTTAGCTTGCCACGGTGGGTGAGTGGATAGCGTGGGGGTCTACTAACACCAAGATTGCAGGTTCGCTCCTGGCCGTGGAAAGGTATTTTTGTTAGGCGGCAAAAATACGACACGCACGTCATACGATGTTGTCATGTCAATGAACCCATTTGAATTCTATAGGCCGTGTTCATAATGGCGAAATTAATCTCGGGAGTTTCCGCCGACACAAAGTTCCTCATTTCTCTACTAGAAAGCGCTATGGTGTTCAAGGAGCTTAGATATCTAACCTCCTTGACTTTCATAGTGCATCAAGGAACAAAGAAATTCGACATGCAAGCTACCCTCTGTGTGTCAAATTACAAAGCTTGCACCCGGCACCCGAGGCATACGATATTATTTATACATGTATTTTATTTCAGGTTATTTTCACATATTCCAGTAATTGGAAAAATTGTTGAATTGAATCGGTACAAATACATTTAGTTATAAACAATTGTAAAAATTAATGCAAATGTTATAAACTATTGTCAATGCTAACGAACAATTATCAAATCCAGATGATTATGTTAGATCCAATTATAGTTCTCTATAATTATTTTTTTTTCAACTAAATGAATGGTAATGTTATACTCAATTGCCAATACTAAAATTATAAACATTTCATAAAAAATGCTTATGTTATAAACAATCGTCCATTTTTTACAACGTTTCTATTCTACAAATGTGTTAACAATTAGAATTTTATAAACAATTACAAACATTTATAGACAATTACACATTTAATAAATAATAACAAATTACAAAATGTATAAACAAATTATATAATTTAAACAATTACAAATGTATAAAGAACTAGCTGTACCGGGCAGGCGTTGCAATGCCAATCAAGGAAAGTGTTGGCGTTGTAACTTTGCTTGTTGAAGTGCTTTTGGATTCCCGATATTTTTTTTTCTTTTTCCGTTAACCACTTCTAAACAATTGTTAAATTGATTTACTATCTCAAAAAAATAATGGGAACGTGCTCAACTACTCGACAAAGTTTCATCGCAATGAAATGAATGGTATATGAATGCATACGGGACTTTGTTGATACGATTCGAGCGTCGTCACCCATTTGTTGAATATACTCGTATACTACCTATTGTAAAATGGATTTACTAATTCGAAAACCTTCCCTGGCGTGTACACAACAACTCTTCAAAGTTTCATCGCAATCGGATGAATGGAATATGATCGCATACGGGATATTGTTTAAACGATTCGCGCGCCGTCACTCATTTGATGAATCTACTTGTGCGCAACCCATTGAAAAACGGATTTAGTAATTCATACACCTTCGCAGGAATGTACTCAACTCACTAAAGTATTGTCACAATCGGATGAACGGTATATGAACACTTACGGGACTTTGTTGAAACGCTTCACGCGTCTTCCCTCATTTGTTGAATCTACTTATGCGCTACCTATTGTAAGATGGATTTACAAAGCCTGAAACTTTCCCTGAGTGTACACAACAACTCACCCAAGTTTAGTCGCTATCGGACGAATGGGTATATGAACGCATACGGGACTATGTTGAAACACTTTGCGCGTCGTCGCTCATTTGTTTAATCTACTTGTGCGATACCTATTGTAAAGTGGATTTACTAAGCCAGAAACTTTCCCTGAAGTGTACACAATATCTCACCCAGGTTTCATGGCAATCAGACGAATGGTATGTGAACGCATACAGGACTTTGTTGAAACGCTTCGCCCATCGTCGCTCATTTGTTGAATCTACTCGTTCGCTACCTATTGTTAAGTGGATTCACTAAGCCAGAAACCTTACTTGAAGTGTACAGAACTTCTCGTCCAAGTTTCATGGCAATGGGATGAATGGTATATGAACACATGTGGGACTTTCTTGAAACAAACGCACGCCATTTTGTTGAAGCTACTCGCGCGCCATCTATTGTAAATTGGATTTACAACCCCTATAACTTTTTCGGGGCTGTGCGCAACATCTCACCAAAATTTGATCGGAATCGGACGAATTGTATATGAACGCATCGCCATTACGCATTAGTATAAACTACTCGCGCGCTATCTATTGTGAAATGGATTAAATATACCTATGACCATCCAGGAAGTGTTTGCAACAACTCACCAAAATTTGATCGCAATCGGATGAATGGTTTATGAACGCATAAAGGACGAACAAACGAACATTCTTTGGTATATATAAGATTACAACATTTTTATTATTATAAACAATGAGAAATTTTAGATACACTTACAAAGTTTTATAAATAGTTTGAAATATTTTAAACAATTATATACTTTTAATTTAATAAACAATTACAACTTATATAAACAATTGTGCTATTTCTGAAAATTGGTGTTAAGTATAGTAAATATTGGCGGAACCAAGTAAATGTTGGCAGATAGGAGCAAATCAATGGTAGATTTAGGTTATAATGAAAAAGTATTTTATTATAAATATCTCTGTGGGAAGCGTCCAATTGAATCAGTTTGACGATCAGAAATACTAGAATATTTCATGATGGTCGTTTGTAATGAAGGATTGTAAGTGTTGCAGAGAAATAGTTTGTTATTGTTATTTATTCAAATATTAAATACGTTTTTCTTACTGTTTGATTTTTATATTTCTACAAATTTAAGTCTATATCACGGACCGAAGGTTACAATATCTCCAAACTCACGGACGCAATACATCTGCAACGAATCCAATTGATGGGGCACTTAGAAAGGATGGCCCCAAACAGACTATTGTAACTTATTAAATTCACACATACCAGAAAAACAAAACAACCAAATCATATTGGTTCAAACAGACTCAGAAGGATCATAAAGAATTAGCATCGCCAAATGTAACAGACCAAACTAAAAACAAGAAAATTGCACTTACACCGAGTTTCGAGGACAAAGAGATAAGGTCTAATCTCTATCTATGGTCTATCCAACGAAAAATTCATTCGTTGAGTATAAAGGAAAATAGGGCTAAAAGTAAGGCCAACCGTTGTTTGTGGAATCCACGTGCTCCTAAGAGACCCTTTAGCGACGAAGAAGAAGTAATTTTTAGAAATGTTTCAACAGGAGTTTACAGTATAACCTTTAAAAATAAAATAAGGAATCCTTTCAGATTAATAAATAATTCAGCATTTTTTTTTCATATTCATACAAATTTAAGGTAAACGGTTATCATTATAAAAATTACTTTAGGATAATATAGTTGAAACATATATGGTGAACTCTATGGAAACACATCACAAAAAAAGTGTTACTAAAATAAAAATTAAGGTGGTATTTTTTTAATAATTGAGGTGACTGCGACATCAGTTGTCGAAAAATGATTCTTGTAGACAGCAAATATAACCTCGTTTGCTTATGTAATTAGTTAAAATTATCATTTAGATATAATTGTCTTTTGATAAGTACATAATATACAGTGTGTCGGAAAATAAGAGGTATTAAATCAAACCATGCAAAGGGGTGGGTCTGGAGAGCAATATGACTTAAGATACCTGTGGGCGCAAACCAACCGTTAAGCCCCTGTGAGCATTTCTAATTACGAAGAAACTTGGCAACGTCGCGCAATGAGCAGCATCGAGTGCGGTGTCTACACCGTCATGAAGCTCGCTGGTTATACACAGAACGCTTCCCAATGCGTCGTGCCCCTGGCCCTCGGTACTTTACATTTTTACATCTAAATCTAAGGGAGACAGGCTCATGTATGGAAATTTCATTCCTCACTGAATTCTGTACTCCATCTGCTTCTGGATTCGACGGCCTATGTTTACAAAATCGTGTTTGACAACGTACGTTTATATTGCTATGTTAATGTCATTGAAAGAAGCTTTTAATCGATCTATGATCACCTTTTCTCAGAAGTTGTATCCAGAAGAACCAGAAGAAAATCGTACTGCTGTTAATAATGACGAGTTGACAGCACGATCTAATACAGAAAGGCTCTCCCTAGGTACCACAACTGAGGCAAGACTTTATATTGATATAGGGGATGCTGTCTCATAGAAAGTAATCAACTCTACTGAGGATACTCGCCTTTTCTCAGACATGGCATCCAGAACAACTAGGAACAAAAAATTCCAACAACCCAAGGGGGCATCAGTAGTTGGTACTGCACCCGAATTTATTTAAGGCTATGGCTATGCCTTAGCTGAGATTCGAAATGGGGCGCATGACTTGTATAAGCGAGAAAATACAATCTCTATGAAAGTAGAAGGTTGTATATCAAAGTATTTTATACTGTAAAAGAAAGTATATTATCCGCTTTAGAAGCAGGAATGAACATTTATTGAAGGTCAGAATGGAATTGGAATACTCTGAATTGTTTAAACAAAGAGAGAATATCTTTTAAAACAAGGCAGGTTCACGACATTAAGAACACGGAGTTCGATTTCCGGTTCTAAGCGGTGTCGTCATCAGCTCGAGAGGAGAGAGAACCGGGCGTGTCAAGATAAGAGAGGAAGGGAAGTCTTGAGCAAGCGTCATGATACTGGAGAGGGGAGCATGGCGATGCCTAGACGCGGGGAGCTGAGCGGAGGAAGATTCATTTTCTATCAACAACGGTTCAAGTTCAGACCAGAATTAGAAAGTTTACTGCGATATTGGAAACGCATAATATTGTCAGGAGAAGTGCGGAGCCACGAGGCCTTGACCACGAGGAGACCCATCTCCACGGGCCAAGCAAGTTAGAGGCTCGGTGAAGCAGAGTGCTACAGAACAGTGAAATAACTAGCTTGAAACGGAGCACTTTTAACAAGCACGATTCTACTGCAGAACACGGCATGGATACAACGCGACTTACAACTACGAGTCTACAGCAGATATACTCACAGTTTACTGCTACTATTTCCACAGTAATACTACGCTTATACGAAACGATATACTACATATACAACGACTATTCTTCGAAAGTATTCAATATGCTATTACAAGTCAGTCGAAGGGGAAGATGCACTTGTATTACTGTTAGTCAAGGTGTAAATATGTTCTAATTTCACCATGGAGGGAAGTTAGTTTGCATCAATGAATAGTGTGAAATACAGATTGACTACATCTAATGGATTTCGTGGCAGTTTATGTCCACGACACACAGAATAAGCTACGCTACAATGAGATTCCATATTCTTCCAGGAATTTTCAGAGAACACTAACTATGGAAGAAGATTTATTGCGGAGAAGAGCTCGCGCATTTAGACAGTGTCACGTCAGAAGAGGATCCGGACGACCAGCGGAGTGTTGGAGAGCCGTGTTTCGAGCGGAAGCGGGGCGATCAACTGGGGTGAATGTCCTAGAGCCGTAACCTCGATCCCTCTCTTACAGCATAGCCACGTGCAGGCTGGCACATATGGCTCGGCCGATCAGCTGTCTACATGGAGCGCTGGAAAATCCAGATCGCTCGGAGCCATTAGGCAAAGCCGAATCTTCTCGTCATTTAAGGTAGAAAGTGTTTTTCTTTGTTTCATTTTGTAGATAGCAATGTTCAGTGTATAATTCAGTGGTTGACCAACATTTTTTTTTCTTTAAGCTGTAATATATTTTTGGTAGTTTTTATTATTATCTCACGTCATTGTTTTGCCATTTTCTTATAAATTTCAGTCAGATTAATATTTTCGTCAGCGAGTTTTCGTTTTTGACATGTTGTAAAATTAAAGTGTAGATAACTTATTTAAAACTTGCGATGCGAAATAAATCTGTTTTATAAGAAGTTTTGAATGCGTCGATAGTTGAAGTACAGTATGTTTCAAATGTTTGTGAAACTTTGCGAAAGTACAGTAAGTTTCGAAAGCTTAGAATGTTACAACAGGCTTCGAAAATATTAAATATTACTTCGTGTAATAAATGCTGTATTACTCTACGTCATATATACTATGTAAACTTAATTATTTGTAACTGATATGACAAGTTTTATAATATAACGTCATAACTACTTTATTAATGCAGATAGTTATTGAGAACTATACTGAATTAATACTCGTTATTTTGAGTATTGGAATAAAATAACCAGTTGCAATAATGTTCAAAGAAAATTAATAAAGGTAAAGATTAATGACTAGAGCGTTATTATATCCTAATAAATTTTGTAAATACATATTTTATGAGGAGAACTTAGAAAGCTCATTGTAGAGAGAATATGTAATGAAATATCGAAGATAATGACAAGGAGACACATTGTAAGTCTACAGAGTGTCAGAAATAAGTCAGGATGGACTTAAATGAATTATATTCATAATTTTGAGACCACGAAAGGGAGGACGTGTTAGTATTTGTATTTAAATATGAATTCTTGCAGACTATACTCAGAAAGTTGCGTCAATACTACATTGAAATTGAATGTTTGAGTTAAAGAAAATAAAAGAAAGCCACAGGTGGTTTAAGAATGTTGTACAGAATTATTTAAAGTTTGTGAATGTAGGATTATAGAAAGCACGAGGAAGTAAATGTATCAGAAGTAGTTGAAGAATTGTTGTATTGTGACGTGAAAAATATTCTCAGTTGGGTGAATATGAAATGCGGTCACTGATTCTTTTTTTGCATTAGTGTAGAATGCAATGAGATGGTTTTAGTATTTGAGATTCCGTGCAAATTTGGCGTAAATAAAGTTTACGTTTTGTTAATAAAGGAAGAGTATAGGAGATGTTTCCTAGATATGTTCACAAGGAGAGAGTGTGAAGTTGTTTATTGCAGTCAGGCAAGATTCTGTACAGGAAGTTCAAAATGTTAATTAATTATTTGTGGAAATTTGAGAACAGAGGTGTGGAGTGAGGTAATATGCAACGCACCTAAATTAAAGTCAATGTTAATGAATTTGTAACTGAAAGTCTTGCAATGAAGTTCACCACTATCGGAAGTTATTCAAAGAATTGTGAAAAATTTTTGAGCTGTGATTAACTTCAACGTTCGTCACTTTTGTTCTTTTTGATATGACAAGTTTGTTAATACTTCAAATCCCATTAGGTAGTGGTGATATAGAATAAAATGATATATTCAAAGAAATAGTGTTGTTGTTTGTGTCTTCAGTCTTTTGACTGGTTTGATGCAGCCATCCATGCCTCCCTGTCCGGAGCTAATCGTTTCATCTCTACATAGCTACCACACCCTACATCTGAGGCAATTTGTTTAACATATTCTAACCTTGGTCTACCCCTACAGTTCTTGTCCTCGACCCTTCCTTCCATAACTAAGCTTGCTATTCCTGGGTGTCTTAGTATGTGTCCAACTAACCTATCTCTTCTCTTCATTAGCAGTCGCCAGAAACACCTCTCCTCTCCCACTCGTCTTAATACCTCTTCGTTTGTAACCCTATCTACCCATCTTATCTTCATCATTCTCCTGTAACACCACATTTCAAATGCTTCAATTCTCCTCTTTTCTGCTGCACCAATAGTCCAAGTTTCACTTCCATAGAGCGCCACGCTCCAGACAAAGGCTTTCAAAATTGATTTCCTAACATCTAAATCTATATTCGATTTCAACAGACTCTTTTTTTGTAGAAATGCTTTCCTTGCCTGAGCCAACCTACTTTTTATATCCTCTTTGCTTCGTCCATCACTGGTTATTTTGCTTCCTAAGTAACAGAAGTCTCCTACTTCCTTCAGCTTCTCACCTGCCAATTTGATGTCCATAGAGGTTTCTGATTTATTTCGGCTGCATTCTAGTATTTTTGTTTTACAATTATTAATTTTCATCATGTATTCTTCCGTAAGACGGAGTCCATACTATTCAAAATCTCATTAAAATCCTCAGGCTTGTCGGCCAAGATGACGATGTCATCAGCAAATCTCAGAGTTGAAATTATTTATCCTTGAATCTTCACTCCCACATTAAATTTTTCTCTAATTTCCTTCATTGCTTGTTCAATGTAAAGATTGAAAAGTATGGGTGATAAGTTGCAGCCTTGCCTAACACCTTTCTGAATATCAGCTTCTCTCTCATGTCCCTCAGCTCGAATGACTGCTGTCTGGTTTCTGTATGGATTGTAGATCACCCTCTTATCCCTGTACTTTATTCCTATAGATTTCAAAATGTCAAACAATTTAGTCCAATCAACGTTATCAAAAGCCTTTTCTAAGTCTACAAATGCCATGAACGTTCTCTTATCTTTCCTTATTCTACCTTCCAAAATCAGCCTAAGACTTAGTACAGCTTCCCTTGTTCCTACGTTTCTCCTGAAACCAAACTGGTCTTCACCCAACTCCCTTTCTATCTGGCTTTCAATCCTCTTGTAAGTTATTCTAGACAGGATCTTCGAAGCATGAGTAATCAAGCTGATTGTACGGCAATCTTCACATATGTCAGCTCCCACATTCTTTGGTATAGGGATGATTACATTCTTCTTGAAATCAGGGGGTACCTCGCCTGTCTCATAAATCCTACACACTAAGTGAAATAACCTGATCAGACCTTCATCTCCTATGCAGCGTAGCAACTCAATCGGTATATCATCTATGCCTGGTGCTTTGTTCCTGCTTAAGTCTTCCAAAGCTCTATCAAATTCTGATCTCAATATTAAATCTCCTTTCGCATCCTCATCAATTTCCTCCTCCCTTTCCATTACATGATTCTCAATCTCCTTTCCCTTATACAAACTCTCTATGTAAGAACTCAGCAATTCTTCTAGGTTTGTGCCGTGTCTTGTGTGGGGTTTCGCCTAGGACACCAAGCTAGGCTCATCGGCGGGCTCTTGGTGTCCCTGCCCGGACACAAACCTAGAAGAATTGCTGAGTTTTAATTCACCGGCCGTGAAAGCCAATACGCCATCTTTTTGGAAGCCTTCATAGGGAGGTTACGGCTGCTTGAGCTTTTGGCTCTCGCAGTCAAGGAGTGCAGTTGCACTCTATATAAAGGGAGGTATCGCGCAGTTCGATACTCCTGTGGGGGTCCGGGCAGGGACACCAAGAGCCCGCCGATGAGCCTAGCTTGGTGTCCTAGGCGAAACCCCACACAAGACACGGCACAAACCTAGAAGAATTGCTGAGTTTTAATTCACCGGCCGTGAAAGCCAATACGCCATCTCTATGTAAGCTTTCCATCTCTCAACCTTTTCTTCCCTATCTGTTAAAGGCCTTCCATTTGTGTCCTTAATATTACAGCACTTAGTCTTCTTTTCCCCAAATGTATTCTTAATCCTTCGATAAGCTGGGTCTACTTTTCCTAATTTCAGACAACTTTCTATATCTGCACATTTCTCCTTCAACATTTCTTCTTTCGCTTCCTTGCACTTCTTGTTGACCTCATTTCTCAGACGTCTGTATTCTGTTTTACCATTTTCATCTCTTACATTCTTGTGTTTCCGCCTTTCATCCATCAATTCTAGTATATCCTGAGTGATCCACGGTTTTCTACCTATTCTTTCTTTCCTACCAATGCTTTCTTCTGCGGATTTTGTTATTTCATTTTTCAAAAGTGCCCATTCGTCTGCAATTGAAGTTTGTTTAGGGTTTTTCATTAGTCCTTCCTTTATACTCTTCTTGAATCTTTCGTTTACGTCATTCTCTTTCAGTCTATTGCCCACCTTTTTGGCTTTTGACTTTTCTTCAGTTTCTTCAACTTAAATCTGCATTTCATTACAACCAGATTGTGGTCAGAGTTTATGTCAGCACCAGGATATGTTTTACAATCCAAAATCTGGTTTCGAATCCACGGCTTGACCATAATGAAGTCGATTTGGTAACCCTGTATCTCCTGGTCTCATCCATGTGTATATTCTTCTATTGTGGTTATTGAAGAAGGTGTTAGCTATGACCAACTCATGCTCGGTGCAGAATTCCATCAGCCTGCTTCCTCGATCATTCCTTTCACCTAGTCAGAAATCTCCTACTATATTCCCTTCTCTCCCTTTTCTTACCACAGCATTCCAATCTCCCATTACTATAACATTTTCATCACCCTTGATATACCTCAGAATTTCGTCTATTTCTTCGTAGACCTTTTCAACATCCTCATCATCAGCTTGACTGGTAGCCGCGTAGGTTTAGTATTGATTTTTGCTACAATAATCCCTTCACTATATTGCTCATAATATTCCACCCGCTGCCCATGTTTCCTACTCAATATGAGACCAACCCCTGCTTGGCCATTGTTTGATTTAGTGCTAATGACCCTATAGTCACCTGACCAAAAGTCCTGTTCGACCTGCCAGCGCATTTCACTAATGCCAACCAAATCCAACCTTAACCTATCCATTTCCCTTTGTAAGTTTTCTAACCTTCCACTTCCTAGCAGACTTCTAACATTCCACGCTCCGATCCGTAGAATGTCAGATTTCCTCTTTGTCACTTCTGTGATGTTAATCCCCTCTCGAGTAGTCCCCACCCGGAGATCCGAACGGGGGACTAGTTTTCCTCCGGATTGAAATTTTACAAGAGAGGAGGCCATCATCACATGTAATTATGCATAGAAAGGTGCATATCCTCGGAAATAGCATTACGGCTGTAGTTCCCCGTTGCTTTCAGCCGTGCAGCAGGACGCAGTGTAGCCATTATTTGGCTTATATTATCAACACCTTAACTGTCTATAAGACTAGTAAAGAATTGATTTATTCTGAAAGGCTGCTACTCCCTTTCAGAATAAGTAAAGAGCAATTCTACTAACAAAAATACTAACCATCTACTAACAATTAAATACCAAAATTCTACTAACGAAGAAAAAAAACGTATGTTCCACCAACAACAAATACTACCACTAAAACATTCTGTCACCAGGCACACTCACATGCACCCTCACACATCACAGTCTACTGAAACAATGAACTATAACTAATAAACAATGCAACTGCTACCAGACACACTCACACACCACAGTCTAATAGAACAATGACCTATATCTAATAAAAAAAACTAACTACTGAACCCTCTGAGCTATGGTTCATGTGATATTTTTTATGACAGAACATTTATGATGGGATGTTGTACCTTTGAACACACCCAGGAAGCCACGTGGAGCTGAGAGCTCACGCGATACTCTTTGAAGTAGCGTTGAATCGCACTTTTGACTTTGGTGAACACTGCTAATTATTTATCTGAGATCTTATTAATTAATTTTATTCTTTCTCAAGACTCAGAATATTCCATTTCGTCATGCTGCATTATTAAAACACTTTTGAGAATGTTATTTTAGCTCAAGGTAAGGTAATAACCCTTGCAGATACGCAAATAGGAACGTAAGTAGTCGCTCAACGACTTCGGTTTGACGACCTACTTCCTTGAGACACCCAGTGCCTTGCACTACGTCTGGAGAATCCGCCCAGTATAGGCGTGTAATAGCATTTGTCCTGTAAGACATAGAAGAATATCCGCTTGTTAGCGTTGAATTGGTTGTCAGGTGCCATCGTGCACTGGCATATTGTAAAATTAATTAATTAATTGGTATTCTGCCCGAAGGCAGGTCCGAGCGTCCGGAGAGGCTACCCCCAGCCGGAGTTTACTTGCGGTAGGGTGGCCAGGGCCTTTCCGCTCCTCCTTATGTTGGCCAACAGCGCGCAGTGCCTAGAACCGGCATACCATCCAAGTTCCGACTGCGCCCAATGTTGCTTAACTGCGGAGTTCTCATGGGATCCGGTGTTTCAACACGGCTAGGCCGTTGTCCTATTGTAAAATACTGGTATTTATGCACAGTGAGCCACAGAAACATACTGAAGATAATTATTGGCAAGTATTAGTGAATTATATAATTGTACCGGAACACCACATTTTAGTACCCACGTGTTTGTGGAGGGCCAAATGCCTTGTGGAAAATATACAGGTAAATGTGTTGCAACTACTTCAAATAAGTGTGATTACGATAGTGTAACATATTTGGATTGCCAGAGTGAAGTTTTTATTTCCAAAACGACGTACATTTTACCGATGCTGCATGATAGAAAAGTAGCGTCATTAGCACGTGCAGAATCATAGAGCAGTGCTAGCTCGTGTATCTATTCACATCCACGAAATTAAGGCTGTGTTATCAATTACTATCAGAGCCTGCAATACTTACGAGAAACATTATATTTTTGGAAAGTGAAAGAATGAATTTCATAATTTATTTCACCGTCAACGTGACCAGACTATTCCACACCACGTTTGAATCAGTCATCATGGGCTAATACCATCCTGGTATGAGGGTGATATTTCTACGAGAACTAGCATGATGGTGGAGCTTGCAGAACCGAGGACGAGAAGGAAGGAATCCAAGATGCCATTTCCAGGCATATCCAGCATATTCACGGAGTTGTTCCCAGGGACGAATCGAACCCTGGTCTTTGGAGGAGTCCAGATGGGAATCTTGATGAGGATAATACCGTTCCAGAGATCCAGAGAGGAATTTGTACAACCCTGGTTATTGAATAGAGGGCTGAGTGATAGCTTCTCCATGTCGTGAGTTCTTGGACATCCCTTCTCTTTTTCTAGTTCTGGTGGTATATTAGATTTAATGTAGTTTGTGAATCAACCACACTCTGTGTCAGCCATTTTTCTAGGTAGGGATTGTATCTAGTTTAATTTAATGTCATTTATTTCAGTATAATGGGACACCCTTGGGTCTAACATTTTGGTTAACCCTGGTGCAGCTTGATGAACGTCGTAGAACGTCAAAGCCTATCTTTTGCTAGATGTGACCGTAGTCATTCGGGGCTATTTTGTACAACCCTGTTTGGGGTGATTTTTCAAGTCTTTGCTAACTTTAGTTATGACAATCAGATGTCATGGTTATTTCTTTAACTGCATTCTTTGCAGCCAGTTTTGATACACCCCTGACTTACGTTAGAACAGTCGTATCAGTTCGGCAATCGACTGTAATTGCCAGTTTTGTAAATGCATTATAATTTCATTTTGGATAAGCTCAGAAGCTATTCTTGGTCAAGTTTGAACCTAACAATTAGAAGGAATGTTTCGTTGCATAGCATCGAACTCAGTTCCCAACGTATCATTAAGCAGATCCTTGTATGGAATCTGCGCCACAATTATCATTTTGCTTGTGTCATGTAAGACACGTTTTTATTTGATGTTGTACTAGCAACTAGTGAATTGTATTTTGAGAGCAATGAGCTCCAGTAATTGAAAGATTACTTTCATTTAGACGTCTTTGGTAGAAAGACGGAATTATATTATTCTATTCAGATTTATTGCGTGTTTTTATACACGGATTCTTTAGAGGTTCATAACTCATGGTGGAGTTTTTTATGAGCGGGCCGGATGTATAGTTTTATTTTGATTAAATCGCCGGCCTTGAATAGTGTGTGTTTTGTGTCGACCGAACGCAGGAATGTGGTAGCCTGCTGGTGACATAAACTGGTTTTGTAATCCAGTGCCCTTGAGAGCACGCTTCATTTGTTTGCGAGACAGGACTACTTTAACAAGAGACAGAATGCGATTGTATTCGCTCTTTCTTTCATTGCAACTTAGCTTATATAGCCCAGTTTTCAACCCTGTCTCAGATCACATGTTTTATAGACTGCTTTTTGTTAGTTGAGCGCACTTCTTGCGTGTACCGTTTTGACGTGTACAATTAGGTCAGGTTTTCTATAGTGAGTTGCAGGCGACCCTGTTAAATGCAGGAATTTATTGTATGAAGGTACTTGTGATTACCTTGTCCGGGAGGGTTCCCGTTGACTAGATGTTATTGGAAGGTAACTGTTGTGGACAAGCCTATCCCAGAGTTATTGAATGCGAGCTTTGCGCCGCTGGTAACCCGTGCTATTGTGTGTCCGAGTTGTTATTGCTCGTTGATCTTATTCCGACTGTTGAGTCGAGGCTTTTTGGTGGAGAATGATCTCAGTGTAGACACTCCGTGCCCGAGCTATTGTCAGTATTATTCGCCATAAACCAACGATAAACCTAAACCGACATCTTAATAATAAAACGCATAACTTTGGTAAAACAAAAGCTAACTAATGAATTCTTTCTATCTAACTTTGTTCTGTTGCATTTTGGAACTGTTGACATAGCCGTGCAGTTGAAGGTAATTTCCTTGTGTGGAAATTTTGTAGCGACCTGTAGCATACGCGAACCTAGAGTTCGTAGCTTGTGGAGCTCAGGCCATGCGATGTCAGACGTGGTCTCAACTACGCATACGTCACCGTAATTACACACATTAGATGACTATGGCTTACAAAGAGTAAACCAAGGTGTAGGCAGGAATTTAATAAAAATGTGTATCTATTTCATTACTTATTTATGATGTACTAGAGTGTAAATCCTACATGTTACCTTATTGTGTGCTGATAGCACGTAGTTATTAAGAATAATTAAATGTTTTTCATGGCTGTACACTTAGATTTGTTGTAATTGTTTTCTGTTACGGACGTCATCGCCGTAAATTTTGTTATTAACAGTTAGGACTTAGCTAGATAATTAACGTTAAATGTAAATGTGGAAATGGTATCATCCTAACTTAGATTTGTTTTGCTACCCTGTTAAATGTAAATTGTGATATTAGCTTAATCTTGTAACTTGAACTAGGGACTTGCGTCGTACCATTTTCCTAGTGTTGCTGTTGTTGCTTTATTACTGTGAAATAGATCTTTCGCGAGGGTTTTCCATAACTTCTCAGGTAGGGACCTGCTCTTTATTTTCTTTTGTTTATTAGTTTGCGGACTAGCCGATTATAACCCTCCGAACTAGGCTAGGGGCTTGTGAATTTTAATACATTTTCACGGTGTTTTACTTAAGTCTGGATGTTTAATTTCTCAGTCTAGTTTTTAAGGTGAACCTTTCCTTAGGCAGTCTATGACCATCGACACCATGTACCACGATCCCCGTGGACTACAGCGTCTCGTGCCGCTTGGCCTATTAGGAAGATCACCTGATCCTCGCGGTAATTTTATTCGACTTATGGGATGTTAGGAAAGTTATCGTGGTTGTTAACTCGACTAACGGTCTCACTACATACTTACAACTAAAACTAACTACATACTTACTGTAGTGTAATTTGAATTGACAATATTTACAAAATGCAATTTAGATAGAAAATACTTACAAAATGTAATTTAGATTCAAAATAGTCACAAAATGCACTTGAGAATAAAAATACTTACAAAATGCCCACCCTACACAATGTAATTTAGATTGAGAATACTTACATAATGCGGTATAGGTTGAAAACACTTACAAAATGCAATTGAAAATCAAAATTGTCTGTATAAAAATAATCCAACCTGAAAATTAATTCAGCAGGCTCCTTCAGTTGTTAGCTTCTTCTACAATACTTCGCCCAATTGAACGAAATCAGGTTGGTTATACTAACAGAAAAGCAAGAGACCGCAATAAAACAAATAGAAACACTCCAAGAATGCGCCGAAAAAGTGAGACTTCAAATATCCTTCGAGAAAACTCAAGTGCTAAGTCACAAAGGCGACATCATGCAAACAAAATACGGAACCATCAAAAGAGTCCCACATTTCAAATATCTGGGAGAATTTATCGAACCAACTGGATCCGAAAATATCTCACAACAAAACCGTCTCCAGAAAACCAGGAGAGCACTCGGACTTATCCAAAACCTCTATAACAAAAAATGCATGTCATTAGTCTGGGCTAATTGGCAGCACGAATTTCCTTCTAAACAGCGTGACTATATCTAGATTGAAATTGCTCACTGGTATGGTCGAGTTCCCTAAATATCTCGTCACAACTTTGAAACGAGTTTGCTCACGACGCAATAAGGATCTTTTGCACCTCGGACGGATATTGCTGAGCAATTGCCTGCACCAACACATTCTCTGCTAATGGTGATTCTAAAAACTGCAAACGAGCTGACTGGACAGTAAATAGCTTGCGTTTCTTGTAGGTGTGAGAATATATTGGAAATACATTTCTGCACGAATGTTCTGCTGTTTTACCAATGACCAATATGGTTTTAAAAGAGCATCCTTGATATCGGCAACGAGTGAAATCCAGTTCCTGAGAACTTGTGTGGCTTACCCTCATAACAACAGATGATTGTCAATGCGTTTATGGGATTACTAAGGGTCTGCGGTCTGACGTTATCAAAATGTCCTCCAAGAACTTATTAAATTTTAACCTTTTGAATCTTGAATCCGTAAAATTACTCTAATTGCCGCTAATTTACGGAGTAGTATGCCAAATGCCTCCGCAAAATCTATAATTACAGCGTCAACTTGCACCCCCCCCTGTCCAGCGAGTGACATAACATTTGGCACTCGCATGAAGGAAGGAAGGAAATTTGTAGTTTTACGTGACCGTTAATCTCGCCATCATGAGCCAAGGGACCTCCTATCTACGTGGAATCCGAACCACAGGACATGACATTTCACTTTGAAAATATGACATGCATTGACCAGGAATGGAACCCGGTCCTTCGTGGCGAGAGGCTGAAGCGCCACCACGCCCCCGGCTCTTGTCTAAATCCATGTTATCTCCCATTAAGCCATGACAACATTTCCCACTGTTCCCGCAGTTTGCATGTGAGCCTATTTGTTCCCTCCCGTGAATATTGGAACTGTTGTAGCTCTTTTCCAGTCTTCGAGAATTTGCGTGTTATTAATAAACAACACCCGCAATGGCTGTACCTTCCCACATCTCCACAAATATTGTCTGGGCCTTTCGATATACTTCTACGTAGCTTTTTGATTATTGCTAGAATTGACGACCGTTTTATTCGGAAAGGTGGGCGATCAGAATCATAGTTATCGTCCAACACACAGCTAGTAAATTTATTAAGCACACTACTGTACCATGTATTTAATTAACAATTGCCTGTTTCTCAGTAATTAATTCACCATCTCCAGACATTATCGTAGAAAAATCATTGAAATTATCTTCCGCTTTGTACCTATAACATATTTTCCACCCATGGAATTATCGTAAGCAGCTTTCTTTTTGAGGATTAACTCTTCCGATAATTTACAATTTCGCATATGCCCGTAACTATCGTGTCGTTTGTTATAATATGTAGGGACCGGATATTTTGAAAATGTATATGAGCATATGCAAATGCGTATTTTGTGGGTTTATTGCATATTCTGAACATAACAGCATATTTTACCATATAGGCCTACATTTGAAATTAGGCCTAAGTATAATTTAAAACATCTGGAACAAACTTGGTTTTGCCTGCCTGTTGGACATCCCTTGTAAAAATCTTTCTGAGCAACAGATAACAAGATACCAGTATTTATGCTGTTTCAAGAAGGGAATGGAGTGGATCATTCCTTTCAGCATCCCGACTGCCAGTAGCCCGGGGTTAGTTTTGTGAGGAGTTTCTTCAGTTAATGTGTTACGTTATTCTTAGTCTGCATATCCTTTGCTCAAAATGCCTAAGAGAAGAGCAGCAGAAAGTATTTATTAAATCAGTGGGTGTCAGGTAACAGTGATTATTGTTAAATATGCTCAAAGGTAGAGAAATGTGAAAAGTAATTTCAACTTGAACTGCATGCAAAGACGGCTCACATATTGCGGCAAAGAGTGAATAAGATTGCTTTATTATTAACTACATATTTTAGGGCATATTTCCTACATTATAGAGCATAATTGCGTGCAAATTTTAATCGTCTTTAGTCCATGAATGTCCGGTACCAAGATATAAGCTTTGGTGTCCCGTGATTTCCCTGTGTAATATTCCGGATCCGGGTTTTGCTTCAGTTATTTAAACAGCACGAATTTCTCAATAGCACTATTTACGATATTTAGAAACATGTCCCACAATATCCGACGCCCATCCTACAAATCCTGAAATTTGCTCTGATCCGCTCTGCAGTACTGAGTATTGGAAACGTAAGGTAACGTGGAACCGATGTGGTTTAGTAACGTTACTATCGTGTGTACCGTAGTTAACGTTATATTCAAGTGTAACTGTACAGTGGTAACGAACCACGTGCCTCGCGATCGGTACAATGGCGTTACATTTGCATGTAGGTACTGTTAGTAATAGCAGGGATTAAAAATCTTTTGAGATTTAATGTTAGGAGGAGTAAAAGTTTGTGCTGATCACAACTTTGTAAATTTTTGTAAAAAGCGAACATTTAAATATTTTCATCATTAATTAATTTAGATTTGGGACTACGGTTCACGTTAATGAAACGCATTGTATAGAATAGGGAAATGTCTGAAACCACCGTCGTTTCATATTTCATAAAGTTTTAGTGTTAGTTCAGAGGAACTACACATTGTTTAAAATGTTGTTCAATATTTAGATTTGTGTTTCACATGCAAGATTTTTGCATTATTCTACAAGGAGAGAATGCGGGCTCAATTGGAGTGCCGAATTCTTCCAATAAATATTTGCAGACAAAGAGAAGCTTGTCAAAATTGATTTTTAATTTTTTATTTGAGGTGTCAAATAGGACACAATTTTAAATTATGTGTGTGAGGGTCATAAGTTGTATTGTCCAAGTAATTAAATTTAACAAGCACTTTATAGTATGCTTGTCCGTATTTTATCTTAACTGACCGCTGATAATCAACATAAAATGGTACTACTAGTTTTATACTGACGCCCACAATAGTTTTGACTTTATCACCCTCGATATCCGAGTTTCTCGAATTTCTGTTAACTAAAATAATAGTTAAAGTATGTAACTAGTTTGGTAGTACTATTTTATACTCTGTATGAACCAAGAATTTCCTAATTCTTCACCTAGCAGGGAACGGTAAGTTATTTGAGCTGGGTATCTGCAATCCTTTACATCTCAGCGGATATAGGTGGTGATTGGAGAATTCGGGCGCAGTACAAAGGAAGATGAGGAACTTCAAGCCATAGAGAAAATGGCGTGGCTTTTCGTAGGAAGATTTAAGTACGTCACTACTGTCACAACACTCAAGAAATTACTTGAGAAAAATGGAATACATACATACATGTCGAAGAGATTGTAACTGGAGGAAGAACCAAAGCCTTCAGAGTTGGTTTCTGCTTCCCGCATTTGGAGAAAACTAATTCTGAAGATTTCACTTTCGAAGATCAAGCGATGAGGGAGTTACACTTAAAACATATGAGACGCCTAGCGATAATGAATTGGAACGTCGAAGACCTAGTCACGGCTTTCCAAATAATAAATCCTAATAATTTAGCCGATAGTTTTAACAGAGACTTTCCTCACCAAAGATTGGTATTCTCCCAACCATTACACAATACATTCCTTCACCTCACAAGCACAATTCGGAAGACCCAAAGGATGAATAACCATACCTCTAAAACCTTGGTTATGTCCCTTTCGCATCATTGACGATACAGGCAACATTCTGGCTGCAAAGACCAAATCCCATGTCATGGTGGCCGCCTATTTCCAACCAGAGCTAAAATTAAAATATATTATTACCGAAGTGAGGCAGGCCATAAACAAGATAAATAAAGAGGAGAATGTAATAATAGCTGGTGATCTGAATTGCCACATTGATATAATACAAGAAAGGGCATATGCTGTGTTTCTTATTCGGAAGAGGAAGGTCTGTCTTTAATAAATAATGAATGCGATAAAACATACTTCTACCATAATGGCAGCAGCACAATTGATCTAATTTTCACAAATTTGAAGCGACTGCAACTAACCGACAGGAAAGTAGCTAATGCTGTATTATTAAGGAAACACCTACCATTCATCGCGTCCTTCGTCAAAGATACCGGTTTGAGCACAGCCCCATAACGCAGCACAAAATCACCAAGGAATCTTTTATCAGAACAAATAAAGATTAACGACCCGAGAAGAGAAACAGCGATATAATACATCAATGGTGATAATATTGATACTGGATTAGAAACTATGGAAATATCATCAAATCCGCAATCATTCCGGGAAAATCAGACACGAGATCAGCTCAACCCTGGATCAACGCAAGATGCTATGAAGTACAAAAGACAACACCATACGCCCTTCGCGGAGCAGGGGACTTGCGCCTCGCAGATCACTTGAAGGAATGCTCAGACAGTCACAAAACATATAAAACCATAATCCAAAGAAACCAGAAACCAATATATGGACTAGGAGGAAGCCAGGCTTTCACGGGACGCAGAGAACGCCCCCTTAGAGGTTCCAAAATGAAGAATTCTACGTCTTCCAATATATACACCCAATCAAAAGAGGGAAGACCACTCCCGGGGTCTCCCATCACAGATGGACATAAGTACAGATACGCGGTTAGAAACCACGTTCCACACTCAGGAATCCAGAGTAGCGGTAGTGACGGAAGCCATACACTCGAAAAAAGTAACAAAGCAATGGCACCCGATAATATTGTCAATGAACATCCCAAGGCTTCTCTACACATACCCGCTGAAGCGTGGACAAGGCTTTTCAACATATACAATTCAGCCGGCAGTATTCCAGGTAGATGGAGATCTTCCTTTATGAAAGTAATATATAGAGGAAAAGGCGAATGCTCGTAGGAGAATGTTCCGCGTTTATGGTTTTATGAAAAACTACTACAAAAAAGTCTAACCGTGTTGACTTACAACTTGATACCGGATGAACAATTTGTTTTCAGACAGGGACGGTCAACCATCCAGGCTGTCCTACGTTTACTAAACGATGCCCACGAGGCACTCAAACAAAAGAAAGAGAGAATGTTTAACCTACTAGACCGTCAAAATATGGTTCATAAGCTAGCAGATAACTTAGGATCGATGTATTATATCACAGCGTTAATAAAACATATCCTATTCTCAAATTAGCCTACATAGAAGTGAATGACTATCTGGCTACTTCCAATCCCATAAGACAAACCATCGGCGTATTACAAGGGGATCGATTAAGCCCGGCAGATATAATCTGTCTCAATGGAACCACTTTATCACTGGTTAGTCCCTTTTGCTACCTTGGTGATTTTTTTCTCAAAGCATGTGAAGGAGAAATCTAGGGGTGCTACAGTAGCCATAAGTGATATAAAGAGAGTGAGTAAACTGTCACTGACCACAGCTTTCGCCCTATTTGGAATGAAATTCACCACTACTGAGTTATGGAATAGAACTCAAATGGACACACCTCACGGAAAGGAACTTAACTGTAATGGAGAAAGTAAATGCGACTTACATAGAACGCGCACTATTTCTGTCACCATCAACCCCATTGAGACTGGTCTATGAACTCACTAGCCAGTCCTTTCTGGTGGAAGATTTAAGAACCCAGTATCTACTGCCATCTACCAGCGCGAGTACAGTGTTTTTTACAGAAGTGCAAGCAGAAGGAAATAAACATCTGGACTGAGTTTTCCAGTGCCGAAGCGATGACATCAGACCTCAGAACGCAAGGGAACTACGAGTTGAGACACCTAGTAACGAGAATGGCTGTGCATTGGACAAGGTCTGCAGTAATACACACCTCCACTCATCACATGGAAATTGTGTATGTGTGTTGTGCAAGAGAGCGTGTGATAGATACCATATTCTGTCGTGTCCTGATAGAACTCAAACATTACGAGCATAATTATATTGAAGATAATGTCTGTAGGGCAAAGCCCTAATACTCCCCCTTCCTCTTTTGCACGAATGTGCGCATTCTCGCATTCTCTACTTTATTACCGTATATGTTTTAACTGAATTATCCTTGTACTTTTGGTAAGTAGTGTACCCGTCTGATATGCGGAAATACAGGTCATCATCCTTGCACATAATATTTCACAATGGTACATTTCAAAAAATGGGCGCACAATGGTTCAATATAATATCAAATCATGGGTACTCACCCGCCATCCGGCAGCCATGGATCTCCGATACGAAAGATTTCGCCCATATTGTCGTAACGTTTAGCATATCTTACGAACA
This sequence comes from Meconema thalassinum, assembly GCA_946902985.2. NCBI lineage: Eukaryota > Metazoa > Arthropoda > Insecta > Orthoptera > Tettigoniidae > Meconema > Meconema thalassinum. The sequence continues at coordinate 263,112,174 of OX336397.1, read as the reverse complement.
ATATGGTATACCATGATCAATCTTCCCATAACACTCGCAAATTTCACTTGACTATTCATTTTTACATAATGACACATTATATTCGCAATATTTTGGTACACTTTAACAAAGGAAATATATATAGTACTTTAGATAATTGCTTAATTACACTTCACACGTATATATATTTACTTATTCACTATATAACACTTCACACGTCCTATTCTCACTTATATTATTTACAGCCGATAACACGTTATGTAATTGTCTTTGTCGTATCTCAGGACGCGGTGACTTCCGACTCGTTCCTAGATGACGCCTTCTCCCCTAGTTCTAGCTGTACGATCTGCCCTGCGACGACTTTTGTCGCTTTCCACGGTTTAAACACACCGGTTTATTAACTTAACCTGGCTTCTCTTTCAACAACGTCTGGTTGTGAAAATTTATAATGTTCAAACTGTTTCTGATTTCAACAATGTTCGAAATGTTTGTATAACAATGTTCGTTACTTTCACTTTTACTGCGCGTATTATCTATACTTGAACGCGTACTTTACTTCACTTTCGCTATACGGCCCTACAATCTCAATGGCTTTCCTTCAAAGACCAGGAGATTCTATTCTGTGCTAACACTAGTGATACTGGTTCTAGCTATCGTGTTGCGGTTTGACCGGACCTAACTTTCACTTTGTAGCGCACTGTCCGTTTTACACTCACAACTTTTATGTTTGTGGAGTTCCGTCTGCTTTCTGCGACTTTGCGTGGTCTCGAACTAGTGTACTGGCGATTTCGAAGACTTATAACTTGCTTGAACCTACATGGCCCTCCCTTGAGGTTCCCATGTTCGATGTACTGTACTGGTTACGTATAGTCAAGTCCCGCCTGGACTGACTGACTGAAGTCTTAGTATCTTTGTCGAACAGCGTATATATTGCAGACTGGCGATGCGATCCAGCGTCACCTCCTCGGAGGGTACTGTAGACTGAATAATTGGTGAAACAGCGCAACGCCCTCAGGCTAGCTTAAGACTGAATAATGCTACTTTGGCCCTTGATCGGGTCCAACTTCATATCATGGCGTAATATCGATTCGTACTGGTGAATCAGCATATCCTCCCATCGCGGTCCGTGGTAGACTGAATAATAAATGATCCAGCACGACGCGCCTTTGCGCTCGCTAGGACTGAATACTGAGTAATTGTTGATCCAGCGTGTCCCACTAAAGCGGACACCAAAGACTGAATACTTGGTGGCTCTAAGCCTCGCTATTTATTCATAACTCACAAAAAAGATCAATATGCTATCCTTCTCAAAATTAACTTGTGAACCAGTCGTCGTACGTCTGTAGAAAAATTACATATTTACTCCTCATGATCTAAACTTTACGTTTCCACTTTGTTTTCCAAAAATTGATCACGGAGATTTTTATTAAAAAATTAAAAGTGCTCCTGCAGTATGTGGGTGTACTTCCTTTTGCCTCCTACTCCAAGACACGGGCTTGTCCCTCCCACAATGATGTATGGCTTAGATCGACACTTTTCTCCTGTGCATTTATTAAAGATTTTTATATTCTCTAAATTCCTAACTCCCAGAGTTATTCTGATTAGCGTGCCAAAAACTTATATAATTTTTCGTGGTTTCCAAGAAAATAGGTTATTTAACAAAATTACAGTGTTGGGCTGCAACACAACGTTGCCAATAAACCGCTGACTTGGCTCCGGCGGTAGATCCCCGAGCTGTCTACATGATTAGAACTTTCCTATGCATACGTGTGCTTATGAGTCAGACACGGCTTGCATCCAATAACTTAGATAACGGACCCCTATCGCCTTGAGGCATGCTTCAATTTCAACATCTTGGCTCACTGCTGGCTTGTATGAACGTCAAAGTCTTATGAATATTCCTCCTTTACATGACCTAAAATATCATAGGTTCGACCCCTGTTCTCATCATATGGAACTGACTTGTCGGAATGCAAACTTCTCCTAATGGAGTCGGAGAGCTTGAGCGTCCCGAATAACGTCCACTGTAACACAGCATGGACACTTCGAATATCTCGGAAACCTAGCAAAAATAAAATACAATGGTTTTAGGGTAATTGGCTGCTTTATTATATTTATTTATTTATTATACACAATATTCTATACCTGAAGAAAGTACTTGTTTTGTTCACCAGGATGAACTAGCAGTCAAAACAAAACTTCAGTGCTCATAGGTAACCACCCCGACTGTCAGCAGCGGAATTGACACAATCAGCAGCGTCAATTAGCTAATATCTTAGACTTTAGAGTTCCTAATTACCAACCCACACTGTGAGCGGATGGATCCTCTTATTGACACACCTGGAGTGTTTCCAACCGTACTGTAAGTGGATGATTCCCTCACACAACATTTGAGGTATAGACAAACCGATAATGCCTTTGAGCTAATATCATTCAGATTAGATCTCATAGGTACCCACCCAGACTGTGAAAAGATGGTTTCTGTTAGACGTATTGATACAATCGGGATGTCATTAAGCTAATATCATTCAACTTACTGATCCTATGCATCCACGTATGCGGTAAACAGATGGTTCTTCTTAGAGGAATTAACACACTGGATTGTATTTATGCTCAATGCATGAAGTTAAGAGCTCCTATATACCCAGCCCATGCAGCCTATGTTCCTCTGAAGGTATCGACCCATCTGGAATGTAATTAAGGTAATATCATTCAGTTTGTATCTCCTAGGTACCTACCCAGAATGATAGCAGACGGTTTCTCTTATAGGTATTGACGCATCGGAGTGTCTTTAAGCTAATGTCATTCTGTTTTTATCTCCTAGGTACCCACCATACTGTATACCTTACACTACTAATAAGGTATTGATGAACCTGGAGTGTATTTAAGCTAATATCATTCAGGTTACCCGCGCTGTTAGCAGATTGTTCTTCCTGGAGTTATTGATACAATGGAGTGCCTTTAAGCCAGTATTATTTAGTTTAGGGCTCCTAGGTACCTACCCATACTGTGCGCAGATGGGTCCCCTTAAGGATATTGACACACCTGGAGTGTCTTTATGCTAAAATAATTCAGTTTAGAACTGATAGGTGCCCTCTCAAACTGTGAGTTTATGGTTCCTATTAGGAGTATTAACACACCTGGCGTGTTTTAAGTTAATATAATTCAATTATAGCTGCTCGGTTGCTACCATATTGTAAGAACATGGTTCTCCTGACACTATGTATAAGGTATCCACAAACCTGGAGTGTCTTTAAACTAATATCAATGAACCCTTGGGACTAATGGCACATTTGGAATGTCATTAGGCTCTCAGCAGGTTAGAGCTTTCTCACAATTCAAATCTGCTCTCCATTCTAGTGCTAGAGTTTAAAACATTATGTTGCAGAGATATTAATATACAATAGTGCTGATTTAAAGATTTGTTTCTGAGGAAATAATCATATTCAGTTATTTTTAAAGATGTTTTGGTCAGCTGAATTTTGCAATGTTTGGAACGTAATGATAAGGAATTAATCATATTTAGAAGAGTTGCTTATTGCTAATATAATGAGAAGTAAAATACCGTAATGTAATCCACATTAGTCAATAAATAAAAATAGAATATATTATACGAGTTCCAGCCACATTGTGGCTCTCTTCAGTAATTGCCTTCAAAATAAATTAAAACTAAATTAATTACGAGCAAAGTTGATCAATATTTACCTTGGATTTTCTGGTGAAGTAATAAAAAAGATCATAACAAGTATTAAAAACCAGATCCGTAACAAAATGTGATTAAAATTGATGATGCTATAAAATAATTTTCTAAAAATTCCTATGTCTAAAATAACTGGTGATGGTAAAAAGTATGTTATAAATAGATGTATTTCTTTTAAATTGTCTTGGAATCGTTTTTCACAAGATAAAATAAGGGTCTTTGCTGAGGAAGCATGGTTTGGAAATGTATTGTAATTATTCCTTGCTCAATTGAAACATTTATATTGTTTCAGGAGTGGATGAAGCTTTAAGTTCTTTGTCAGAGGAATATTTGGATATGTCTTCGGTGAAGTTGGATTCAAAAGGTGTTACTGTATGCGTTGGTTCTTATTGAATGGGTAATAGGACGGCATGAAGCTATGTTCCTGTATTGAATTTTCACAAGTCTATTCTTGCATTTCATCCTTTATTATTTTCTAACCTCCTTTTTGGCACTTATTTTGTAAATTTAATTAATAACCTTTCCTGCCAAAATGTAATTATTTTCGTTTTCACCCTTAGAAAAAGGAAATGTCTTTATTCCTTTATCTTTGAACTTTCTCGATTCCAACTCTTGTAAATCACGCTATCCTAAACAATAGATTAACATTGCCCGCTGGCTCTAGCAGTGGGATTTCTATCGCAGAAATGGCCGATGCATGCCATCTAATCCCTACAGCACATCTATACTGTTATGTTCCGCAGAATCTGTGATTGGCCAACTAGATAGTGGCAGTTGTTCTCGCTTTGTATGACATGCTGGCGGAAAAACCTTCATTCTCCTTTGTTGACAAATATATTTGTCTTTTCCCCTCTGGACCGTAAGCCTTCATCTCTAATTCTCCCAGAATCACATTTCTCCAATTTGAAATCCTCAAGATTTTATCATGCCGGCACGAATAACTGCCATGAAATGTAAAATTTGCAAAAAAATACTTGGTCTCGGTCTCTCTATTAGGAAATGTACCTGATCTCATTACACAGGTCATGAATATTTTTTTCAGAAGATAAACATGGTGTAAAGCGGTAGTTATCTACTCATTTATTACAGAATAACTCTCTAATCGTCAAATCATTGATGCTGGACGAATTTCTTACATAGATGTGACTTATTATATAAAGATATACTGAGTAAATTTCAACACTGAACTCTTCATAAAACGTGGTATCATAAATAATACATTATTTCAAGGTACACATAATAATCGTACGTGCATACCCAATATATATATATCATGGATGCGTGTAACCCTCCGCCCTCCCTAAAAAGTTCCCAACACATATATAGACGTACACAAAACCCCTCCACAAATTACACAATTGTCCAGAAGTTAAGCCTAATCACTAAACGAGGCCATACCGCTTGATAGGAATGCCAGACGGATTGCTGAGCAAACGGGAACTGAATCACACACCATGTATCACACAACTTGTCCAAAAGAACAGTGTCAGAAAAGTTCTGATAGCTAAGGTATACCTTTGACAACAACTAACAAAACTTGGCAATGTTTTTCACAACAACATATGCTGTTAATAGGGTGCATGGTTATCCCTAACCGCCACACATGCTTCGCAGTGACGTCTATCAGATGGTCCAAGAGTTTTTGTGGCAGTCGATCCCATTCCTCCGAAAGGGAAATGCAACGGTCTTGGAGGATCCTTGGTGGAGGCTGACGGGATGCAATTCGCCTGCCCAATGCATCCCATTCATGCCCTATAGGATTCAGATCCGCAAACCTTGCTGGCCAGTCCATGCGATGAATGTCTTCCTCAGCCAGAAATTCATCCACCAGAGCAGCGTGGTGCGGTCGGGTATTATCATCAATTCAGAGGAACTATGGACCAACCCCACCTCTGAAATGTCGAACATGTAGTCTCAGTACCTCATCCCTGTATCTCCAAGCATTCACAGTGATCCTCGGACCATCCATGAAGATACGTTCTTCCGTACGGCCATTCAACCTGATGCCGCCCAACACCATGGCGCCACCTCCACCACTGGTCGCGTTCCACGATGCTCCTGCGGTTGTACCGACTACCCGGTTCTCTCCAGATTAATGTGCGACGGGAATCGTTCTGCAAATAAGAGTACACACCTCCATTAATCCATAGTCCAGTTTCGACGTTGACAGCTCCACAGTAAATTGGCCCGTCTCTGTGTTTGAATGAGCGGGACGCACACCACGGGACGTCTGGCAAACAGCCTGGCTGTTCTGAGCCTCCGGTCCACTGTTTGCCGGGAAACGGTAACCCCTGAGATGGCTGCAGCACCGCCTACACTAATACAGTCATCACAATTAACACCGGTTATCAGACAGATTCTACACACACCCAAAGTACACGGTGCTACATGACCTTGTTGTCGCAGCCCCTATAATTAAGAACCAACCAATCGGTCCGGCTGTGGAATGGTTACTCTTGGTAGACCTGATACTGGCCTACGACTTACATCTACTGTGTCTCGAAATCGTTTCGAAAGCCTGGAAATGACACTTAAGGCACATTCAAGGATTCGGCGATTTTGGTGTGTCTGGCCTGCTTCCTGGTGGCCGAGTATTCTACCCTTCAAAATGGGGTCCAAATGGCTTCGGTGTGCCATTATGTTGTCACATTCATCACGAGGCTACGCTGCGCAGACAAACACCGGGCAAAGTTATCAGTTATCAGTTGGCAGTCAAAGTGAAAGGTCGTGTTTTTCCCGAGCTCTCAGGTGTGTTGAAATGGGTTGTTCTCTGGAGTGTTATCGGGCGAGGATCGGACTGTGGTATGCGAAGGGTAGTCAGGATTTCCGGTGTTTGTGTGTGCGTACGGGACCTAGCAACTTGTGGTTCATAGCCCTAGTGATAGCTGCATTGCTAGTTATTGGTGGAGTGGAAGTGAATCCAGGGCCTGTTACTCCAAATGTGAATCAGGCAAATGATCCAGTGGCAGCTTTAAAGTGTTCGACATGCAGTAAAACATTGAAGAATGGTGTTGAGTGTGGACTATGTGAGAAATGGTTTCACTTCGGCTGAATTGAGGTCAAGGAGGATTGTGATGTCGGAAATTGGTTTTGTAAAGTATATGATACGCCGGACTGTTTGAGGGTGCAAATCAAAGCAAGGGATCAAATAATACAGGAACTTAGAGCAAAGCTTCGTGAATCAGAAGAAACGGTGAAGGATGTGACTGAACGGCTTTCTACTGGGATCAGTGTGGAAGAGGGCGTGCAGGAGCAAACTGAGGATGACGTTATCATAATGGGTGATTCAATGATACGATGGAGTGCGAATATCTCGAGGAAATCAGGTGCGAAAGTGCGGTGTTATCCGGGGATTAAAATTGACCAGCTTGCCCAGCAAGTGGAACAATCAAATGTAGAGGACTGTGACAAAGTTAAAGTGTTGTTGCTACATGTTGGGACGAACGATTTGAAGAAGAGGGCTACAGCTGATTACATCATGGGGGAGCTCTACGAACTAGGCAGAAAGGCTAAAAGCAAGTTTCGAAATGCAAAAATTATAATGAGTGGCATTGTTCGACGGGGAGATGTTCCGTTAAGGCGAGTTAAGACTGTAAATGACCGCATGGACTGGGTATATGCAAAACTGGGCTTAGTGTACGTAGAAGCTGACTGCTGGATTGGTAGCCGTGACTTTGCCCGAGACGGGCTGCATCTAAATCGACGGGGTGCTTTTAACCTAGGGAGCCTACATGACAGAGTCATCGGTTCGTGCCGGCTTTTATGAGGAGGAGCAGGTCCAGAGGGAACAGAAGGAGCAATTTCGAGATATTAGCTGCGGAGGTAAGACTCTAAGATTACTGCAGGTTAATTGTCAGAGTTTAGGAAATAAATTAATTGAATTTTGGAATCTTGTAGAGACGTATTCTCCGGACATTGTCATTGCAACTGAATCTTGGTTATATGAGGACATAAATAGTAGCGAAATAATTCAAGGGACCTACGAAATGTACAGAAGGGATCGGGGGAAGCGAGGTGGTGGGCTATTTATTTGTGTGCGCAAAAATATAGCTAGTTTCTTAAAGTGGGCTGATATGAATCATGAAATGTTATGTGTACAAATTTTGGATATAGGAAATAAATTCCCTCTTCAGGTGATAGGGGCGTATAGAGCACCGAAAGATAACTTTTCTCTCCTCGAAACACTGTATGATAAAACTTGTACGGGTAATGCTATGAAAAAGAGCATAATAATTGCTGGAGATTTAAACCTCCCCAAAGTAGACTGGTCTGGTGAGTCAACTAGCTGTAGTCAAGCTCAGGGCGCTGCAAATAAATTTTTAAGGGAGGGGGGATTTTCCCAAGTAGTTGACTTCCCAACTAGAGACAATAATACCTTAGATGTTTATCTCGTAAGGCCTGTAGAGCTGTATATTAACTGTCTGAAAGTACCAGGAATTAGTGACCATTCTGGGGTTGAATTAAATATTAGATATGGTGGCATTACAAAATTAGACTCTGATGTAGCAAAAAAGATCATATTCCAGTATCGCAGGGCGGATCAGGGCAAGTTTCAGGGGTATTTGAATGAGCTATTTGTAGGATTGGCATCGGAAGGAAATCACATTAATATCCTGTGGACTAACTTTTTGAAAATTTTAAATAGCGCTGTTGATAATTTTGTCCCATTTAAATTGCTGAAACAAAACCCAGATCCTGAGTATTACACACGAGAAATTAGGAGTCTAAAACGGAAAATTAGGAAGTTATACAATAAAAGACATGATAGTGACAAGAATATGTTGAAATTTAAGTCCTTATCAAGAGAGCTCGTCTTAAAAAAGAGGGCTGCTCATGACAGTTATATGCAAGGTTTACTTGGTTCGGGAGGTGATGGGTGGAAAAAAAATTACAGTTATGCTAGGAGAAGAAAGGGAAATCCAAATAATTTGTCGATGATAATGTCCGGTGACGGTAAATTAATTACTGAGAAACAGGCCATTGCTAATGAATTAAATGTCTTTTACGGTAGTGTGTTCAATAAATCCAATAGCTGTGTGTTGGACCTTAACGACGAATCAGGGGCTCCCCTGTTCCAAATAAACCAGTCAGCAATTGTAAAGCTAATACAAAAACTACGTTTCAATGTATCCAAGGGTCCTGATAATATTGTTAGTGAAATACTTAAACTAGGGGGTAGGGCCGTGGCACGATACTTGGAGGTGATGTTTAATGTGTCCATAAACAATGCGCAAATCCCAGATGACTGGAAAAGAGCTACGGTAGTCCCAATATTTAAGGGAGGGAGCAGACTTGAATTGGGCAACTACAGGCCGGTTAGCCTTACGTCCATCGTCTGTAAACAGATGGAGCATCTCATTTGCGATTACTTGAGGGAACAGTGGGAAAAATTATCATGGTTTAATGATAGGCAACATGGATTTCGGAAAGGTTACTCATGCGAGAGTCAGATGCTATCACTTTTTCAAGACATTAGCGAATCATTAGACCATGGAGTTTCAGTCGACGCCGTGGTTATAGATTTTGCGAAGGCATTTGATGTCGTGTCGCATGACATGCTACTCCATAAATTAGCTTCGACGAAGATTGATAGAAGAGTAATTTTATGGATCCAAGAATTTTTGACGGGTCGTTCACAGAAAGTGAAATTCGAAAGCATATTCTCGGATGAAATTACCGTAACGTCGGGTATCTCTCAGGGCAGCGTAATCGGAACTTTGTTATTTTTGGCGTTTATAAATGACTTACCAAATGGGATTCGCAGTGAGTGTCGATTGTTTGCGGATGATTGTATAATATATCGAATGATACATGACTCACAAGACAATGCAGTGCTTCAAGAGGACCTGAACCTGGTCTATAAGTGGGCGATTGAAAATAAAATGAAAATAAACACAAGAAAATGTAGTCTCTTAAAAATAGGGAAAGTGCGAAGGCAGGATTTTCAATATAACATTGGCTCGGAAATACTTGTAGAAGAAGATTCTTGCAAATATTTGGGCGTTCACGTAAGGAATGATATGAAATGGAGTAGTCATGTAGGATGTGTAGTTTCAAAAGCTTACATATCCCTGCACTTTGTAATGAGGGTATTAAAAGGAAGTAGTAACTCTGCTAAAGAATTAGGCTATTTGTCACTTGTAAGACCTATTCTGGAATATGCCTGGGCGGTTTGGGATCCATATCAAGTAGGGCTCATAAATGAGTTGGAAATGGTACAAAGAAAGGCCGCTAGATTTGTGTTCAGTGACTTTAATCCCAGGAGCAGTGTGAGCCGTATGTTAAAGAAACTTGGGTGGGAATCACTGGAGGCTAGGAGGATGAAATCTAGACTCTGCGCTATGTACAACACGTATACAAATCAACCAGCATGGGGTGAGCTTAGCAAACGATTGAGAAAGCCCACTTACAAGGGTAGGAGCGATCATCCTTTCAAAGTTAAGGGCCGACCACAGCGAACAAATTATGGTAAATATTCTTTTGTAAACCGTGCCATTGATAACTGGAACTCTCTACCTGCCGCAGTCTTAGAGCCTTTTCCCAAACATATAGGTGTGTTTAAGAAAAGACTGACTATTTGTGTAAATACTCCAGTTTAATTGTTGTATAATTGTTATTGAATTGTTTGGTATAATTATTTATTTGTTATGTTTATCCAATTTGCCACTGGGGGACACTCCCCCCATTGCAAATAAATGAATGAATGAAAAACACGACTGAGGGAATATGGGGCGCAGACACTGGCTGTGTTTACCTTTAGGTTACACCGCTTGTCAAACCTTTAAGAATCAGCATATGTTTTCAAATTTACCTTATGAGCAATGTTTGATCCACATATGCTACATGAATACGGCTTTATACCACTATGAATCAGCATGTGTTTCTTCAAATCCCTATTCTCGGTAAAGTTTTTTTTCGCATATGTAACAGGAATATGGTTTTATACCACCATGAATCAGCAGGAGTGTGTGCAAAAACTCCCCTTCTCAGTAAAGTTTAATTCACATATGCTACATGAATATGGCATCACTCCACCATGAATGAGCATATGTCTCTTCAAACAACCATCCCGAGTAAAGCCTTTTTCGCGTGTGCTACAGGAATATGGCTTTATACCACTATGAATCAGTAAGTGAGTCTTCAAACTACCCTTCTGAGTAAAGTTTTATCCACACATGCTACATGAATATGGCGTGACACCAGCATGAATGAGCATATGTGTCTTCAAAGCACTATTCTACGTAAAGCCTTTTCCGCATGTGCTACGCCGCTATGAATGAGCAAATGTCTCTCCAAATATTCTAGATCAGCAAAGTTCCATCCACATGTGCTACATGAATATGGCTTAATACCACTATGAATCAGCATGTGTTTCTTCAAATATCCATTCTTGGTAAAGTTTTTTTTGCATATGTAACACGAATATGGTTTTATACCACTATGAATCAGCACGTGTCTCTTCCAGCTGCCCTTCACAGTAAAGTTTGATCCACATATGCTACAAGAATAGGGCTTTATTCCACTATGAATGTGCACGTGTCTTTTCAAATCACCATTCCTCGTGAAGTTATTTCCGCATGTACTACATGAAAAGGGCTTTAGACCGTTATCAGTTGAGATTTGTTCGCTCATGTCACTCCCGTCTGTCATGTTCCTGTTACTATTTTGAAGAAGTGAGGCTCCGAGGGTACAATGTGTAAGGGAGTTCTCCGATCTGTGGAAGATAATACTGGCAATGGAAAATATCCATTGAAGCAATCTATAGTCGGTAAGTAGCCACTAACATTATAATATAAAAATCACTTATGTGGTACAATTACTCATAAGTATACAATTACAACATATTGTATGTATATAACATTTCATTATAAAATTGTGAACATATAAAGCATCAGATAATGATCGCTTGTAGATCGTAACTAGTCACCTAAATGAGTTATTTAGTAAAACAATTAACCACAGCGAAGAAAGAAATGACCAGAAACACAAAAATGAGGGTATATAATGCTGTGTACCTGCCAATCCCCCTGTATGGTACAGTGAGCTCGACAGTGCATAACAAAATGGACAGTCGTTTGGTCCCCGCTGAGATGAGATACTTGCGGAAAGTTGCCGGGAAAACTCGAAGAGACCATATTAGAAATCCCACTAGAGAGATGAGCTTCAGCAGGAGCCAATATTGGATGTCATTGAGAGGAGAGGATTGGGCTGGAATGGTCACCTATGTAGAAAGAATGCAAGATGAAAGGAAAGTGAAGCAGGTGTGGCGAGCCAGACCAACAGGAAGAAGAACAAGGGGAAGGCCACGGATTGAATGGGAGGAGTACACCTTGGGACTGATCAGGAAGCGAGGGAAGATTTTGGGTGACGTTCAGAGAATGGCGCATTACAAAAGAAACTTTAATAAATGGCTTAAACGTCCCGACACCTAACGGTACAAAGGGAAAGTAGTAGAAGAAGAAGAGAAACACAGTGTGCATTAGATTTGATTTGCATAGTCTTACAATGATTTTTACCTCTTTTTGCCAAATTGCAAGTGGTATTCGCCACACCGAACATCACACAGTTCACACCCACGCGAATTAAAAAGTTCATGAAATCTCGTATTGGTCCAGACCGCATGATGGAAACCATGACGTGCAAACCTGGTGACATGTCTCTGCACGTAAATAGTCGAGGTGCAGTGGCAATTCCTCATCGCGTCAGTGCATAAATTACCACCAAATGTCTGCTCATTTTGTTCTCGTCTTCTGATAGTATCTAGGAAAGCGGTCATCGATGACAGAAACATTCTATTTCCGATCTCTTGTATAAGATAGTCATCCATAAATATTACATATACGAATCTCGATGAAGTGAATTTCGATTGTCAGGATAAAGTAATTAATTTCTTGGTATTGGTATCATATACAGGGTATTGTCTTATGTTGTATTTATGTTGTCTTGGTTACAGCGGAAAAATAAAGTATGGAACCTGTACCGGTATATGACTGCACGGTGTTTATATTAGAAAACAAGGTTAGAGTTAACATTTGGCGACCGATAGACAGGACTGATTGCCGTGCAGTGAAAGTAAAATAAGAACTTAAGGTACACAACAACTGTTTGATTTCGACTAGCATAATCTATCAACATGGCGGAAGTGACTGCTTTAAAACGAGAAAGAGCACAGTTACGTCGTTTGTTCACAAGAGCCTTTAACAAGTTCCAGAACAAGATTAAGGAGGAAAATGTGAAGCAGGAAGAGATATTTACTAGTTTTAAACTACTCGAAGACAAAGCCGATCGACTGTTTCTACTTGACGAGAGAATCCGCGAAGCTTGGCATGAACGTGAATGCAACAGCGAAGATGAAGACAAGAATATGAATAAGTCGAAACATATCGAGATAAATGGACAACAGTGAAGTGTAAGTACGAAAAATACGAATGTGAAATACCGTGTGACACTCATTCCATAAGAACTGGTATTTCTCAAACGGGTAAAGTGATTAGTAAATTACCCAAGTTGTCGCTTGTGAAGTTCTCGGGAGATATTAAACATTTTTTATCATTTTGGGCCCAGTTCAAGCGAATACATGAGTGTGTTGAGCTGGATGCTGCAGAAAAGATTCTTTATCTAAGAGAATCTATGACTCCTGGAACAAGTGCGCATGATCTTGTGAGTGGTTTTCTTCCTATTGCAGAGAATTATAGCAAGGCTGTGTAGTTGTTAGAAGCCCGCTATGGTCGAAAAGATCTATTGATAGAACTTAACATGAGGGACATAATAAATCTAGTGACAGAGAAACCTTCCCTTTCATTATTGTATGATCGAATTGAGGTTAATGTTAGGTCCCTAGAGTCAATGGGCCTGACTACCGACAATTATGCTGCATTATTATTTCCCCTGGTAGAGTCTTGTTTGACGGATGAATTAATTCGTTTGTGCCAGAGAAGAGGAGATTGTATACAAGAAAATGGGTCACAAGATAAGCTTAGAAACCTTTTGATATTTTTGAAATCTGAAGTAGAAAATGAAGAGTACTTACAACATACTAGAAAGATAGGTAACGTTACTGCGGAAAAGAAACAAATTTCAAAACCCTTGAAACTGTGTGATGTTCCTACTGCTCAGGGTTTGGTATCAACTGGAGGAGTGGGAGGTACATGTGCTTTTTGTAGTAAAGAGAAACATCCTTCATCGGGATGCACGGAAGCAAAGAACATGACTCACGAAGAAAGGAAGGCCAGGTTGTCAAAGAATGGCACATGCTTCAAATGTCTCAGGGTTGGTCATGTTGCAAGAAGATGCCATACTCGCCGCTCCTGCAAGTTATGTAAGCGGCAGCATTATCCAGTTATGTGTGATTTTTCGGAAAGAAATCTTAATTCGGAGACCCAGGTCTCATCTCAGGCCAGGTCATTGACGAACTTCTGCATAAATTCCACCTGTGTATTGTGCCAATCGGTCACGGCAGACTGGCATCGAACTCGGGTCTTATCAGAGAAGACCCGGCACATGATTCTGCCTAGAGTCGAACCATTGATCTCTGAGGGGGAACAGTTACAGGGAACCCGAAGAGCAATGAGATGTATAATGACATATATACTATAGCATGATTTCACGGCCAGAATGTGAATATCATAGCTGTTTAAGGGAATAATTGTCAGGAATTGCAGTCATATGTACGTTTTCAAAGTATAGAAACGTGAAAGCAGGCCAGCTTGACATTTTACTAATTGCAGCTAGCGAATGGGAGGAGATTCAAGGCGCCGGTGGAACTTTTTCCGTCTGGACCGAGGAGACAGCTCGAAATTAATGACCTTGGGAGTCCCCAATGGACAACGCTTGAGACTGTAGTGGGGATGATTGTCCACGGAAATTAATTGATTGCAGCCAATTGGAGCATCGAAATGGAGTGAAATGTACACCCAGGTGAATATATTCTAGGAGAGATAATTTAGGAGTGGTCCTACACCTAAATTAAAGCCTATATCTCCAAATGAGCGTGTTAACACCGAGCTTACGCTCGAGAGGAGTGATTTGGTGACCAGCCAGAGGGGAATCACCATGGTGGCGTCATGACGCGATGGAATAAGGCAATTAATTGTAATTAATTGGCCGAAGCGATCGCTTGCACGCAAGTGATCATGGGACCTCCACACCTAGATGAACAAGGTGTATACGTCATTTTGAATGGAAATACATTATTTCAAGAAGGGAGTCGCTCTCGTGTGTTCTGTGGACTACATTTTACGAGAAACCTTTATATAGGGGAGCAGCTCAGACCAAGCCAGTAGTCTTCAGTTAGTCTTCAGTTGTCTTCAGTTGTCTTCAGTTCGTCTTGAGTTCATCATCAGTTCATCTGCAGTCTACACGTAAACTAAACGCTGCCAATAAGTGCGCGAAATGTTAAGAGTATATTTGAAGAACAATGGAAGCGTCTCATACAGCTTCTAAATATAAATCATGAATCGCATAAGATTTAATTTACAGAAGATATTTATCCATTATTATACGCAAGTGTAGTTTGCTACAGCGTAGCAATAATTTAGGATGGTTTTGGACACTGAATACCAGGAGATATTGTCATACTTATAAATGACGCAGTATCGTCAGGATCATTGCAGTTATGGGAGCCGAGAGGCATCACAAGTAATCATGACGGTGAAATAAACAGTATTGAAGGGAACGAGAATCGAACGCACGTACACGCAGATAGACTTTCACGGAGACCAGCGGTTGTCATGGTCATCGCATCTCTGGGGTCAGGCGTTAGGAGGAGTCCGATTAAGGATTAACCTGTGAAATAGTGAAAAAGTGTATATAAATCTTATTATAGAGTGTTCAAAAGTGTTTATGTGTATTGTGATTAATATGTATTGTGTAAAAGTGAGAAAAGCCACTGATAAGAGTATGATTATCATGTGAGAAATATGTGAAATCAAGTGTCGTGTGAGATATAGCATGATGGCTTAAATCAAGCGTCATGGTAGGCCCGGAGCTGGCGTGCTGGTATAATCCAGCGAAAATGAAAAAGTGAGTACCAATTTACAATGTTATTCTAACTAAATAGTTCACCATACAACGAAACATCACTTTAAGAATAAGATTTAACAGTCACTTATTGTACGAGCTTTCACCACTCGTATTTGGTAGAATATGGCTTGGAAGGTGATTTGTTTATGGCCAGTCAGGCTAAAGGTGTGATGAATGTAACGGTAACGTTAAATGATAATAATAATAATATCTGGGGTCGGTAACAGTGAAGTAAAGTAATAGGCATTTCTGGCCTAAAGAACGTTCAAAGTGTGTCATGTCCAATATAAAGATACTGTATTTTGGTAAACAGTAGGAATGTAACGTGAAATACAGCGATATACGAGAGTTTTTCAGTGTCAATGAAGTGTTGAATGAATATTTAATATGGTCAATTCTTGGGATTGTTCTTGAGAACCATTAAAGTAATGTAAGCCAGTAAATTTATATTTTGTTTTGAGGAGCTATTTAAAGCTTTGGCTTAAGTGTATTGCAGAGAGGATGCGGGTACCTCAATAATTGAGTCATCTATGAGAAGTATTGTTTGAGCCGCATTGAGCGAGCAGTGTAACGTAGAATCCAGTGATTTACGTAAATAAAGTTGTGGGGACCAAACTAGCATAGCTTGCACGTTAGGTGAAAAGTTGGCTAATCTACGATTTAGTACCGCCGTGAATCGTACTTATATTATTCGCAGCGAATTGGACAGAGCCTGTCTGTATCCATCGCTTGCAGGAATAATTGCCACAAGGGATGTTCTTCGAGACCCCGTGAGAACATGTATTGGTTGATTTGCCCTGAGAGGTAAGAATCAAAGATCGTCGTTTAGGAAACGCAGATTTCCTTATATTATTGAGACAGCTGCTGGTGAGAATCTTGTATTCTCATTATGATGCGCGTCCAAAGCCACTAGTATTCACCATAGAACGGCAAGGCTATTACAGAATCCATCCCCAGCCATGAATGTTAATTAAGGAGCCGAGTTGAGCCCAATACACTAAATATATGTGTTAAATAATCAGAATGACTCAATTACTTGAGACAATACTCTGGGTCACTCCACTGTACTGCAATTGTAAACAGAGATGACCTTGCTAGCAGATGAGAGGGGTGGGGGAGTAGTCCACTGAGACAGCGGCCATCTTGCGCGGCCAGATGGAACTAATTTTATTGCCTGCTAGGGGAAGGGGAGGTCGGTCGGCCAATCCCTTTAATTTTAAAAGCATAGCGGGACACTGAAGAATCTCGATATTTCGAAATGTAATTAAGATATGATTGTTATGACGATGCCAATTGAATTAAATGATGTGTTTCAACACACATACATTGTCGGATCATTGAAATCGGATAATATTTGGCCCAGTTATTCTCTTAGGAGGTACGCTGAACCAAATAAATTATAGGCATCTTCTTTTAAAGTGCATTTTTGCCAGTTCACGCTAATTTATGCAGACGGGTAGATGATTTCTAAGAACATGACACGTTTGTAACGATAATAATTTCGACCAGACACAGAAAATCGTTGTATGGTGAAACTATAAACATTTCTATCCATGTGTATTTTGGAAGGGAAACGTACCACTTTTTAGCGTTTCATAATGATGGGAAAGAGGAAGATGATTCACACGACACAACAACATTTGTAAATTAAGGCATAGAATAATGAGTTTATGCTAATGAAAGTAAATGCCCGTAAGAAACGGATTAATGTTTTATTATTACAGAATTAATGTCATTTAATGTGATATGTGACTTTTGTGTTGTGATACTCCTGTTATGTAAAATTGTGTCACATGATGAACACTATGGAGACTCGTAGAGGTCTGAAAGTATCAATGATAGGATGCTAGAAATAGATTTGAGTGCAGTGTAGCACTAATTAAGAAGAGACTCAAAATAACCCTGATTTGCATTGTGGGAAATTAAATGTAAATTATCCTGTGTTTGTATTTTGTTGTATAGCCATGACTTAAGATCAGTAAATGTTTTATTTAGTAATATGTTGTTTCTTTCATGTAGAGTAGTTACCTGGTAGACTCAAATCCTGAGCATGTGGTCGTATGGTGGGCAGGAACGTCCCATACCTCGAAAGACCGTGAGTTAGCTGGGATACGAACACATGTTCCACATGATGACAGTTGGGTACAGTATATCTACAAACAGTTTTGGTTAAGATTGTTCACGGGTATAATATAGAGCTTGTACGCGCTCTTCTAGACTCTGCCTCACTGCATTCTTACATTAAAGAAGAACTGGCAGAGAGATTGGGTCTCAAGGAAGTCAGGAAGTTTATTTTAAGCCTGCTGTGTTTGGAGGCAGATCTGGATCTCCGGTGGAACATGGCGTATTTGAACTTGTTCTTCATAATCTCGATAACACCTGTCAGCTGAGACTGACAGCTCTTAGGCAGTCTGTTATTTGCAGTCAGGTTCCTCGCCTTACAACAGAGCAAGTTGTGAAATTTGGACTGTCCCATCTAGATGTAGGAAAGGATAAGGATATTGAGATCCTTATTGGTACTGATTTTCTAGGATCAATTCTCTCCAAAGATCGTAAAATGGTGGGAGAGTTAACAGCGTTGCGCACTACATTGGGGTGGACAGTATTTGGTAGAGACCAACGCTCGGGTTGTGTCATAAGTAAAACTACACCTATTATGCTGAATATAGAGAAGGTTAGCAACCTCTGGGAACTTGACGTATTGGGAATAGAAGATCCTATCACCGAAAAGAAGAGATGCGAACTTGAAGAGGAAGCTAGATTAAATTTCATTGAAACCGAAGAAATAAAAGAAGATGGTAGATACGAAGTTCGACTGCCATGGTGGAAGGATCATCTTCCCTTGGAAACCTCGTACGAGATGGCAGTGAAACGCCTTGATATAACGAGGAGAAAGCTAGATAATAACGGATACTTGGAAGAATATGATAAAGTCTTTCAAGACTGGCTAGCTGAAGGGATAATAGAAGAGATTAATGGTGATCAGACTGAAGTATGTGGCCATTATCTGCCTCATCGACCTGTGATCAAGGATTATGGAACACCACCTGTTCGACCAGTGTTCGATGCTTCCGCTAGAAGAGGTAACAACCCATCACTAAACGATTTTATGGAAAATCTGATCCAACTTATTCCATCTCTCCTACACGAGTTTCGAAAGAAGTCAATTGGAGTTATTGCTGATATTCGCAAGGCTTTCCTGCAAGTTTCGGTAGCACCAGAAGATCAAGTTTTTTTTGAGATTCCTGTGGGGAAAAGAGAAAATGAAAACATATAGACACAAACGAGTTGTTTTGGGAGTGACATCAAGCCCCTTCCTACTGGCAGCTGTGATTGAACACCTTTTAGACCAAGCCTTGAAAAATGACCAGGAAAGGTGGAACAGTATGACTGTCAATATTATTAAGCAACTGAAAGACAGCTTTTAAGTTGATAATTGTGTGACAAGTGTATCAAATAAACAGGAGCTGGAATTGTTTTTTAAAACTGCTCAAGATATTTTTGCCCAACACAAGTTTGAGTTTAGAGGTTGGGAGAGTAGTGATCCAGTGCTTCAAAATGATGAAAAAATGTCACCCGTCCTAGGAATAATGTGGAATCGCAAGGAAGACACGCTTAGCTTGAACTGTAAACCCCTGAAGAAGCTATCACCTATAAAAGCAACCAAGAGGTCAAATACTATCTGCCGTCCATAGGATTTATGACCCAATTGGATTTTCTGCACCGGTTATGTTATCACCGAAGCTGTTACTGCAGAAAATAAACAAGGTTTCTTGGGACACGGAGGTACCGCAGGAAATCCAAATCAAGTTTGAAAAATGGCTTCGTGAAATAGAAGACTTAGGCCAGCTGACGATCCCAAGAAGACTCCCTGAGGTATATAAGGAACGTAGTCCCCATGCCTTTTGCGATGCGAGCAAAGATGCCTATGCTTCAGTGGTATTTTTACGCACGCAGACAGTGACAGGAGTTCGTGTTGAGCTTCTCCAAGCAAAATCAAGAGTGGCTCCATCACCTCGACCGACCATTCCTCGACTCGAACTTATGGGAGCTGCAATTAGTGCCCGATTGCTGGCATCTATAAGAAAAGAGTTTGACACTGAAACAGTTTATTTGTGGACTGATTCGACGACAGTGTTGACATGGATACAGCGAGAAGTTCTCTGGTCTGTTTTTGTTGAGAACAGGGTTAGAGAAATCAGGCAACTGACTTCAAAAGAATCGTGGAGGCATATACCTGGGGCACTCAATCCTGCTGATCTGCCTACCCGAGGCTGTACAACAAGAGATCTTATAGCATCGAGATGGTGGGAGGGACTGTCATGGATGTATCTTCCCAAATAAGAATGGCCTTCAGATAATAGCAACAGAAATGAAGATGAAATCATGCTTGAAAGAAGAAAGACTGCCACGACTCTATTGGTAGCAGAAGAGCCTTCAAGTCCCAACTGGTATTACAAGCATTTCTCTCGATTTGACAAAATAGTGAGGCTGATCGGGTGGATAAGACGGTTTATGTTCAATTGTAAATATAATAGCAGGCAGAATGGAGAACTGACTTGTTCAGAATTAGAAGACAGTGAAAGAATAGTAATTAAACTTGTCCAGAATGAAAGTTTTCAAGGGCCCGAGGATCAGAGACTGGCTTCAATAGTGCCATTCTTAGACAATCATGGGATTTTGCGAGTAAACACCAGAATAACAGAGAGGGAGGACAACAATGAGTTTCGCCAGCCTGCTATATTGCCGGGAGATCAACCTGTTGTTAAGCGACGTATTCATGACACGCACATTCGGCAGTGTCATGTAGGCCCACAGACTCTGTTGGGTATTATTAGAGAGAAGTACTGGATCTTGAATGGAAGACGAGTCGTGAGATCATTTGTACAAAAATGTGTTGTTTGCAGAAGGTACAAGAAAGAGCGACTGAAAGTTTCTACCCCACCTCTGCCTAATGATCGTGTGAGAGAGGCCAAGGTTTTCGAAGTTATTGGCATTGACATAGCTTGTCCGCTGATTGTGAAAGGTAACCAGAAGGTGAGGGTTTGCTTGTTCACATGTGCTGTCTATCGAGCAGTGCATTTAGAACTGCTTGTCTCGTTATCTACGGAATCGTTTCTTCAAGGTCTACGAAGATTTATATCGCGCAGAGGAAAGCCTACGACGATTTATAGTGATAATGGGATACATTTTAGAGGAGCATATAACATGATGTCTAAGCTCAACTGGAATAAGATCGAGTCTTATTGTGGCATCCAAAGAATTGCTTGGAAATTCAACCCTCCCACAGCATCGTGGTGGGATGGCTTTTGGGAGAGACTGATCGGATTGATGAAAAGTTTCCTTCGGAAGGTACTGGGGAAATCTTCCCTAACATGTGAAGAATAAATGAATGTGTTGTGTCAGTGTGAAGCAGTCATCAATAGTCGTCCCCTAACGGCAGACAGAAAATCCTCATGACTTGAGACCTATCACACCAGCGATGTTCCTACAGGAGGGTTTTGAGATAGGAGTACCTGATCTAGATTCGATAGATGGAAATCCGCTGAGAAAGAGAACGGCCTATCGTCTGCAACTACGAAACGCCCTTCGTCAGAGATTTCGAAAGGAGTACCTCGGGCAACTGTTGCTTAAGCGGAATCAGCATGACAGCATTAGCAAGGGAGACGCAGTGTTCATTGAGATGGACAATCGTGATAAGCTTGAATGGCCGATGGGAATTATTGAAGAACTGTTGCCTGGAAAGGATGGACGAGTACGTGTTGTGAGACTTCGAACGCAAAGGGGCGTTAGTTAGTTAGTTAGTTATTGTTGTTTTAAGGGGCGGAACTACGAGGTCATCTGCCCCTGCAAAGGGGCGTTGTCATGCGTCCTGTTCAACGTTTGATCCCTTTAGAGTGCTCTATGTCAGTGTCTGAAGAGGAGGAACGAGTGACTGAGACCGAAAAAGAGGCCATGGAACAAGAGAACATGATGTTGCAGAGATATCATACTCGGAGTGGGAGAGCAGTGAGGGGTCCGATGCGATTCCTGCAATGAAATAAACGCCGTACATTGATTGTTGCAATTTTATTGAGGGCTGAAAATTGCAAGGTGGGAGAATGTCAGGGTAAAGCAATTAATTTCTTGGTACTGGTATCATGTACAGGGTATTGTTTTATGTTGTATTTATGTTGTCTTGGTTACAGCGGAAAAATAAAGTATGGAACCTGTACCGGTATATGACTGCACGGTGTTTATATTAAAAACAAGGTTAGAGTTAACATCGATACACCAAGTGTTCTCTTGAGGAAAGAGGCCTTTATATTCTCTAAAGTTTGAACACTCACTTTTAATTGATCCCAGATAAGTTCCATTCCGTAAGTCAAACTGGTATTATTTCCATTTGAATGACTTCCATTGGGGTGGTGAGGAATAGGTCTTCGGGCTTTGGAATCTCTTTCATAGCTCTAATCGCTGCTATTGTTTTGTATCTAACGAGAAAAGAGTAGGTGGTCTGAGCAGTTTGAAAGCAAATGCCCAGATATTTGATTTCTTCTAGGTACAATTAGTCTTGTATTGCATTTGGTGTGTGTTTTTGGTTATGATTGTAAACTTATTTCCCATTGCCAATTCCAACAATCCATCGATCGCATCTTCGACGTCTTTCAGGATTGTTCTTCCTATGACAATGTCATCAGCATACAAGTATACAATGTCTTTTTTATCCATCCCATGAGTGATTCTTGTCACATTGGCTGTTACGATATTGAAAAATATGGGACACATGTGGCCACCCAGTAGAGCACTGTTCGTTTGGGTTATGACACAGGATGTTTTAATGCCATCATCAATGACCTCTCGTGTCAGATACTATATTTCTGATTATTATGGCAACATAGATTTCCCGTCCTATAATGTGCTCTAATTTTCTGACAAGTACTTCCCTAATCAGTAAGTTGAAAGCCTTATTATAGTCTATGAAAACTGCGGAGAATTATCCCTTTTCATTTCTTAAGACATCATCTATATCAGTCAATAAATTCCTTACTGCACGGAGAGTTGATCTTCCCCTTCTATAGCCAAATTCAAAGTCCAGAATAGAAGTATCAAACAACTCGGTCTATCTATTACGTAGGATTTTGGTGAACACTTTGAAACCGTTGTTCTCTAGTGTGATACCTTGATAGGAGTTGCGATCTTCTGTCTAACCTTTCCCTTTTTAGAGAATTTTAACTTTGGAGTACCTCAACCACTGAGGCATATCTCCTTTCTCTAAAAATTTTTTGACAGGGAATTATGTAATCTCATAAAATTTGTCTCAGGGTTAAGGAATAACACCCATTACAATGTGGGTTCAATCGTGTAGACCGACTGAATAGCATTTAATTTCGCTACGTAAGATTATGCAGAGATCTAACTAGTGTAAAGTTAATTAGTGTAACTTTAAGCAGTAATAATTCTATCACGTTTTCTTCAAATATGAGGAACCGAACGCGTTTCTACTCTTCAATGATGAAGTATCATACAGTCTACCATGATCAGCAACCCATATTCGCAGACAAATGTGTCGAATTCTACCGGCTGTCAAATTAGTTTATTTAGTTTCCTTACTGAGGAATTTGGCAAACTTATTTCAATAAAGTTGGTATTTAGGCTTTCACGCCAATGAAACCCCGTACAAGAGACGGCGTAAACCTAGAAAAGTTGCTAGGGTTTTAATTCCTTAGCCCTGAAATCAAATATACAATCGTTTTATAGCCTTTATAGGGAGGTGAGCGTTTAACCCTCGCAGTAAAGTAACGGAGGTACACGAGATAATAATTTAGGTAGCGCGCAGACTATGGGGTTGCGCAAATGGATAACAAGAGCTCGCTGACGAGCCATCTCGGAGTTGCTTGGTAAAACCTCGCGCAAGACTCAGCATAAACTTTGAAAATTTGTTGTTTTTTAAACTGATTTTGTTATTATTACATGGAATGATTAAAGTTTGTTTTTTTACTGTAACTCTTTATCATGACATGATAGGTAGTTTACACAATATTACTTAGTGTGGATATGACAATTGCTACCAAGTTTGAGGAAATTTTAGCGTACCATTTATAAATATAAATATAATATGAAGAAGTTAAACGATAGGTGTTCAATATTTAAGAAAGGTTATTTTAATTTTACTACATAGTAGCTGATGTTTATTTTACAATATATAAACCCACTTTCCTGCCTCTGATTAATAATGCAAGTAGTCTACACAAATGCTATAGCTGGGAATTAAAGTCCGTCAGCCTTGGTGAGAAGCGAGCAGCGTGATACAGCACCAGCACGGCACCTTCTGAGTACTGTAATAATGATGGTAATGTTAATAACAATAACAATAATAATAATAATGTGAATGAGATTATTCATTCATTTCCGTGTCCGATCATTTCCAGAATGTAGCAACTCCGATGGCCTTGTTGTTTGCCTCGATCAGGTCCTGGGTAGTGCAGGGTTGTTCTAGTAGTGGACAAATGAGCAGGTGGGCTGGGTCTTGTATTGCTCCACACTCGCAGGACGTGTCTCCATCAGCTGGAAGGATACCCCATTTCTGCATGTTGGTCTTGCAACGAGGGACGCCTACCCTGAGACGATTAAGTGATTTCCAAACAGGATAAGGCAGGTCATTTCCTGGGGCTAGCTCTTCTTTAACCGGGATATCCGGCGGCAGCTTGCTCTTCCACCTGGAGATGCGGTTAGATTCCGAAGTTCCCTCCAGTGGTTGAGTCCTGGCGATGAAACTCTTTCTTGATTTCAGTCGACGGACAACAGCCTGATGGTTATGCAGTGGATGACGGGGATCATTAATCTGCTTCGCCCTCTCTGCATCAGCAGCAACAGCCCTTCTGGTAGTTGGGGGAGCTATCCCAACAATCGGGTAGAGTTTGTCGACTGGAGTAGGCTTCATACATCCCGACAAGATTCGTATGGTCTCGTTGATGGCAATGTCAATCTGCTTGGTGTGACTGGATGCACTCCACACAGGTGAAGCGTACTCTGCAGCAGACATGCACAAAGCAAGAGCAGAAGTTCTTAGGACGTGAGGACTTGCCCCCCAGGTGGTGGCTGTGAGCTTCCTCAAAATATTGTTCCGTGAACTAACTTTCAGCCTGGTCTTATGGCAATGTTTCTTGAAGGACAGTGTTCGGTCAAGAGTAACACCTAGATACACGGGTGTTGGACAATGTTGGAGTTGTTTGCCTTGCCATGTAACATCCAGTTCCCGCCGAGCTTCTCTATTCCTTAAGTGAAATGCACATACTTGAGTCTTGTTGGGATTTGGCTTAAGATGATTGGCTTCATAGTAAGATCCAAGGGTATCTAGTGCAGAAGTCAACTTTCCCTCCACCTCTTCAAATGTTTTCCCTTGGGCAGCCACTGCAGTATCATCAGCATAGATGAAAAGCCTAGAATGTTCTGGTATGGGCTGATCGTTAGTGTAAATATTAAATAGCACAGGAGCGAGTACACTGCCTTGAGGTAAGCCGTTCTTTTGTATGCGCCATCTGCTCTTTTTACCATGGAGAAAGACTTGGAACCTTCTATTCTGCAGGAGAGTGCCAATAAGGGATGTTAGTTGGTAGTCGTTGGAGGTCTGGTACACTTTCCTCAGCAACTTTCTGTGGTTGATAGTGTCGTCAGCAGCTGTTAGATCGACAAAGGCAACTCCAGTTATCTCACCTTGTTCATACCCATCCTCGATGTATTGAGTGAGGTTCAGTATCTGACTGCAACATGACTTTCCAGATCGAAACCCAGCTTGTTGGGGAATGAACTTATCTTCAAGGATGCCGCTAATTCGGTTCAGGATAAGGCGCTCGAAGATCTTGAAACAGTGACATAATAAGGATATTGGGCGAAAGCTTTTAGGATCGTTTGGCTACTTACCAGGCTTAAGCAGTGCAACCACTCGGGCTTTCCTCCAGAGCCTGGGGATATAAAGCTTAGATACACACTCATTAATCATCGTAAGCAGCCATTGTAGGGTGGTCTGGCCGAACTTTTTGATCTGTTCTACTCTGATGTCATCGATGCCAGCAGCTTTATTCAATTTCAACGTGGAGATGGCAGATTCTAGTTCATTCAAGGTGAAAGGTTCTCGTAGGTTATGGTTCTCATGTCCTGCGGTTCGTTCCAGTTGCTCCCGTGAGCTCCGACCTTTAGTCT
This sequence comes from Meconema thalassinum, assembly GCA_946902985.2. Classification (NCBI taxonomy): domain Eukaryota; kingdom Metazoa; phylum Arthropoda; class Insecta; order Orthoptera; family Tettigoniidae; genus Meconema; species Meconema thalassinum. Next base: position 263,086,292 of record OX336397.1, on the reverse strand, counting down.
TCCCGTTCATGAGTAATTGGGTTGCAATCTGGTCTGCTGTTATTGTGGTGAAGTTTCTAGATGTCGTTGGGTCACCGCTGAGGTTTTTCAGGAGATTCCAGGCCCGCCTACTATTTAACTTCATGTCGAGATTCTCCACCAGTGAGGTCCACTTAGCTTTGCAATGTGCTGAGATAGTTTGCAACAATTCCTCGCCAACATGGATAGTATCATCAGAAAATGGGTCTGCCTCAAAGAGATCTTTGTAGTGGTTCATCAGCTGTTTGCTGTTATCAGTCATTCCTGGTATGTAGCTTGTTCTACAACCTCTTGGGATAGTCCTTCTAGAAACTGTATGGACGCATTTGACAAATGCCTCATACATCTCAGGTTGCGGCGGGATTTTGGCAACTTCTGTATCAAGCTCTTTGGCAAATCTTTCCCAGTCGGCCTTCTGAAAATTAAACCTTCGCTTGAAAGGCACCTCCTCTGGCACAACCATGGAATTCACTGTGCAGATTATGGGCATATGTTGGGTAGATGGAATGGGTTTACCCATCATCTTCAAACATCTCCCAGCAACTTTGGATGACACGAAGATATTATCGGGGTTGTAGCCTCTCCTCCATCGGCCACTGTTGAAGGATGCTGGCAGCTTTGGATCGTGAATTAGCTGAAGATCATGATTCTCTGCCCAGGTTTCCAGTTTTTCGCCATTTATATCTGAATCTGGGTATCCCCAAGATGTGCTTCGGCAGTTGTAATCGCCAATGATGAAGTTTACGTCCTGGTAGTTGAAGTTGGCAGGTTCCTCAAACGTGAAGTCGACATTGGGGGGCTTGTATATAGAAGTAGCGCAAAAGTGTGGTGTAGATATTGAAAGAATCTCGATGTCATCCTTTCCAGTCAGCGAGGCTGATGTGATATTTAGGTTTGGTTTGGTAAAAATGGCACTGCCGTATTTATCGTGGGGCCTTTCCAGAACAAGCTCCATGCCTGCGATTTTGGGCCGATGGCTGTTGTAGCCCCGGTGAGTCTCTTGCATTAGGAGTATGTCACATTTACATTCGTTGCACAAATCAGCCAATAAGGTCTCTTTGGCACGCGAGAATCCCTCGATATTAATCGAGACTATAACAAGTGGTCTTAAAAAAGACACTTTAGGGAGATTACTACTTCTGTGTTGACCGGTAGTGGAAGAATCTGCCACTGCTATGCAACGTTGCCCAGGATGCGCCCGATTGTACTGGTTTTCCATAGTGTAAATTATACAATCTTCGGGGAGGCTTCTTCCTTGCACCCCAATGAGATTATTAATAATAATCGAAACCGAAAGACAATTGATATTTGCTAACCACATAAAGAACTAAACGACAAAAGAAAATGAAAGATAGACTTAAGGGCATGTGGATAAATTAAAATAAATTGACACGCAACAAATGTGTGGAACTTTGTACACTGAAGACACTATAAACTTATCGAAAAATATTACAAAATCGAACTAAAATTTCATTCAGCTCATTAACTCAACTTATTTTGATACGTGACTTCCACTAATCGACTAAAAACGTACATCAAAGGAAAATGTGCATGCAGAATATTCATCTATTTTTTATTTTATTTACTTACCAATTCAAAGAAAAAAATCAGATTGATATGTTTGAAACACTTTATCCCATTACTGATCCTAAAAACACCCGGTCGGTCAAGTGTACCGGGGGCTTGGGGGCGAAGCCCGCAACGAGCAAAGCATGTACATATTATACACACAAAGCTGTTTTATATGACGGAGATCTTGCAGTAACAGTTATTCTGGATGCACATGATATGCCTTCTCCTGCTCAAAAAAAAATTTTAAAATGTGCATGGTGCAAGGTTAATACGTTTCACATACGGCTGTTATTTCCTGAAGGTCAATATGTTCTTTCATCGTCTCGAAGAAAATTATATGGTAATTGGGTGCCGCTTTATAACTCAAGAACGAGCATTCAATTTTACTTTCTATCACTCATTACAGAGGAATGATGTCATTGATGTTATTTTCCTTTAACGAGATAAACAAGAAATTTACGTTGAAAAAAAAAAGGCTGTACGAGGACATCACGATTAATTCACTGAAACGGGCAAATGAATACCAAGTAACTAGCGATCTGTCCACACATTCAAGTGACACAAATTATTCCATATTTAATTCACTATAGAATGACCATTCTGGGTAGTTGGAATATACAGGCCACATGAGATCATAAGGGTTATTATACTTCACTGTTGAATACATAACGGATGAAGGGATAGCAGAACTTCGGGCTACACCGATTGTGTGCATTTGATTGATTTACTTGCACTGAGCGTTCCACTTTCTGGCTTGCACCTTTTCTTTTAAAGGTTCACTTTTCTCAACACATTGATTTAATCCCCTTTCTCCGAAGTAGTATTACAAATTTTCATCCTGAATTTCAATCCAGCAAGTTAATACTATGTAAAAGGTATTCGTAAATTAATTCCAGGTGCCAAAAACATGGATGTACCAGTATCGGGCCTCTATTAACGTTCGTTCGTTAGTAATGTTGAAGTGTGCATTACGATACGTCATTAAATATTTTTATAAAGAAATGACGTTGCCTTTACAATAAAACATTGCCAGTCATGCTTTTCATCCTTGCGTTGTGGATTAAAGGATTGATTAGTTCTAGTAATTTTGTTTCTATGTGTATTCGAATGGCTGATGGCTTCACCTGGTATACATGTTTTCTGGGAACGTGTTCGACTGGAGGTGTTCACATCCCAATGCTTGGGTTTCAGCGTAATCTACTTTTTTAAAATTAATAGGCTTATGTTTTCAAATTTATCCCCCGTAGTGGTAATAAGTTGTATTAACCACTTACTGAATGAACCAAATCGTCAACAGTGCTCAGTTAGCCACAGGAGAGTTAATGAGACGGGAGCAGCACATTCCTCCCTCAACACCTTCAAAATTTACACCACTAGTCAATTGCCATTCCGCTGGTATTTGCAAGTGAGTGAAAGTAAATTATTATTAATATTTTTAATTGGGTGTTAAAACTTGCAACTAGCCCAGGAACCAGCAAATACACACGGTTTAAATAATAAATCTAAAATACATCAGAGCAACGAGTATCCCTCTTTCTCCGGGTCGGAGACATACATTTGAGCCGATCACAACATCGATAACAAATGTTAAATAGATGAGACTACGCAAGTACAAGACACGCCGTGAAATAAATTAGTTGATTATCTTACAACTACTTAGTTTGTCGCTGACCACGCACACACACTCAAACTCACACCTCAAAACTAAACACTGGGGCATTCCTATATCAGATGCCTTGTCAGCAGCGACTTTAAGAACAGAACACCATCTCGTTAGTCACTAAACTGCAGAACAGTTCTTGATGATTTAATTTTCATTCACATGCAAATTACGGTACAAATAAAAAATCCTCGGCACGCCGGAAGGCGCAGGTAGACTTCACCGGACAAGAATGAAAAATCGGATTCATTCAATACCTAGAAACGTCCCCATGTTCAGAATACGAGAACGCATCTCATAATTCCAAAAGTATATTTTTCTCATCCCTTGGCGTAACGGTGGGTCATAACAAAAACTCTTTCAGACAAAAAAATTTGGTAATTTTTAGAGGACTATTGACCGTATTAACGGTATTCATTCCGTGCCTATTGAGGGTGGTATGAATTTTTGTTCTCAAAAAACTCCATTTTCCCCAATGGTCTGTGCTATTAAACAATTCACGGATATAAGATTTGGTCTTTATGCGAGGAATTGTATGAAATTTGAATGGATTCGATTTTTCACTTATTAAGGAAAAGGACCACTATTTTCTCCAACTTGGTCCAATATTGCCCATCAACAAACTTCACCAAAATTTAGATGGGTTTTTATATTATGTATAAGTTTGAAAGTGATCGGTGGCAATTGGCGGTAGTTATCGTGTCCACAAGAAAGTAAGATATATGGTTGGTTCCTCAGTTTAGGGGCTGCGACAACGCGGTCATGTAGTCCCGTGTACTTGGGTGTTTGTAGAATCTGTCTGATAATCGGTGGTAATTACAATGGCTGAATTAGTGTGTTATCTGTGATTCAGTCAAGGACTGCAGACGATAAATTACAAGTAGTTCCTACTTTTGCTAACAAATTCTACCGTCAACGACTCCTAGCTGTGAACTTGGCAACTGGTTGCCACCGCAACCGGCACCTGGTGACGAACGTTGGAACATAATAAAGCGTTAATCAAATCTCACCTACAAATTTCGCTTCACACAATTATAGTTAGTGGAAGGTTCTTTTACATGCCACAAATCTATGACATGGGACCTCCAGCTTTACATCCCGTCCACAGAAAGGCACACAGAGGGACTTTTAACGCTCTTAAAATATCCGACAACTTCCGCTGTGTTTGTAACCGCGATCTTGGGCATAGAAGCTCCACATGCTACCAACTACGCTACCGAAAACACCAAAGGGAGATATTTATATACATAGATACATAAATTACATATAAACTTTTGAACTGCCGGAGGGTTTGGCATCTGGGGGTTGTGAAACGCAAAAATTTGACAACATATTCCGGAAGTTCCAACATGGTACTGAACTCGAATTCAGCCCAGCTTCAGACTTTGACTGAGCCGAGGATCGAACCGACTTGTGAACCATGAAGATGAAATAATTTGAATTTGAAATTAGAACAATATAATATTCACATATGCATTCTAGGAAGTGCATAAAGCATATTGATAACTTTTTGAAAATTTTGGAGTATTTTGAAAGAATAAAATTTGGGAATATTTCAGTGATTGATAATTTAACCAAGGGAGAGTCTGATCTTTCGACACTGGAATATAACCAAGGCTTCAAGTTAGCAAGCAAAACACTGGTTTTGTTTGGCCGAGGTGACATTAACAAAATTATGCACACGACCCGATGATAAGAGGCTAGAACCAGGAGTTTTTTCGTGATAACTCAATAGCCAATCAGATTGGACCACATATTTTTTTGGTGAATCGCTATTATATGAAATGTGCTTATATAAAGCGATATTAACACTTCTACAGTTGCAGTAGAGAAAATGACATATAATTGTCAAAACAGAATTATAAATTTAAGGTCAGGAGAGAAAATATGAGCGTAATTCAGTTTAATAGGACCCTGTGTGCGAGTCTAGAAATCCATTCTAGTCTGCCACGCGCGCCATTGTCGAGAGCGCAGCAATGACTCCTACTTACCTACTTAAAGAGAGCGGACCTATATTGCAGCGCGTCCCAGAAGAGTTCTATACGATGTTGGAAGTACGGTCAGGAGACGAGACTGGACCGATTGGAGACACAGCAATCGCCGAGGAAGGAAAGGGAGAAGCCGGCAAAATACAGAATATATAAAACGCACTAGTTCGCAACAGAGAGAAGTAGTATTACAAAACTACGTTTATTGGAAGAAGACCTCGCTTCTACAGTTTCACATTTTTACAGAACTACGATTAGTAGCAATGCATTCAACAGCTACTACATTGCAACAATATATCTTCTGCATTATCATCTTACAGTTACGATGATAATAATGTCCTTGAGTCAAGGGGGACTTTCGTATTCGACTATTGTTAAGAAGATTGCCATGAACAACTAAATTATGGAAGGAGGTTAGTCTACATTGTGGAGTGGGAATTCAGAGTGATCTTGACGACCATGGATCGATGATTCTACTACTGCTCATCAACATGCAATATTCTGAATTTACCTTCAACACTACGATTCAAATGTCCACTACCAACTTGGAGAGATGTCAACCAGAGACGTTCAAACCTACATGGATGATGAAATGCTACAAGAGGAAGACGGACAGAGGGGTTCGACTGTCCCGAGTTTGAGTTGCCAGACTGGAGGTCGCGAAGCAAGAAGAGATGCCGTTAGCAGGGAGACGAGCCAGCAGTCCAGGTGTTTACCGCACGACAAGGGAGGAACCAGGACAGCTGACCGCCACGCTCCTAACTGAAACCCGCTTCGAGGCAGACGACACGCAAGCGCCGTCCCAGGAGAGGAACATCGAGTGTATCAAACCAGGTATCACGACAGCAGCCCATCAGAAAGGTAGAAACTTGAATGTTCCAAGATCTTAGTAGTCTGATGTAGTATTTGATTGTATTTCAGGAGTGACCAATTCATAGGCAGATTTTATTATTCATAACCCATATTTTTACGTTGTCAATTTTAGAGATTTCACTGTAAATTTTATTATACGTCAAAGTGTGTCGTTTTAGACGTAATTTCACTTGTGTTTGATTTTAGATATTCGTTTTTAAAATTTTTGTAGGAAACGTTTTAATATGCTCACTTTTAAACAAAACTGTTTTATGAAGAGAATGCTTCGATCGTTAGAAATGCGTAACAAGCGACAAAATGAATCTATATGACTAAATTGCATTATTATTAAGAGAAAGCATTATTGTAGAATGCTTAAACACTGTTTACACCATTTTTATTGTGTCAAAACACAAATAAAACATTTATTAATAATATTATTGGAGTAAACAATTCCAATTGCGGAATATTACTGTAATATGACATTGATATAGTCATTGACTCTTGTTATAATGGATTTACACTATGAAATAGGATCATATTGTTGACAAATGAGGTCAAATGATGCCTATAACTAGCAACAATTTTATTGGAAGAATTGCTATAACGAAACCACAGACCAGGAGATTTGTAGATCTACCTGAGGTCTTGTATGATATGAAACAAGTGTAAATATGAATATTTAATTCATTAAATGTACACCAGAAACGGGAGGATATGTATTATTGTTATTAACAGTAAAGACGAGCGAACTACAGTTTATTAAAGTTTATATTTGTTCTAACGTGGAAATATAGTATATTGTGAAAGTTTTTAAACGAAATGCGTTATTCGATGGTAAGAGAAATATTATACAAGGAGAACTGAAGAGAACAAATATGTAATTGTTATTGAAAGAGCACGAGGATAATTCATTTAGAGCAGAGGTGGATAGGAGTGCACTATGAACAGTATTTCACAGGTGTATGTTTACCTAGTAGAGTCACTAATTCTTCCACACGTTTGGAGTGTAGCAAAATGGGTTTTTATTGAAGGAATGCCGTGCATTATTGTTGAGATTGTTGTAAAAAGGAGAGGAAAGGAGTATGTCAAGTTTGGAAGCGTAACTGACGCTATTAAAAGAGATTGTTCACCGTAGTACGAAAGGAAAGAAATGTATTGTCATGTGGAGCAAAGAATTGATACAGTATATTTAAAAAAAGGTAACTGACATTAGGGTTTATATTTATGCTGTACATGTCTGAAGGTGTTATTACGAGATCCACGAAGTTTATTAAGGGTATTTGGGTAGTTTCGCATCGTTCTTTAAATCTATTGTATTTTATTTACTGATATTTAACTTAATTGTTCGATACTAGAGCCTTATTTATTGTGACAAGTGACCAGAATATACCTAAATTACATTGCTTTGTGAACAAATGTTCGAAGAACTGTTTAAAGAAACAGCAGCGAAATAAGATTGTCATGTCGCGAAAGATCATGTAAATATGTTTTTAAATACCGTGCTGGACATGAATAATTGCAACTTATGTATCTATTTAATTATTTTAATTAAGATAATAATTTTATTCTTAATATGTTCACGATTTTAAGTAAATAAGTGTATAATATTGTATTGTAAATTACATTTTATTTGAAGAACAGCTGATTACGATGAGACTGCTTAAAGTGATCGAGTCACAGGATGACTAGAAAGCGTAAACATTTAACATTTATTTCTAAATAATTACATTTGTGTAATTTAAACTTTGTTGAAAGTATATTTAACAGACACACGGACTATCTACCGAGTGAAATGTTTTATTTTCAATTTGAATTTATTTTAATTGGTGTCAGGAAGATTTAATATTTTGTAAATACTTAGTTAATAAATCTCAAGAACTAATTTTGTTTGCCTGTTCATTTTTATAGAAACTGATCATATTTTCATTTCGCAATCGACTTGAATTTGTGGTTTGAGTAATTCATTCAATTTCGCTAATCGGCCAACTAGGGACCACGATAACCCTCATTTTACATTCTGGCATGTGTTCATTTTTCGCTTGATCCACATTGTCTTTATGAACTCACTGTGTTTAGCACGACGTTCTTCTGTCCATTTCGCACCAGTTGTCCGTTTGCTCGTCCCGAAAAGTCCCAAACGTCTTGATGGTTGCTCTATAAAGATTTCGGTCTTGTGCATCATCTGCTCGTATCCCCATTTCTTTCAGATCTGTTTGGACGTTAACATGCCATGGCATTGTCGTTTTTGGTTTTGTGTCGAATATACTGAAGATACGTTTCGTCCATCGGGAATCGATCATCCGTCGTATATGACCTTAGAAGCAAACTGCGTTTTCGCATTGTGTCTGTGATGTTCTCTATCTTCGAGTATATTTCTTGCCTGGATTTTCTGATGTAGATGCCATTTTTGTAACCGGGTCAAGTATGATGTGTACGATCTTTCGTTCTTTTCTCTCTAAAAGCGAGCAAACATTTCTCCGATAGGATAAGGCATTCGGATTCATATAGCGGTGCTGGTTTGATGACAGTGTTGTAGTGACGAATTTTTGTGTTCACAGTAAATCACTTTTTGTTATATATGTTGCGGGAGGTTTGGAAAGCGACTTCCATTTTCTTGATTCCTGCTTCTATGGTTTCCTTGTAAAGGCCATTTTGCTGGATCCGTTCCCCAAGATATTTAAAATTATTAACACGGGTTATCATTTCATATTTGCTGTTTAGTTGTGCTGTATCATCCTTGATGTTAGACATTACTTCTGACTTTTGAAAGGAAATTTGTAATCCTGTTTGTTCTGCTACTTCCTTCAATATTGACCTGTTCTGTTGCACTTTCGAAATCTTCTGTCATCAGGGCTACATCATCAGCGAATGCTAAGCAATCTATTTCCACTCCGTTTTTCTTTGTCCCGATCCTTGAAGGTTTGTAAAGTCCTCCTTCTTTTAACTTCTGTCGCCAATTCTGTATTACCTTTTCAAGCACGCAGTTGAACAACAGAGGTGACAAGCTATCTCCCTGTCGAACGCTTGTCTTGATTTCAAAGGGTTCAGAGAAACATCCTAGGAATTTTACTTTGGATGTGGTATTAATTGGGGTTGCCCTTATTATCGCCAGCAGTTTCTCATCGACTCCCATTTATGCAACTATGTTAATCAACACATCACGGTCGATGCAGTCGTGCGCATTCCTAAAGTCTACATATGTCGATACATACGTTCGACCTCCAATACATAGTACCTAATTATGGTTTTTAGGTTAATGATTTGTTCTGCAGCCGATCGGCCTTTACTAAAATCCCCTTGGTATTCCCCTATTTTGTGTTAAACTTGCTGTTCCAGTCTTTCAAGGATGGAAAGTGACAGGATCTTATAAGCTACTGACAGAAGAGAAATACCACGGTAGTTGTTCACGTCTCTTATATTTTCTTTCTTGTGTAAAGGATGGATCAAAGCTAACTTCCAGTCCTCTGGGAGTTGTTCTGTCTCCCATATATCTATAATGGTTTGGTGTAGGATGTCAATTGCTTCTTCTGGGGCATGTTTCCACAGTTCTGCAAACATGGAGTCTTCACCAGGAGCCTTGCTATTTTTCAACCTCTTTATGTGGCGTTTGATTTCATCGCGATTTGGTGGAGAAGATGGCAAATTCAGGATCATTTGTTTGTTTTGATGGGGTTGGGTGGCTTTTCACAATTTAGGAGGTCGTTAAAATATCCGGCTAAAATTTAGCAGTTTTCTTCGTTGGATGTTGCTCGAGTTCCATCTTTTCTTAGAAAAGGAAGGGAAAGTGCCTTGTATCTTTGTATCTTCTTTTTAAAATCCCTGTAGTATTCACGGGTCTAATTTCTGTGAAAGTTTTGTGCAATTTTGTCCATTTGTTATTTTTCATACTTGCGTTTCTCGCAGCGTATTATCTTTGCTGTTTGTGCTCGTTGATCTCCATAAAGAAAGCATAAGTTTTGTAAATTTATAGTAGCTGGGTTTGGTAGTCGAACTCTGGCTAGCGCGAAGTTGTGAGGGGACGTTATCTCTGTAAAACGCCGAACCAATCCGAAAATTACTAGAGGAAAATAAATAAGACGGCAGAAAACCGGTCTTGTTTGATCAGGGCAAGATAGGCAATCCGCAGAGAAGGAATAGGTGTATCGAACGAAAGGAAGGGCCAAGATAGGCAATTCGCAGTGAAAGAAATTATGAGGATGACGCGTGCATGGTATCTAGTGGTGCGCTGAGAATATCACGTGACAGTCCCGAAGTCAAAATGAATATTTGATGGAATTTAATTACCAATACTTCTAATGACCCAAATACAAGTTATTTTACTACATTTTATGAATTGAGAATTTACAGATTAATAAATGAAGATTTATCACAGATACCATTTTGGAGAAATATGTTTCAATAAGGCAGAAAGAGGATTGGAAAGTATCCCGCTTAAGACACGCGCGGGTTGTCTTGACGACGTTAAATTTGAGAGGAGAAGGGGAAACGAGCGAGGGAATCGCGGCTTCTTGTTCGGGAGACGTATCGAATCTCGGTCTCCGAGTGCGCGCTTTGTGTGATACATGACAGTGATCGGTAAAAAAGTGTCACGACTCATCGCGAAGTGTAGTTGCTTGAATGCAAACATGTGAGTACAGTTTTACACAACTGTAAGTGCCGAGATGTAGTGAAAATTATTAAAAGATTTGAAAAGGAAAATACTTGAAATAAGCAATTTTTTTCGAGGAGCGAACGCAAGGAAAAGTAGTCAGACTTTGTGAAGGAACAGTTCAGATGCGGTGATAAGAACATTTCGTAGGGTGAAATTACAGAAACGAACAGACTTGTTATATTTCTGTTGGGAGAAGAAAGTTTTCAATGTTTAAATACAATAATCGTCACAACGCCACAGAGTGCAGTTATAGAGCATAAGTTTCGAGCAGCATTGGAAACGTGAACAAGTTAACAGATAGTATTGCTACTTCTAATATTTCTTCGATATGATTATGAAAATGAAGTATAATCGAGATTGAGAGGGACATTTTCTAGCATTACAAAGGTTGTGATGATGCAGTGCTAAATACGCAGCGGGTTACGTAACCTATAAGATGAAGACGAGAATATCAGTGACGATATTTTCTCAATATTTCAATAAGCATTAATCTATGAAAATAAAATGGACAAGGCTTGGATGAGATTGAAGGAATTCTACGCAGAAGACATGAAGAGCAAAAGAGCAAAAGAGATCGGAACGAGAAGAAGAACAAGAGTGGAGGGCCTGAACCTGGAATCGAACGAGGAGGAAGATCGATGACGGGGAGATGCAGTTCGGATTGGTGTAACATCTTGGTCCAGTCAGGTGATACAACTTGGAGCTGTAAAACGAATGCCAGGATGGAACTAAAATCCAGGAAACAAGGAGGTGAACGAACTGGGTTATGTAAACCAGTTCATGCTCTTCTACTACACATCTATACGCGACATAATGTAAGAAAAGAATTCTCTTCAGTAGCCCATTTTTGTAGATAGAGATCTATGATAAAATCTGTGTGACCAATTTCGACGTTGATTTCTATTTAATATTTTATTAGTATTGTTGAAGGAGTTTTCGTAGTCGCTTTTCGCTATTTTTGATTTAATATGTCAGGAATGGTAGATAGTTCGTTAGTTGAGCGTCGAGATATTTTATGATGGTAGTAGATTTTAGTCCGAGGTTTGACATTTTTCGGTATTTTTGCTATTTTGAGTTTGTATTAGAGATTTATGCGATAAAGATTTTCGTTTGTTGTCATTTGTATTGTTTGCTTCGATATTTTCAGTTATATTTTAATTTCATGAAGTTAGGATGACGATCATGTTCTGATCAATGGTAGGCCGTATACTTTGTCAACGTAACGACAAGTCAGATGAAGAACATTTCTCGTAAATATGTTCAAATTGTATAAAAGTAAGTGATAAAAAAGAACATTATTATTGTCTTCATGATGGAAAATATTTTGAATAAATAGGATAATTTTCACAAATATTCGAATACCAGGAAACAGGTTTTGAGAAACATAGAATGAAATTATGTCACATAAAAAATGTACTATTGATGACAGTAGAGGAAGGCCAGTAACGATATTGTGAAGCTATTGATAATATGTATTATTGATGACAGTAGAGGAAGGCCAGTAACGATATTGTGAAGCTATTGATATTATGTACTATTGATGACAGTAGAGGAGGGCAAGTAACGATATTGTGAAGGTATTGAAAATATGTATTATTGATGACAGTAGAGGAAGGCAAGTAACGATATTGTGAAGCTATTGATATTATGTATTATTGATGACAGTAGAGGAAGGCCAGTAACGATATTGTGAAGCTATTGATATTATGTACTATTGATGACAGTAGAGGAGGGCAAGTAACGATATTGTGAAGCTATTGATAATATGTATTATTGATGACAGTAGAGGAGGGGAAGTAACGATATTGTGAAGGTATTGATAATATGTTTTATTGATGACAGTAGAGGAAGGCAAGTAACGATATTGTGAAGCTATTGATATTATGTATTATTGATGACAGTAGAGGAAGGCCAGTAACGATATTGTGAAGCTATTGATATTATGCATTATTGATGACAGTAGAGGAAGGCCAGTAACGATATTGTGAAGCTATTGATATTATGTATTATTGATGACAGTAGAGGAAGGCAAGTAACGATATTGTGAAGCTATTGATATTATGTATTATTGATGACAGTAGAGGAAGGCCAGTAACGATATTGTGAAGCTATTGATATTATGTACTATTGATGACAGTAGAGGAAGGTCAGTAACGATATTGTGAAGCTATTGATATTATGTATTATTGATGACAGTAGAGAAAGGCAAGTAACGATATTGTGAAGCTATTGATATTATGTATTATTGATGACAGTAGAGAAAGGCAAGTAACGATATTGTGAAGCTATTGATATTATGTATTATTGATGACAGTAGAGGAAGGCCAGTAACGATATTGTGAAGCTATTGATAATATGTATTATTGATGACAGTAGAGGAAGGCAAGTAACGATATTGTGAAGCTATTGATATTATGTATTATTGATGACAGTAGAAGAAGGCCAGTAACGATATTGTGAAGCTATTCATATTATGTATTATTGATGACAGTAGAGGAAGGCCAGTAACGATATTGTGAAGCTATTGATAATATGTATTATTGATGACAGTAGAGGAAGGCAAGTAACGATATTGTGAAGCTATTGATATTATGTATTATTGATGACAGTAGAAGAAGGCCAGTAACGATATTGTGAAGCTATTCATATTATGTATTATTGATGACAGTAGAGGAAGGCCAGTAACGATATTGTGAAGCTATTGATAATATGTATTATTGATGGCAGTAGAGAAAGGCAAGTACGATATTGTGAAGCTATTGATAATATGTATTATTGATGACAGTAGAGGAAGGCAAGTAACGATATTGTGAAGCTATTGATAATGTACTATTGATGACAGTAGAGGAAGGCAAGTAACGATATTGTGAAGCTATTGATATTAAGTATTGTTACGGCTGTGAGTTTGTTTTGTCGCCTCGCCGCGTTGAGTCACAGCTGCCTCCAGGCTGTGTATGCTCTGCCTCAGTATATTACGTGCGCGTTACGCAACGGGCTGCGAAGTGCAAGGGACGGTCCAGAAAGTTCGTGACCCAGCCAGTGAAGGAAATCTCTAGAAGTCGTGTGTCCTGGACGATTCTAGAATTAATTGAGTCACCAGCCTGCTATATAAGCGGCCTCAAAGTGAGGGGACTGAGCTTCCTGTGGGTGTGTGTTTCTGAGCTAATGCGTGTTTTCCTGAGCGACAGAAGTGTGGTGACTAAGTGCCGTGCGAGTTACGAAATCCAGTGACATTGTTTCTCCCAGCTTGTGAACAACCTGCAGCAAGTGATCGTAAGTAACTGTAGTCGGTGTACAATAAAGGAGAGGAGCAGGTAGTTTCTGTCAAGGCCACCGTACTCATTAGGACGGATTAAGTTCTGTGGTCTGTTGACAAGTGAAAGGGCCAAGAGCGCTCAAGGAAGAGACTTGAGGAAACTGGAGTAAGGTTCCAATTGCTTGTATTTGCTGATGAGTAGTGTAATTTTCTGGCCGCAATAAAGTTAATTATTTCTTTAAAGAAACAATCTGTGTTGTGCTTCAACCCACCGTAATCCAGTTAACAAAAGTGCCACTAGGGGGGGGGTGGCACGTAACAACTGGTGTCAGAAGCCGGATTACGAACTCAAGCACAAGCACAACACCTGACGGTCCTGGTTTCAAAACCCGAGCAGGTCATTTTTTTTAAATTTCCTGTGAGTGCATGCCCCTTACAAGACAAACATCTAAAATGGAAGAGCAATTCGCAGCATTGCTAGAAAATTTAAGTGGCATGGAAGCCAAGAAGCAAGACGGCCAGAAGAAGTTAGCCGAGGACCTAACTGCCAAACTAGAAGACGGTCAAAATAAGCTAGCGGAGGACCTGAAGAGGATAGAGGACGGCCAGAAGAAGATGGAAGACGGTCAGAATAAGTTGACACAGGACCTGAAGAAATTAGAACTGGGTCTGCGTGAGGAAGTCACGACAGTGGAAAAGAAGTTCGACGCCTTACAAGTGGAAGTTGCCGAGCTGCGCCAACGCCCGCTGATGGGGGTGGAGGTGAAATTCAACGCCTTACAAAAGGAAGTTGCCGAGCTGCGCCAACGCCCACTGACGGGGGTGGAAGAGAAATTCAACGCTCTACAAGAGGAAGTTGCCGAGCTGCGCCAACGCCCGCCCACCGTTACACCGGGAATATCAGGAACGGGACATAGCAGAGTGACGCCCCCAACCTTCGACGGAAAGGTCCCGTGGAGCACCTACTTACGTCAGTTCGAGGCGGCCTGTTCCATAAATAACTGGAACAACACAGAAAAGGCTACAGCTCTCATTGTAGCATTGAGAGGTGAGGCCCTTCGTCCTTCAGGCCATCCCGAAAGGATCCCAGGACTACGCTTCACTGATCGCCCATATGGAGTCCCGATATGGAGATAGCCATCTTCAGCAGGCCTACCAGATGCAGCCCCGGACCCGGGTACAGAAGAACGCGGAAACCCTGCAGGAGTTCGAGATGGACATCGCACGCCTCGTAAGGCTCGCCTATCCAACAGCGCCGGCCGACTTTCTGGAACAGATTGCGACGCAGACCTTCACCGACGGGCTACGGGACTCGAACACTCAACAG
The DNA here is from genome assembly GCA_946902985.2 of Meconema thalassinum. Lineage (NCBI taxonomy): Eukaryota > Metazoa > Arthropoda > Insecta > Orthoptera > Tettigoniidae > Meconema > Meconema thalassinum. The sequence goes on along the minus strand of OX336397.1, from coordinate 263,070,965 downwards.
ACGCTGCGACTCGCGCGCAATAAGACCCTGGCAGATGCGCTGAGCCACGCACTTGAGTTCGAGACGGCAAAGCAGGTATCTAGAATGCGCGCTGGTGCGTCAGCTGGACGTCGACGAACCAGCCAAAGCCGACAAGACCAAGCCCCTGGCCGATGAACTGATGGAGGCGCTAGGCCGGTTCTTCAAGAGTCGCAGTACCACCAACAAAAACGTAGCCGAAGAACATCCAGAGAGGCGGCCCGGAAGAGGACTACCGACCTGCTGGACCTGCCGTAGGAGAGGCCACCTGAGCAAGGACTGCGGTGATCGCCGCCGCCAAGGGTTTCCGTCGGGACAGTCAGTCGTAGGGAAACCGCGCGGCCCAGGAAAGCAAGTATCAGCCAGCCTTTGGGGGCAGAGGTTGGCTTGTGACAGTCGTCAAGCCCCGGCAGTCCAGGTTCGTGTGACGAAGTTACGGAGGGACAATAGCAGCCTAATGGTCGACGGAGTCGTCAACGGAGAGAGCTGGCCCATGCTAATCGACACGGGAGCATCGAGGACCATCGTCAGTCCCACCGTGATCCCGAAGTGGAGAGTGCAACCCCACACAAAGGAACCTCCAGCTAATAACCGCGACCGGAGAGACCGCACCAGTACATGGTGAAGCATCACTGGAGTTCGTAATTGGTCGACGGGCGATAAAGCATCCAGTGCTTGTGGCTGACGTATCAAATGAAGTGATCATCGGACTGGACTTCCTGGACCAGAACAACATCATCTTGGATCTGAGTACCAACACTCTGCACTTCGGAGGTGAGGAACTTGCTTTGCAACCTGCGCACGAGCCCATCACCGCACGACGAGTAAGGCTGAGAGAAGACGTCATCGTTCCCGCCAGGACGGAGGTCAGCGCTGCCGTAATTGTCGACGGAACTGCTAAGGGAGTGGCGGCTGTCGTCGAGCCAAAATATGAGGACATCCAGACAAAAGGATTGCTAGTTGCCAAGACTCTCATCAACACGACGTCTCGGCCGTGCGTCCGCCTGTCCAACCTGAACGACTACGATATTACGGTTCACCGGGACACCAACCTAGGAGTCTGCGAGCCCGTTACCTGGATTGCCCGCATCACAGACACGACGGACGGACACCTGCAGACGGACAACCGAAGAAGACGCGCCCTGCCAGAAGAACTACAGAAGCTGTACCAAGGATCCCAGGACCATTTAGACGAGGAGCAATCACGCCAACTTCAGGACCTGCTGCGCGAATTCCAGGATGTCTTCTCCGTGGGGAGCAAAGACTTCGGTAGGACAAGCTTGGTCCAGCACAGAATCGACGTTGGGGACAGCACACCGATTAGGGCCCCATTCCGACGTGTCCCGCTCGCCAAGCAAGCCGAATCGACCGGACCGGATGGTAGAAGAGATGAAGGAGCAAGGGGTGATCGAGCCATCACATAGTCCTTGGAGTTCTCCGGTCAAGCTAGTGAAGAAGAAGGACGGTTCCACCAGGTTCTGCGTGGACTACAGGCGGGTGAATGACGTCACGAAGAAGGACAGCTACCCTCTACCCCCGGATCATCGACACGCTGGACACCATATCAGGATCAAGATGGTTCTCCACCTTGGATTTGAAGAGTGGCTACTGGCAGGTGGAGGTCCACCCTAAGGACCGCGAGAAAACGGCGTTCTCTGTGGGCAGCGGGCTCTGGCAGTTCACCGTCATGCCATTCGGTCTGTGCAACGCCCCTGCGACCTTCGAACGGCTAATGGAGTCCATTCTGAGGGGACTATACTGGAAGACCTGCCTGGTCTACCTAGACGACGTCATCGTTATGGGGGAAAAGTTTCGAGGAGCACTACAGCAACCTGAAGGAGATCTTGATGAAGCTACGGGCTGCCCAGCTGAAGTTGAGCCCCAAGAAGTGTCAGCTCTTCCAGAAACAGGTCCAGTACCTTGGGCATATCGTCTCCGAGGAGGGGGTGCGCACCGACCCAGAGAAGACCGCAGTTGTGAGGGAGTTGCCAGTTCCGAAAGACAAGTCCCAACTACGAAGCTTCCTGGGACTCTGCACTTATTACCGCCGCATCGTGAAAGGATTCGCCGACATCGCCAAACTTTTATATCGACTGACTGAGAAGGACCAACTCTTCACGTGGACAGCAGAATGCCACAGTGCCTTCGAACAACTCAAGCAGGCTCTGTGCACCGCGCCTATTCTGGCCTACCCCAGACCTGGAACAAGGTTCATCGTCGATAACGATGCCAGCGACTTTGGCATAGGGGGAATCCTGTCGCAAGTAGTGGACGGCGAGGAGGTAGTAGTGGCCTACTTCAGCAAGGCCTTGTCAAAGCCAGAAAGGAACTACTGTGTCACCAGGAAGGAGCTGCTCGCCATCGTGAAGACCACTGAACACTTCCACAAGTACCTGTACGGGCAAGAATTTCTCATCAGGACCGACCATGCATCCCTGCGGTGGCTCCTGAACTTCAAGCAGCCCAAGGGTCAACTCGCGCGGTGGTTAGAGAGGCTTCAACAGTACAACTTTGAGATTCAGCACAGGAAAGGTCAACTGCATTCTAACGCCGACGCCCTGTCACGAAGACCGTGCCCCGAAGACTGCACCTTCTGTGCCCGAAGGGAGGAGAACACCGGGATACAGTGCCGAAGGACTACCGTGGAACTTCAAGGGAGCTGGAGCCGCGAATCTTTCATGCGGGCACAAGCAGAATGGAAAAGGGGCTGTGTCCCCAGACCCGGGTGGAACATTGTGAGTGACTGCAGCCCCAAGTTTAAGTCCTACTGGGCGCAGTGGGACTCGCTGGTTGTGAAGGATGGCCTCATATGCCGTACCTGGGAGAGCACCGACGGGAAGACATCTCGGGAACAAGTCATCGTTCCAAAGGCTATGACGGAGGAAGTCCTGAAGGAAGTCCATGGAGGATCATCTGGAGGACACCTAGGGTAAAGAAGACCCTGGAGAAGCTGAGAGAGCGGTTCTACTGGATCGGATGCCGAACTGATGTAGAGAACCACTGCGCGAGGTGCCACGATTGCGCAGCCAGCAAGGGCCCAGGACGAAGACGACGGGGTCCACTGAAACCTATAACGTGGGCGGCCCCATGGAGAGAGTGGCCATCGATGTTGCTGGGCCATTCCCGTTAAGCGAGGCAGGGAACCGCTACATATTGGTCGTCAGCGACTACTTTTCCAAATGGCCGGAGGCGTATGCGCTCCCTAACCAAGAAGCCGCGACGATCGCAGAGACCCTGGTGAAGGAATTCGTCAGCCGGTACGGAGTACCCCTGGAGCTGCACTCCGACCAAGGGAGGAACTTCGAGTCGCAGGTGTTCCAGAACCTATGCCAGCTGCTGGGAATCCGGAAGACAAGGACAACGCCGCTACACCCTCAGTCCGACGGGATGCTAGAGCGATTCAATCGCACCTTCGAGAACCATCTTCGAATAGTCGTCAGCGAGCACCAGAGAGATTGGGACAAACACCTTCCACTATTTCTCCTGGCCTACCGCGCCGCCGTGCATGAAGCCACCGGGTGCACACCAGCCCGGGCCATGTTTGGGAGGGAGCTCCGTCTACCTGTCGATCTTGCCTTCGGCCGACCTGGGAATGATCCGGTCCCGGTAAGCCAGTTTTGTCAAGAACTGGTCGACCAACTGGAGGACGTGCACGCGTTCGCGAGGAGGAAACTGCGGATCGAGACCGACCGAATGAAGACCCGATACGACCAACAGACGGATGCCGGCGGATTCCACGGGGACGACCTGGTCTGGCTCTTCAACCCATTACGGAAGAAAGGCCTGTCACCCAAACTGCAGAAGTGCTGGGAGGGCCCGTACCGAGTCGTGAAACGGATCAACGATGTCGTCTACAGGATCCAGCGGAGCCCGAGAGCGAAGATGAAGATCGTGCATCGAGATCGCCTGGCAGCCTACGGAGGGACACAGACGGACCAATGATTGATCGGGACGATCAGCCTTTTAGGAAGGGGGTGGTGTTACGGCTGTGAGTTTGTTTTGTCGCCTCGCCGCGTTGAGTCACAGCTGCCTCCAGGCTGTGTGTGCTCTGCCTCAGTATATTACGTGCGCGTTACGCAACGGGCTGCGAAGCGAAAGGGACGGTCCAGAAAGTTCGTGACCCAACCAGTGAAGGAAATCTCTAGAAGCCGTGTGTCCTGGACGATTCTAGAATTCATTGAGTCACCAGCCTGCTATATAAGCGGCCTCAAAGTGAGGGGACTGAGCTTACTGTGGGTGTGTGTTTCTGAGCTAGTGCGTGATTTCCTGAGCGACAGAAGTGTGGTGACGAAGTGCCGTGCGAGTTACGAAGTCCAGTGACATGGTTTCTCCCTGCTTGTGAACAGCCTGCAGCAAGTGATCGTAAGTAACTGTAGTCGGTGTACAATAAGGGAGAGGAGCAGGTAGTTTCTGTTAAGGCCACCGTACTCATTAGGACGGATTAAGTTCTGTGGTCTGTTGACAAGTGGAAGGGCCAAGAGTGCTCAACGAAGAGACTTGAGGAAACTGGAGTAAGGTTCCAATTGCTTGTATTTGCTGATGAGTAGTGTAATTTTCTGGCCGCAATAAAGTTAATTATTTCTTTAAAGAAACAATCTGTGTTGTGCTTCAACCCACCGTAATCCAGTTAACAAAAGTGCCACTAGGGGGGTGGCACGTAACAGTATTATTGATGACAGTAGAGGAAGGCCAGTAACGATATTGTGAAGCTATTGATATTATGTATTATTGATGACATTAGAGGAAGGCCAGTAACGATATTGTGAAGCTATTGATATTACGTATTATTGATGACAGTAGAGGAAGGCCAGTAACGATAGTGCGAAGCTATTGATATTATGAAACATTAAAATGCCAGATACAAGTTATATTGTCAGGTAATCAGCTGATATTATGGAGTATTGCATTGGAATGTTTTGTTGAAAAGGTAGACAGCTACGACGTGGTTTATTGAAAGTAATGGTAACGAGAGTATTCCCAAGTATTGGAGGAAAATATATGCATATTTGAGTGTAGTAACAATGAGCTATAATGGAATTGGTAGTGACGGAAGGACATTTGTTACTAAGATAATTATTCTGCGATGATACACTGCTTGTGTTAAATGGAATACGTATTATCGAAAATCCAACGAAACTTGTAATATATGTAAATATAAACAATAGTTTAAATGATACAATAAATATAATCGTATTTAGACTAGGATTAGCGTAGGAATCAGGAGTCCTTTATAGAGTAAAACTTAGTTATTGTAATAGCATCTTTTATGACGGTATTACATAACTTAATATCATTTTTTGGATACTTCTGAAATCTTGGAACAGCTGTGAGGTGTCACAAGTAGGTTTATTATTTACGCAGCATTAAATTCATAGCTAGCAGCATCTAGGCCTATGGAGTTTTGAATTCGTTTTGGTTTTGAACTTGACTTTGGTTTTTCGTTATTGATTATTTATAATATAAATAAACCTGGCAGGCTCATTTTCACGTATGCTTGCAATATTTTCTATAACTTTTGCGTTATATTTCGTTATAGTATAGTTAAGGTAAGAATGGTATAGTAGTAGAATAATGGCACAACCTATATCCTATTCCCGTTACGCCCGAGATTCCAAAGTTTCTCACTCTCCATTGTAGTTAGTTAACCGAACTCAGTAGAACTACAGACATGTTCCTTATTCAGGTGTAGGTTTGCCAGTAGGTATTTTTGGTTATTTCTAGCCGTGTACTACAAGTTGCTGCAATCCTCTTCGAGCCTCGGATTTTGGCTGACATCTCACATGGAAATAAGGGCACAGTACCATTGCAATAGGTAGCTTTCTAATGAAATCTACCAAGAACAAGCAATGTATATTCAATTTGCCGCTTATTACCAAAGTCAACAACACGACCCCAATAGTTACCTAGGTTACCAGAAGACTAAGGTATTGTGCCCGTAGTTCAAACTACAATGCAATATATTACTCTACATTTATTTCCTCAATCCAGTACAAAACTACCAACATCTTACAATCTCGCCTCATTTCTGGTCACTGATTTGGAACAATAAATCTCTGACATAGAAAACACAGCTATCATTCTTGTTTTTAAATTCAGACCTGGTCAAGAAGGTCCTGAGACCAAAAATATTCGAGTTCCAGAGGGCTCTCGCATGACTTAGAGGCCGGTCAAACTAACGAGAGCAATGCGCTGGCAGCGGATCTGACAGCGCTCGCCACCCTACACCCTCCTTATGGCTGTTCTGTCCCTAAACAGGTTGTGTTATCCCAGGAGTTTTGAAGTGTCCCGACGTCGGGATCAACAGAAGTGAGGGTGTCCTCCCTCTTCTTTCTGGAGCCCTTGGGTTCGTAGACACAAACTAAGATGTTAACAACAGTGTCCTTGAAAAGCATTTCAATTATACTTCTTAATGTTCTCCAATCAAGTCATTCGAACCCTCAACCCAGCTTCGGATTGCCAAGCTCCCCTAATCCCAAGCGGGTTAAATGACATCGCAAGTTGATCAAACTGTTCCAAATGACTCGATAAGTTGGCTTTCCGCAATACCACCTGTTTGTGACAAGCTAGAAGAGGTTCCTATCGTTCCGAAACAGTTGCATGGATTCTCCATCAATGGGACTCTGGTGTTCCGGATGTTCATTAACCCCAAACTTGCTCCTAAAGACCCTTGCGATCACTCTTGTCATCTGGAGATCTGGAGCAACACAGTGTAACAGTGCATATTCTGATGATACAGTGAAGAGGCCCTGGTGAATAACCTTTGATACTCCATGGGAGAAACTAAAGTTTGCTGCTACACAACTCTTCGAAAGACATTGTTTGGGGATTACAAGCTCGAAGAATACGATCCTTTTTCGGTCCGTTGTCTCCTTTGGAAGGTGCCAGTCGATTGATGTGGACAACCCGAGGTTCTTCATTGGACTGTTTCTTGTTGTTGTTGTTGCTCGAGTCTTCAGTCTTTTGACTGGTTTGATGCAAATCTCCAAGCCTCCCTGTCCTGAGCTACTCATTTCGTCTCTACATAGCGACCACACCTTACATCCGAGGCAATCTGTTTAACATATTCTAACCTTGGTCAACCCCCACAGTTCTTGTCCTCAACCCTTCCTTCCATAACTAAGTTTGCTATTCCTAAAGGTTTTAGTATGTGTCCTACCAACCTATCTCTTCTCTTCATTAGCAGTCACCAGAAACATCTCTCCTCTCCCACTAGTCTTAATATATCTTCGTTTGTAACCCTATCTACCCATCTGATCTTCATCATTCTCCTGTAACACCACATTTCAAACGCTTCAATTCTCCTCTTTTCTGCTGCACCAATAGTCTCAGTTTCACTTTCATAGAGTGCCACGCTCCAGACAAAGGCTTTCAAGAATAACTTCCTAATACCTAAAGCTATTTTCGATGTCAACAGATTCCTTTTTAGTAGAAATGCTTCTCTTGCTGAGCCAACCTACTTGTTATATGCTCTTGTCTTCCATTACTGGTTATTTTGCTTTCTAAGTAACAGAAATCTCCTACTTCCTTCAGCTTTTCACCTGCCAATTTGATGTCCATAGAGGTTTCCGATTTATTTCGGCTGCATTCCAATATTTTAGTTTTACATTTATTCATTTTAATCATGAATTATTTCCTCAATAGGGAGTCCATACCATCTCAAAACTCATTTAACTCCCCTGGTGTGTCGGCGAGATGACGATGTCATCAGCAAACCTCAGAGTTGAAATTATTTCTCCTTGAATTGTTACTCCTACTTTGAATTCTTACCCAATTTCTTTCATTGCTTGTTCAATGTATATGTTGAAAATAATTGGTGATAAGTTGCAGCCTTGCCTTACACCTTTCCCAATACCAGCTCCTCTTCCATGTCCCTAGGCTCGAATAACTGCTGACCGGTTTCTGTATAGATTGTAGAGCACCCTCCTATCCCTGTACTTTATTCCAATAGTCTTCAAAATGTCAAACAACTTACTCCAATCAACGGTATCAAAAGCCGTTTCTAAGTCTACAGATGCCATGAACGTTCTTATTCTTCTTATTCAATCTTCCAAAATCAGCCTAAGACATAGTATAGCTTCCCTTGTTCCTACGTTTCTACTGAAGCCAAACTGGTCTTCACCCACCTCTCTTTCTATCTGTCTTTCCATCCTCTTGTAAATTATTCTAAGCAGGACCTTTGGAGCATGAGTGATCATGCTGGTGGTACGGTAATCTTCACATCTCTCAGCATCTGTTTTCATAAGTATAGGGATGATAACATTCCCCTAAATAACCTACACTTTGCAATACTTGTAATATTATTAGCACTGTATAATACTAACAGTGCTAACAGTACTAACAGTACTAAACAGTGCTAATAATATTAAAAGTATTGAAAAGACGAAAATAATAGGTTATTTAGTGGAATTTAAATTTAATACGGACCATTATGCACTAACACAATGATAACATTCTTCTTGAAATCAGAGGGTACCTCACCTGTCTCATAAATCCTACACACCAAGTGAAATAACCTGGTCAGACCTTCATCATCTATGCAGCTTTGCAACTCAATCGGTATATCGTCTATGCCTGGTGATTTGTTCCCGCTTGAGTCTTCCAATGCTCCGTCAAATTCTGATCTCAATATTAAATTTCCCTCCTCATCCTCATAAATTTCCTCTTTCATTTCCATTACATGATTCTCAATATCCTTTACCTTATACAAACACTGTACGTAAGATTTACCTCTCTCCACCTTTTCTGCCCTATCTGCTAGAGGTTTTCCATCTGAGTCCTTAATATTACAGCACATAGACTTCCTTTCCCCCGAAGTACTCTTAATCCTTCGAGAAGCTGTATCTACCTTTCCTAATTCCAGACAATTTTCTATACATGCACATTTCTCTATCAACCATTCTTCATTTGCTTCCTTGCACTTCTTGTTAACCTCATTTCTCAGACGTCTGCATTCTGCTTTTCCCCTTCCATCTCATTCATTCTTGTGCTTCCGCCAGGGCCGTATTTCTAAATAGGCTAAGTAGGCTGCAGCCTAGAGCGGCAAATTTTCAGGGGCGGCAGTTTGGGAATTCATTCAATAGCTAAAATGAGGTATTTCAGACGTTAATAATATTTTCCGTACGAATTTAAGAATACAAGTTACTTAAAATATGTTTTAGTCCTTATACAGTTCTTCCTGCCTTCGAAGAGTTAAGAACTAGCTGCGAACTAGTATTTCTGAAATACGGTTAAACTCACTTTCATTACTTCGTATTGAGGCAAATACAACAAAAACACTTTCATATGTCGACATTATTAACGAGTTTTCCATTAAGAAATCTCTGTAAACTTGAACACTAAGATTACGTGGAGTGAGTTGTTTTAGAGAATTTTGTATATTTTTCAACAAATAAACCAGTAATTGACTACATTTTGGGTAATTTCATTTCACCATGTAGGACAACTTAATTCAAATTGAACACAGTTCTTCATTTACGCAAAAGATAGTCATTAGCATTAAAATATAAACATATGTGTGAAATAGTGATCAGTGATCTCCAAGAACTAATTAATTAATTAATTAGGTTCGAAACCCATTTCATATTTTAGCGAATCTTAAAAGAAGTAAAAAAACAAGTAAGTAACTAATTTCATTATAACATTTATTATGTAAGCCATTAAATTTGTGATTTTATCTAAACTAAATGAACTTTATGTTTAAAATAGATAAAAACGCCAATGAACTGTATACTTTCGTTGTATAAAGCAAATGTAATAAGCAAGTATGAACTATTGAGGAGGCGGCAAATGGACTTTAGCCTAAAGGCGGCATACTCTTAAATCCGGCCCTGGCGTCCGCCGTTCATTCATTAATTCTAGTATATCCTGCGTGATCCACGGTTTTCTATCTATTCTTTCCTTCCTACCAATGTTTTTTTTCTGTGGATACCGTTATTTCATTCTTCAAAAGTGCCCATTCTTCAGCAATTAATTGCAGCTTGTTCAAGGTTTTTCTTTGGTCCTTCCTCTATACTCGCCATGAATCGTTTGTTCACGTCCTTCTCTTTCAGTCTTTCAATTGCCCACCTTCTTGGCTTGTGACTTTTCTTCGACTTCTTGAACTTAAGTCTGCATTTCATAACAACCAGATTTTGGTCAGAGTTTATGTCAGTACCGGGATACGATTTGCAATCAAAAATCTCTGCTTGACCATAATGAAGTCGATTTGGTAACACCCTGTATCTCCTGGTCTCATCGATGTGTATATTCTTCTATTGTGGTTTTTGAATAAGTTGTTAGCTATGACCAACTCATGCTCGATGCAGAATTCCATCAGCCTGCTTCCTCGATCATTCCTTTCACCTAATCCAAATTCTTCTACTATTTTATCTTCTCTTCCTTTTCCTACCACAGCATTCCAATCTCCCATGACTATTACATTTTCATCACACTTGACATACCTCAAAACTTCACCCATTTCTTCGTAGACCTTTTCAACATCTTCATCATCAGCTTTACTCATAGGCATATGGACTTGTACCACTGTGGTGCACTTAGGTTTCGTGTTGATTTTTGGTACAATAATCCGTTCACCATATTGTTCATAGTATTCCACCGTCTGTCCCAGTTTTCTAGTCAATATGAGACCAATCCCTGCTTGGCATTTTTTGATATAGTGCTAATGATTTTATAATCCCATGACCAAAAGTCGTGATCTTCCTGCCAGCGCATTTCACTAATCCCAACCAAATCCAGCTTCAACCTATCCATTTCCCTTTCTAAGTTTTCTAACCTTCCGCTGCCTATCAGAGTTCTATTGTTCCACGCTCCGATCCATAGAATATAAGATTTCCTGTTTGTCACTTCTGTGATGTTAACCCCCTCTCAAGTAGTCCATACCCGGAGACTAGTTTACCTCCGGATTGGAATTTTATAAGGGAGGAGGCCATCATCACATGTAATTATGCATAGAGAGGTGTATATCCTCGGGAAGAGCATTACGTCTGCAGTTTCCCGTTGCTTTCAGCCAGGCAGCATAAAGCAGTGAAGCCATTAGTTGGCTTATATTATCAAAATCTTAACCGTCTATAAGACAAGTAAAGAATTCATTTATTCTGAAAGGCTGCTACTCCTCTTCAGAATAAAGTAATACAGCAATTCTACAAACTAAATACTAACATTCTACTAGCAAACAGATCCTAAAATTCTAATAACAATAAAATACTAAAATTTTAGTAACAACAAAATACAAGTATGTATTAATATTCAGCTAACGATAAAATAGTAAAATCACCACTGCATGACACCGCACTACTGTTTGTTGCACCACATTACGACACCGCACTACCAAGTTAACTCATTATACAACTGCTATTGAATAGCGAGGGGGGGGGGGGTACAGTTCGATTGCAAATTAAGGGGCCTATGGCATAGACTTCCATTGAAAGCATGAATTTTTACCGTTAACTAAGTACATTTTTCAAAGTAAAACCTGTTCCATTTATAAATATAGAGTTAAATGGCATACACCCTTAGTAAAAAATGCTCGTTTATCAGTCACACAAGCCCGATTTCTTAAATAAAATCAGTTCGAATAAAAAAAGGGTGTGTGGCATACACCCGTAGCAAAAATGAACATTTTATCAGTCAAACAAGTTCCACTTTTAAAATGTTAGTCTGTGTATATTTCTTATTTCATTAGGATAGCGTAGAGACAAAGTTCGTTGACAAAATCGCAAATGGTAGCATGTTTAGTGGTATATTCTGGTTCATAAGAAGTAAAGGTGGTCCCATTTTGAAATCATCCGAACAATTATGTTTTTCATCACTTAATGTTGCAATTTCCTGGCTTTCTTTTCTCGGAGTAAGAAAACATGTATGATGTGACTCAAAAATTAAGATGACAAAATTTTGCTATTTTTGAAAGTGTGATTTTGGCAGTCAAAAAATCCGATTATTTAGTTAAAATGAATTTTGGCTTAATATTATTCTTTAATTTAATAAAGAGCCCGTAGAGAGCGGGTTCGTTACTAAAAACCGTATGAGATGCATGTTTGCTATACAGAACTTTGACTTGGAAGTAGAGATGGGAACGTTTCTCTTCAGAAATCCAACATATAAATCCTGTCTTAAGGACAGAGGATTCTGGGCGCAACATGAAATAATGCTAAAACTTCTACACCACAATTCTCGCTGCGTCTACAATAATATTGTAGGTACAAATACAAAACATTTACCATTTTGAGTCCAAGTCCTGCTGATTCCAATGAATTACTATTTATTGAAAATAGTCTTCAAGTTTTCTCTAAGCACTTTTATCTTCCCTTCATCCAAGAAACAAATCCATGTCTTAATAATACAGTCCTGTGATCAAACGAAAATAATCCAATATCCAGTCTCAGAATCAGGACTCGGTCTCCATAACACAGTCCAATATAGATCTTGGTAGGTTGCGAAAGATACAAATAACATTTTCTTTATATGCTACTTCCTCTATTCCTTCTTCCCTACTACACCCACTTGTACAGAGAAGCATAACTCTTGCCGACATGTTTCAAGTAAGACGAATAGAGGTGATCCTTCAGAGTGCTTGTGGTCATTAAATTTTGACGGGTCATTATTCTACGCAATTGTATTTTGATCGATTCCTTGCAGTCTAAAGCCCTACCTCCTATTTGTGTAAGGATGCATGACAATATCCATCGTTCCACCAACATAGAAACAGATCCAAAGATTTTACACCACGATTCAAAGTGCAGAGCTCTTCACATTAAAAGTCCATTGTAGCCACGGAAGATAATCCCAAGAATATAAACGAACACATGATTCTAGAAATATCCCCACTCTTCGTACTGCTAAATAAGATGAGACCTCAATCATAATGATTGGATGAGGTAATGAATGCATATGGGAAGGAATAATTAGAGAAGCATGTTTTATAAGGAGGATGCACCCTATGTCTATTCTCAGGCAGGCAGTGTTGTAGGGTCCCTTCTCACCTTTAAGGCCGATTGCAAGCCAATATGGATGTTATTTAAATTATGATGGGTGAATTAAATGTATTACAGTTGCGATGAGAAAGCTCTAGATTCAATACCATACACCACTTTGTAAAGACATTCTACCGTCAGATATTGTCCACATTCTTTAAGTTATAGTAGTTGTTACAACTTCAGTCAATTGATAGAGAGGAAGGAGTCGTGACACATGTTACAAGGAGCAAACACGGCAGACACTCAGCAGTTGGTGCACACAGTAAAAATAATAAAATCACCAACTGGCGCCCATCACGCGCCATGGCGCGCCTCGCTCGGAAGTGATGGGCTCCATCCCCGTACATATACAAACCGATATCAAACAAGTGAATTAATTTACGTATTTCACAGTCATACAGCATAACGTTTTGATGTATAAGGATTACACGCGATCAAGAACTATATTTTCCAACCACCCCGAGGAAAAGTTACCTTACAAAAATGATAACAACTTTGTTTCTTGGACACTAAATTTTTAAATTAATAAACAAGTTTTACAACATCCAACCTTAATTGTGTTAAAATTTGGATTCGATCTGATGACAGGTTTTTAGATAATAAATCTTAAATGTGACGCATGGTTGAAACACGCTTAAAAACGTGCACTTTTTGTGTTCCAACTGCAATAAAAAATATTAAGATATAAATTAAAAATACCAAGCCTACATCAACTAATGTAAAATAGAATGATTATGTTATTGGATTTTGTGTATGTCTCTAGGTTACTTCAAAAACAACCTTCAAACTCGAGTGCACATAATACTTTGGTCGACAGTAAATAACCTAGTAAATTTATTATATTACATTAAAAGTCTATTCTGCAATCCATGCCTAGTTGGCTTTCTCCTGCCGCTTACTGTAACATGCATAAGGCTACACTGTAATACACGGTTCAGAGCACATTGTCTTCAGCTGCACTGAACTAATTTATTTAGAGCACATGTATCCAGTGATAGTTGTCTTGACATATACTATAATCATCATCATCATCTTGAGCAGTTTCCAACCGCTGGTCGGGTCTGCTTGGAACATAAGCATCTCCATCGTTTTCTGTCCTTCCACCATCTCTCGTCATTTACTGTGTCCCAGCACACACCTCTTTCCTCCACACTCTTCTTAACTCCTTTTGTCCATCTGTCCCTTGGTCTTCTCCTTGGCCTCCTTCCCGTCATTTCCATTCCAAACATCTTCTTCGGTATCCTCTCCTCTTGCATCCTCCTCACATTTAATGACTATTTTCTGGAAATTCCGCAAAAATTATTAAATAAATCACAGGTAAATACACTAAATTCTAATAATAAAATAAATATATGCAGTGATTCTTTATTTATAAATCATGTCACAAGTGAAGAGGTAAGAATAGTTATAAAAGAGCTAAAAAATAAATTCTGTGCTGGCATTGATGGCATCCCTGATGCAATTTTAAAGAAATGTGCAGAAAATATAATAAATCCACTTACGCACTTAATAAACAGTTCAATTCTCTCAGGAACTTACCCGGATATTTTGAAGTTATCAAAAGTAATTCCAGTGCACAAAAATGGTTCAAAAGATGAATTAGATAACTATCGTCCTATTACCTTACCAACTGGTATTGCAAAAATTGTGGAAAAAATTATGTATAAGAGACTGATAAGTTTCATAGAAAAAAATAAAATATTATCAAACTCACAACATGGATTTAGAACGGAAAAATCTACACAGACAGCAATTTACGAATGTAGTAATAGTATACTGAAATTAATTGACAATAAGGAACATGTAACTGGCCTATTCTTGGATTTATCGAAAGCATTTGATGTAGTTGACCATAAAATCCTCCTTACCAAACTAAATCAATATGGTGTTAGAGGTCTAGCTAATAAATGGATAGAGTCTTACTTAACAAGGCGTAAACAAATAGTAAGCTTGAGACACAAGGATGATGGAACCAAATTACTTAATGAAACATTGTCCAATGAGGGAATTATTGAATTTGGAGTACCCCAGGGATCGGTTTTGGGCCCACTACTCTTTCTTCTATATATCAATGATATAACACAGAACGTTCATTCACATAAGGAAATTCTGTTTGCGGACGATACAACACTCGTAATAAAAGGTGAAACTAAACAGGTCATACAGCAGTCTGCTGACTCCGTTACAGGAGAGTTAACCAAATGGTCACAAGATAATCGCCTCATAATAAACTATAAAAAGACAGTATGTCTAAATT